>VWZY01012101.1:0-178099 GCA_013399075.1 Chloroceryle aenea
TTACCAGTCAGTCTCAGAAGTCAACGGTCTGAAAAAGTTCCTTCTTTTTTATTCAAGTACTTATATGAAATGGTATTTATGAGAGGTGTAACCACCCTCTCAACTGCTGCAGTGCTTTGGGAGGTACCTGAATCTGGTTGGTGCTTTACTTTCTCTTGTTTGTCCAAGTTTCTGAAAGCCAAACCTCCGTGATAAAACCAACTCCATGGAACCCTGTCGAGTAGTTCGTTGTCTCTCTTGGACTGGGGAACCTGGAACTGGACACACAGAGGTAGCCTCACTAGGGAAGAGTAGAGAGGAAGGTAATACCATTTTGAGAAGCTTCAGGATAAATCCATGAGAAATCGTGGTCATTTGTGGTTTATTCCAGGGCTTATGTGTTGACAGAGGTTACCAATTTAAGCTTGTCTTGCTTGCCAGTATTTATGCATTTAGATAGGTTAGACAAGCAGTTTTGAGTAGTACAGTGCTGAAGAATTACCCACCATTCTTGTGTGGCAATGGTGATAAATGAACTAAAACTNTGGTGATAAATAAACTAAAACTCCCTGGTTTTGCTTTTTGACTCCTTGCTGCAGCTGAGCAGACTGTCAGCATGGTTGCTTTCTGTGCTTGCCAGATGCGAGGCTTAGGAGCAGCTGTTTGGAGAAGGGTCCACCCTCCAGGATAGCAAAAAGGAGCAGCAGCACTGCTTGAGGATGAGCTTTGCAGCCTGGAAAGTTGCAGGTTGCAGAAAGCCTTGGCAAAAAGCCTGGCAGTTGTCTGTAAGGCAGGAGGAAAGTGGCCTTTGCTGGTTTTTGCTCTGCTGTAGCGCATGGTCCAGCAACCTCAGAGTCTCAGGCAGGTAACAGGTACAAGTTACTCCTGGGGAGATTCTGACTGGACACAAGAGGAAAGTTTTTCACCATGAGAACAACCAGGCATTGGAATGATCTCCCCAGGGCAGCTGGTGGATTCCCCAATATTGGGCACTTGTAAGATTCATCTGGACAGGGTACTGGGCCAGCTTGGCTAGACTGGGCTTTTGCCAGGAAAGGTTGGACCAGGTGACCCCGGAGGTCCCTTCCAACCTAGTATTCTATGATTCTACCAGTCTTGGTAACATCAGTCAGTATATGGAACCCAGTTTACCACGACTGGACTAACTCCACCAACACTTAAACACGGGCTAATTAGGAGCCATCAGATTAAATCTGCTGTTACCTTATCAGAGTAACTTTAAGCCAATGGTCTACAGGCAAAAAACCTCTTGGTAAATCAGAAGTAACCTTTTGCTGCCATGTCTGCCTGTTAGCCCCAGACATCAGGCAGTGTCCTGGTGGCAGTGTGGCTCTTTGTCATATGCACTTACACCACTGCAGATTAGGATGCTCGTTCGGATTGTTACAAATGCCTTTATCCATTCCCATTGACATTTTAAACAAACGGTGATATATTTAGTACAATAATTACAGTTATTTGATTACCTTTCTTTTAGCCTGAAGTAGAAGGCAACTGACAGATGTGAATACCTCCGAGACCAATACTCTGTAATAAACTAACATTATTTATTACGAGATGCATTTTATTAATAGGAATTGGCAGTAATTAATTCACTAAAGTTGATGTTACTAATAATTACATGTAATTCATGAAATATTTATGAAAGAAAACTGTGTGTAAAAATGATGCAAAGGTCATTTAGCTAATTAGTTAATAAATATCACCAACGTTTCTAGTGAGTCTCTGATTCTGAAGAGTTTCAGCTTTTCCTTGGGAAAATAATTTTTGAAACGTTTTTTTCTTCCTACATGGCATCTTGACGTGGAAGCAAACATTTCTGGTTATTGTTTTGAGCCAATGTATGTACTGTTTCCTTTGCTAATTCACTTTGTCCTCTTTCCTTGTTCATAGTGAAAGATCCTAATTAGAGATAGCACTAGCTCAATCTAATTTAGGTTATCAGTGAGTTGCGGTGTCTCCCAGTTTAAGGATATATGAATATATCTCTGTCTTTTTAACTTGATTCCACTGGCTTTCCTTGGAATCAAATAACCATCATCCAAATTAATAGCTGCCATCTGAACTGGAAAAATCTTAACGTCATTTCTGCTCACGTTGAATTCAATGACAAAAGCACCACTGGTCTTGTGAGGGGCAGGATCAGGCCCTGGGCTGTTCCACGTTCATGCCTTGCACAGTGACATTGCACTAATTTGTGGCAGCCTTTGCCATAGGATAAGCTGGTGATATATATAGAGAGAAAGGTGCAGAATGAGGTTATCTTGTCATTTAGGTCATCCTGTGTAATATAGACTATGAAGAGCTTCACCCAGTTTTGAGTTAAGCCATATGACTTGTGTTTGGTTAACAGTGGACTTTTAGAGATCTTCAGAGAAGATTTGAAGCCCCAAGAGCCAGGAAATCCACCACATTTTTTTGTCATATGCTCCAACAGCCAACCAGGCTCACCCTTCAAGTGTGGATGGATCTGGCTTCATTTTCTTGCTGTAAGTCAAACACAAATTATTATGCTCCATGAAAGGTTTGCTGTATAAAATTCCTTATTATCTTCTGAAGAAAGGCAGACTTGGTGATCTAAGTGTTTGTTTCCATGAGTCTATAAGAGCCACCTTTGCACTTTCCTCATTCTGGGATTGCTTTATGCTCAGTCATAAAACAACCTTCAGCACTCAGCCTTTTGGCAGAGAAGAGAAATGCTTAAGGACTTTAGGGATGAGGAGGTGAAGAGAGCGTTGTACTCACTGCCTTAAATCCAGGCACGAGGAGTGGTGACCGAGGGCTGATGTCACTTTACATGCTGCTCTGTGGGTGGTTAAAGTGGCTCTGGTGTACCTCTGAGCAGGGACACAGGGCTGCCCTAATGCAGGGAGGGGCTGCCTGGACTCATGAGCTTCCTTGAGTAGCTGTTCTCTGGCTCAGTGTTGCTGTACTGACCAGAAACAGATTGCACTTCGACAACCGTCGTCATGAGGTCCTTAAAAGCAAACCTGTGAATGGAGCCACGGTTCCTCTTGTTTTGTGATTAGAAGACTGCTGACTGAGGAGGAAGCCTTGGTCTTCAGTAGTGAGGGTTTATGTTGCTCATATGCCTCCTTCACAGTAACAAAACATGTATGATAATGTATTCTGTGTATGATAAAGTCTTTCATTGTCATCTACCAATTTATATTCCAAACCTACCTAGACCAAACTCATAACTGATGCCTGTCATCTACACATAAACTATCCATAGGTCTGTAACTGGTCTGAACTTGAATGGCCTCACCAGTATCCCATGCCTTATTCCTCTTTTGTGGACTACCTTAGTTGAAAAAGATCTTCTTTAAAGAACAATTTCATTGTATGGTAAGAGCTGATGGAGAAAATTTTCTTACATTAGATAATAAAATAGATCTGGGTAGGCCATGTAGTCTTGAATAGCTAATGAACATCAATAAAAATTACTCTAGCTGATGAACTTTTTTACTTAATATCTGTTATACTTTTGAAGCGCAAAGTGTGCCCCGTGAAGTTGTTCAGCCTTAGTTGAACAGGACAGCACAGATCTTTGCATTTTCTGCTGGTGGGGTTAGCTAGTCCTTACTACAATGTGTTCTGCAAGTTACTCATTTCTGTGCAAATACATTTCTCTGCCACTTTTCATGAGGCAGCGGAGATGGTACTGTGCCCGATGGGCCATGGTTAAGTGGATGAAATTGGCTTGCAAGAGTTTTCCTTGAGTAGGTTAACTCTGAGAAGCAGCTTCTCTGGAGGAAGAACTGGTGCACAAGAGCATTTTTGTGTCTTTCTCCCAGTGCAGTGCTGCAGGTCCTGCAGTGTTTTATCCTTCACTGTTCATCCATGAGCAGACCGAGCCAGACTAACACCTGCTGTCTGTTACCTTGCCACCCTGTCAGTTCACGTTCCCTTTAATGCACAGGTATAAAATGTGTCTTGAAAGAAAGAAGTCTTTATCCAGTCCTCGCTGAGCAGGGACACATTGCTTTCAGGTGGTGAAGGCAGGTGGCAAAACAGGGCTGGTGATGTTTGGGGTCTGGATGTTACCGTCTAGTAAGAACTTGATGGAGGAGTTCAGATGGAAGACCTGCAGATGGAAATGATATCTGCTAATATCAGGAGTTAATTACTTTGACTTTGCTCTTTCCAATTCTATTTTTAACAAAATAATGAATTCTTTTTTGTGAGCCCCTCCTTTGAGATGGTGTTCCTCTGAAAAAGTACTGGACAGAGAAGTGGAGAGAGAACTGTAACGGAAAACAAACAGGCAAGAAAGGGTGGAGAATGCAAGGTCGTTCCTGACTTCTGGCTTTACCTCTTTTGTTTGGCCAGTTCCCAGTGCTCCTTGGGCTCTGCTGGCTTGTGTTATTCACAGCTGTCCTTCAGCTGCTGACGTGTACCCCAGTCAGAGACCTGGACTGGCCAGGCTCAAGCACTTCCAAATACCATTGCTTTATATGCTAATACACTGGTATATACAGAATAATAGAAGAGGACAAAAAAAAAGACTCTCTTGGACATGAACAAGCATGAGTGTATAAACACCACCAAACCAGTAAAATGACCACCAGAAGGTGGTTAGAAAGGAATGACTGCACTGGTGACAAGGAAGGAGTTCTTCACCCAGCGATCCCTACTGAGAGGCCCCCATCCTTGGCCGATGGCCGTCCCTGTGCAAAACACACTCCCCTCTCTGTGGTGTTGGAGAGGATGAGCTAGAGCCATATCCATCTCTTAGTCTTCCTCTAGCAAATCCATCTCAGCTCATTAGTAAATGACAAGATTTGGTTTTGCATTATTACAGAGCCTAACCGAATAGGGAAACAATTTTCTGAGATTATTTGAATTGCCTGCCTTGGGAAATAAATATGAAAAAACTCTTGTCATTTTCAACTAATAAACAGTCTCTCAGGAAGGAAAAGCTTCAGCAGCAAACAGAAGAAACCTGCAAAACAAGGTAAGGGAAATATGCATGTGAGGGTCTGTCTGTCGTGCAGGATATGTACAAATTCATGGTACCTCTTCCTGCTACGTAAACCATTTTAGCCTTTACTTCAGCTGCAAACAGTCCTCCTGATGGGCAATTGCCTTGGGGAAAAAAAATAAAGGAAAAAAGAAGAGGACAAAAAAAAAGAAAAAAAGCAGAACAATTTTGAATTGCCTGGAATAAGCTTCCTAACAGGCAACTGGTTCTGATAGAACAATTTTAAACTCTCTGTCTCCTTATCTTCTGTCGACATCATTTTTCAGAAGGGGCAACAGGACCAAATTAGATCGTTTTGCTGCAGACAGTCTGTCTGTCTGATTGCATTGCGACTGTTGCCCATTTTGAAGATTTTCTCTAGCTGTTCAAAACTAAGATGAGAGGAAAGTTCATGTGTACCCACGCGCGCAGATGCACACAAATCTGTGCCTCCCTTTCCTTACGCTTGCTCGGTGTGAGAAACTCAGAGTCCAGTTGTGCTACTCCATGGCCAGCTCTGCTTGGTTCAAAGTGTCAGAGAACCCCCATTTTTTAGCTGTCTCATGTGTGTCCCCCCCCTTTTTTTTCCCCCCAAAGCCAGACTAAGAGCTTGAAAGGAAGAAAATAATGGGAAAATGTATATCAGTTAGTTCAATCCAAATATTGCTTGTGGAAAAAAGCACAGGGAAGCATGAGAGGCAGCACTCAGAACTGATTTGTCATGTTCACACTAAGACAGGAGCAAAAGGCCTGGCTGTCCTTTGTCTGTGGTATTTTTTATGCCTTCTCAGCTCTGAAGCCGGCTTGCTTGCAAGAAGTTTGATTTTTGACTGACATGCAGCTGTCAGGACCAAACAGAAACGGTGAGCACGGTGGAAGAGAAGGAAGCTGGGAAATGGAGTTGGAGAACCTGATTGCTGTACAACAAAAGAAGCCTCTGGGTTATATTTTACTTACTGGCAGAACGGAGAGAGCTGTGGTCTCGGGACATGTTTCTAAGGCCTGCAATGCACAATCATCACTTCTGGATTGCGTCCAAGTGCGGCTCTCGAGCTGCACTAAATCAGGATGGATGTCACTTTTACATCTCATTGTGAATGCACTACCTGGAGCGTGGGTTTGCATCTAGCATTCCTTTTCCAGCAGAGGCTTCTGCCTTGAGGGAGGTTTGCTCAAGCCAGAAAGAAAGGAGGAAAACCTTTTTGTGTGCTCCAATCTGCTAGTTGCTTGGTGTATAACCAAGTACGATTCACCAAAACCTCTTCCTTGAGAGCTTCATGTTGTGTTTGGGGGATCTGAGTCAACACTTAGTAAGGCAAGCAGATGAGCTGTGTCTTCAGGCTGGAGGGATTCCCCACTGCTCTGACCATTTCAGTAAGCTTCCATTGCATGTTGGCTCCTGTTCCAGATCTCCAGCTTCTGTGATTGTTCCGTGTCCACTGACTAGAGGGTGATGCTCTCTACACGTTTCTGCTGAGGATCTGCTGCTTTGTTTCTTAGTGTCTTAGAAAGTCACAAGCTACCAGGTGAAATCCTTCCAACTAACTTTACAGGGCCAAAAGTTGATGGTTGGGCTTCATTATCTTGAAGGTTTCTTCCAACCTAAATGGTTCTATGATTCTATAGGTACCTGGGGAGGGAATATTTCATAATTTCTCTGTTGGGAGCTAACTTGTTGGTTGACCTTGTATTTAGTCTTGATTTTATATAAACCATGGGTGTTATCAGTCAAGAAGCAAACATGAAAGACTGGAAATTGTTTCTTCAACAGCAAATTAACAAATATAGAGTATAGACTGTATAATATTAAATATGTAGATAAGCAGTATATATTTTTTGTCAACTAGAATGGTTTGTGAAAGACAACACATTATTAAGAGGAGGTCTTCACCATCTACTCTCTTGTGCAGAAAGATATCTTAACCTTAACCAAGACAGCTTCAAACAGAAGTCGAAACCTTATTATATCTAGTCTGGGAGTAAATGTGAGGCAAGAGCTGGGTGGAAGTGTGTAACAGCAGGAGTTTCAGTTGTCAGATGCCCAAGCAGGTGCTAATTTCCAGGAACATGTTGTGTGTCAGTGATCTTTGCATCGAGTAAGCATAAAGCAAAGGCTGCCACCCGTTCCTGGTGTTGGGCCTGTATGAAATCAGAGAACAATTTAGTTTAGAAGAAACCTCAAGAGACTGTGTGGTCCAGACCTTGGAGAAAGCAGAGGTGCATCCTCAGGTGGGCTCTGCTCTCACTGAAATGCTCTGTGTGCTACTGGATCAGCTTGAAGCCACTTTTACAGAGCCAGGCATCTAGTCGGAGACAATACTGGGAAATTTCCTCATTTGGGAAAGGAAAATGACATTATAGTTGGGAATTTAAAGAAAACTAGGGGTACTGCACATATTTTTGGATGTGAATTCTGGCTAATTTTACTTCTGGCATCAAATGCAAAGAGGTAAATTGCTGTGCTGTTAGAGCCTCTCTCGTGCCCACGTTTGCAGCATAGGGAAGCAGTGTCTTATTTGAATTAGGTGGCTGTTCAGTAGGGTTGAAAGCCTTTCAGGATTGAATTAGTGGATAATGGCCATCAAAACAGGGATCTAAGAAAAATAACTTCAGTCCTAGCACAGGCATGCTCTGTGGCTAGCAGACAAACTTGGTGTGTCCTTATAAACTGGTGGAGCCACTGCAAAGCAGCAGCTTCCTTCCTGTTTCTACTCATGGCACAAGTAACTGGTAGTGGGAAGAAGAAACCTGGCCCTAGAGTCAACCTCAGCCACCTCCACCTGACATGTTACACAGCAAGCTGGCCTTGGGGGACAGAGTCCTGGCACCCTCATCCCGCCTGACCCCTGCACAGCCCTTTCCTTGGCCAGGGATCTGGATTTTCTGATCTGGATCTACTTCTCTCCATGAAGATGCAGCCTCCTGTTTCTGGGGGTGTGCTTTGCTGTTTCGTGTCTGCCCAGCCACGCTCACAACACTGAGTATTCACAAGAAGACACAGGATGAAATTAAAGAGACTGAAGGAAGCAGACAGTCAGGAAAACAAAACCACACTTTACGAGTAGAAACCATAGAAGGTGTTAACTTGATTTAATTCTTGCCTTATTTTATTTGGCTGCTTCTCACAAAAATGCTGTCGTTGATTTTGGCATAAGCAATGAATTGTGGTATTTTAGCCAGAGTTTCTCAATGTAGTCATGAATAGGGGTGTTTTCAGAGATGATTAAAAAAAAAGCTGCTTTAAAAAGACAAAAGCTCCCGTACAGTAGAATAGAAGCTTTTCTAAAGCCCTCCGCCCACCCCCCAGCCTCCTTCTTCTTGCAAACACATTTGTAACCATTAGTTTGGTGTCATGCTCCGTGATGGGGCTATTTTCACCCTTTGCATCCCATTGTAGCAGGGCGAGGGCTGCGGGAGGAAGGTCGGTGCCTCTCCAGCCTCCCTGATCATGAATCATGTCAGGCTGGAGGGTAGCCCGAGCTAGTCCCCAGCTCAATAACGAAGGGCTCCAGGCTTTGCAACTTCCCTTTTGCTGGAAATTTGTTTTAAGGAGAGATTTCTAGGCTAAGGAAGCACTTTTACGTTAATGGCACCGTTACATTAGAAACTAATTAGAAGTTTTTGGAACTAGAGGTCTTCTGTCGTATTTTACTCAAAAAGCAATTTCTCTTGTCAGTGTTCAAATGCCATAAGTAATAAGGAATAGGGCAAAACCTCTTTAAAGAGCAGAAGCCCAAACAAACCGAGCACCTGTAGCAGAATAGATACTTTCTATTAATATATCCTGCTGATACATGTGCAATCTAAGTTATAAAACTGGAAACGTTATTAATTCCCTACTAAATGTGTAAATTTTGTGTGCTAAGCTTCCTATCTAAGGATGCTTACTGAAAAAAATGATTAAAAATCGAAAAAAACAAAAATATTTTCCCCAGAAAAAAACCACCCTATTTCCTGTTGAAATCAGTGACTTGGATAGTGAAATATTCAGTCTCACACAACCCTAGCAATGAAAGCTGGAAAATGTGTAGTTAGATATTAGAAGAACAAGATCAGAAAGGCGAGTTGTGGGTATTGTCTTCTCTGTAAACTGCCAGACTGCCACTACAGAATTTTTTTTTTCTCTTTTTTTAACTCATTTCCTCTCTCCAAGCCCAGTTGTGTGCCCAAAGAGATGCCACGTGTGCTATCACAGAATCACAGAATCACAGAATCCTAGGGGTTGGAAGGGACCTCGAAAGATCATCTAGTCCAACCCCCCTGCTAGAGCAGGGCCACCTAGAGTACGTCACATAGGAACATGTCCAGGCGGGTTTTGAATGTCTCCAGTGAAGGAGACTCCACGACCCCCCTGGGCAGCCTGTTCCAGGGCTCTGTCACCCTTACAGTAAAAAAATTTTTCCGAACATTCAACTTGAACCTTCTGTGCTCCAATTTACACCCAGCTAGAAGCTGTTTGTTTGAATAAGGCTGGATGGCAGTGACATCTGCATTTGTATTGGACCTTTTTGGTGCTGTTTTCCTTCCAGAATGTTAAAGTACCAAGAAGATTTCCTATGGAAATATGGTTGGCTCTATATGGAGATGTCATTTGGTATGTTTCCAGAGACTGGGATCCTATGTGTCTCTAACTGATAAGGTAAATATTTATATTTTCCTTACTGCTTGTTCCATTATTTAATTACCATTATTAAGTAGCTTAACTGAGTGGGAAAACAAATTCCTGAGATGATTTGAATTATCTGTCTTGTCACCTACACCTTCAAAACTCCAAAACCCTAAACCCAAGTTTTGGGTAACAAAAGCTCTCTTGTAGTTGTGAAAGATTTTGTTGCTAAAGTATTTGGTCATAATTAGTTTTTCTTGGTCTGTGAGTGAATTATACCCTCCAGTACGAGCAGTTAGGATGGGCATTCATTGTTCTATTTCTGTAAGCCCCCAAATTTTCCTGCACAGTTTTTTAATGGTCATCACTTGCACAAACCAGCAATCCAATTCCATGGTTGTGTCAAGAACAAATGATGCCTTCACTGTTTCTCTTCCTTCAGAGGCACATGGGTCAGCAAAGAAGAGCTGCACAGCCAGCAGTGGCCCTTGGGAAATAACCAAATAGAGGTTATTCCTTAGCCCCAGCTCACATGAAGGTCTAGAAGAATTGCAGAGCCAGTGATCTTGATGTTAGTAAATTATAAATCATATTTTAGTGCATTGAGTAGCTGCTAAATCTATGCTGAGATCCCATGATTGGGAAGCTGTATGAGATTTTAAATATTGATGACACACCAGTTTGTATAAACTCTTCTCAATGTTTTCTGTGCTGTTCCTTTACAGCCTACCTGTATTGGACTGGTACCAGGCATGGCAATAATTTGCAAAGGCAAAGTTGAAATTGCACAGAAAGGAGCAGAGATTTGTTTTCTGTACAAAAGGGTTTGAGCACTACTGTTGAGAGTGCGTTGCATGGTGTTTTTTTGTTGTTGTGCTGTATTATTTTCTATAAATTCAGTACGAGGTGTGTGTTTCCAAGCAGATCTGTGTATGAATTCAAATAGCTGTCCCTGTACCTTGCAGTTGTCAGTATTGACTGTCAACACTGTCATCTCATCAAGTTATCTACTTAGGGGGCTTCTCTGGTATTTCTCTAACCTTGGTCAGTGCAAATGAATTTCTAATCCATGGCAATATTTTGCTTCTCACCTCTTGCTGCCTTTTACATCAACCTCTTCTGAGCAGTCTGGGGAAAAGTTTGTCAACAGCCTTAAACTGAGTTTCTGTCTTGCTTGTTTCTCTCAGGATCTTAAGGTTCCACGGAAATAACAATAACAGCCTCTGTAAAGTGATGTTTTTGGCTAGTACTGCATGATTTGTTATTTTTTTTAATTCCTTTTTGATGTGACCTGCATGAGGTCAGATTGAGAAGATTGTATTTTAACTAGTTTTCTGACCAGTCCTACAAATAACCACCCAGAACAGCACACACTTCTCCAAGACATTTTCAGGGCTGCCCAATGTCTGTGTGCATTACCAGATGAAGCCAATTTGCCTCCAGATGCGAATCTGCTGCTCACGTGAAACAAGAAGGATTTGCAGAAGTACATTTCTAAACCAAAGAAAATTTCAACAAGCTCCCAGATGAAAAAACTTCCTCTTTACCCAGATTAATCCATATGAATTATCAGGATGAGGAAAGACATAACAGGGCTTGCAATGAAACCAAACTTCAGAATTCCTCATGGCACCTCCGTAGTAAAGATTTTTAGGTAAATTGCTATGGCTTTTTGTACAATATATGATTTCCTTGCTGTTTGATTTGTTTTCACTTGACATCAGATTGACCAACAGGTTAAATATTGTGGTTTCAAAGTGTTAATTTAGCACGTTTGCAAATTGGAATTTTAACATATCTGGAATTTTGATGAGATTAAAAGCCAAATTGTAATGTTTAAAGCAGCTGATTTTAGGTGCAGTTCAGCAATTAAGTTAATTCCTAGCTTTCTGATGCTGAGGAGGACACTTAGTGCTGATAATAGCTTATTTTCTCGGATGCAGATTGAGGGAGCAGACTACAAACTTTCAAGCGAACACGTGCGCTTGATTTGTCTATTTGTATTCAAGTTTACCTTTTTTGGTTGTCAGTAACACTACCCCACCTGCCCTATACAGCTTGTAGTGCTCAAACCTATTTGGAAAATCGTGTGAATAGGGATTTGCATCATTACAATTTCCTTTCCATTTAGGAAGCATCTGCTATATCTTTAAAAGTAACAGGTTTGAAGAGGCCACAGGCTGTGAAACAGACTAAACCATTATTAAAATGAAACAAAAACTAAAAAAAAGAAAAAAAAAAAAGCTAGGCTGGACCTAATTCAGCAGCAGCTTCAGCTCTCCCCCCTTTTACCTTGAAAAGGTTAAAAGCATTTGGGTCCTTGTGGAAAATGTAATTGCATTTCAGCCTTGTTTATGTGTGAATCTAAAGAATACTGATAATCTGCCACGTGAAAAAGTTCTGTTCTTCTGCTAACAGGCAATCCTTCTTGTTCCTAACAGGTCTTTCTATTAAGTAAACAGTTAAGGCCTAATTGGAGCTTTTATCTGTACCATGTCACACTAACTGATCAACCATTGCTAGCAGTCATATAAATGTCATTTTAAGTACTTCAATTGTACAGATCCAAGTACTACAAGGAACGAGGCAAAACCTCAGCTGCAATTCTTCTTAATAACAAATAAAAAGCAAAGTTCTACGAAGATGTGTTTGAGCAGGTTAAGTTAACAATATTACCCCACTAACCTTCTTGCATAACATTTCCATGGGCAGCTGGATGTTTTGTTGGGGGAATCGACTTATTCTAGGACATTTCTTTCTCTAGGTTTCTGCTCTTTTGAAGGTGGGCAGCACCGTCGTGGCTTGCTTCCTAGTTTGCTCTTTGTCTCATAGGAGAGCTTTAATGCAAAGTATTTTTGCCAGATCACTTCTACCAGACTTGCTCTGTTACTCTGCCTACACAAGAGCCCTACACAACAAAACCTTCCTCTGACTTCCATGATTTCCCTGGAGTAGGATACACATCCTCCTCCCCAACTTCTCCCTTCCTCCCTGTTTCTCTGCCCGAGCACCAGCTTTGCAGGAAAAGAAAACAAACCCTCTTTTAGAATTGTTTTAGACAAGCAGGATATTTTGTTTATGTGTTTGTTTGCTTTGCTTCCTAGTCATTGCCTGAAAGTCTGGCTTTGGCTTCTCCCGAGTCCCATTGCACACATCCCAAATGGAAAGAAGAAATATAACTTCGCTTTGCAGAAGCACTCAGCATTGGTTTGTGCTTGCTTTCAGTGGGAGTGGGGTTTAGCCAGGGCACAGTGAATCCCATCCCAATCTGTGTTAGAAAACAAGGTCCAGAGAACACTTGTATTGCTTTTGAAAAATTACAAGCTGGTTTTTCAAGCACAATTCCTCTGATTATTTTTACTTCTCCCTACAAATCCCCCGATCCAGTAATAGAAACTTCCTTTTTTTTTCCTTTCCCCTGATAGGATTGCAGTTCTGTATTGGTTGGCAGGTATCACAGAGCTGCTATCAGTAGGATTATTATTAAACTCATTAGAAAACTATGGAAGTGTTTCAGGCGTTTCAAATGTGATTTTGAGTCCTGGAGTTTTGAATACTGGGCTTGGGAGAAAAATATGACTTTGAAACAATGATAGCAACTCCCTCTTTGAACACGAAGCCTTTTGAAATCCTCTCCCATCTGGCACTGTCAAATTAATGGAGCTCTAGCAAACAGGTCATTGAGCTCATTCCTTGTCCAAAGGCTGTATTGAATATCTGAGTCATCTGTAAGAAAGGAAGATGAATGCTGCCTTCCTCAGGTCCACCCCACCCAGGATCACCATCATCAGCATAAATGGATACTGTATAGTGTACACTAGTGCAAGGACACAGCAATCCCCTCACCTCAAATACTCTTCCACACCCTCACAGTTCATCTCTCAGAGGTTTTGTGATCTGGAGGCAGTGTCCTCAAGTTTGAAAGCTGACTCATCTTCCTCCTCTCACCCCAGTCTCAGTGTCTGGAGCGCCCACGTTACGGCAGGTTATGGATTTTCCATCTCCTGTCCTGCCTGTATGAAGTGTGCAGAGCCCTTAAGGAGTGGGCAGGATGGTGACATCTATTGACTTGAAGGTGCATAATGCAGCTGCCAGCCAGATCATCTTGCAGGCTGAAAGGGAGAGTGTTTTCACTGGGTTACCAAGGTGGGAACAAGCTGTCTGGAAAAATGCTGACCTTAGGCTGACCAAAGTTAACAGATCACCAAGCCTGGACTATAAGCTCTGGACCGACAGGCAGGAGTGGAGGAGCATTCGGTGCAGATCTTGCACCCACAGATCTTGGCCTCTTTACAAAACATTGGGCTGATGGAATCTGTGTGCAGTGGAATCTCAGTTTTGGTGTGTGTTTGGTCTGGTGATGGTAATTCAGCTGTGCTTTGGTGGTGGTAATGCTGACATGTGACTCATTTTCTTTCAGGCACACGTAAAAATTTGGACTCTGCTGCTGTAACCAAAGCTCTCTTCCCAACAGAGAAGAAATGAAACTACTGAGCTCTTGATGAAACAAGAGAAATACCTGGAGTGGTTCATCCCTCACACTAGCAAAGGAACCAGGATTCTTGGCTGGACGGGGGCCAATCATGTTTGGTGTAGTCAAACTGGAAAATAGAAGTGCTGTCTGCGATGTGGGAATACCGAGGTGCAAGCAAAAGCACGTATGTATAAAATCCTTATTACTCATCCTTTCATTTCCAAGGCTATTCTGATAAGAAGATTTCTCCCCCCTCCCAGTTTTGTTAAGGTTTGGGAGGTATCCCCTTTCAGGGAGTCTGTCTTAGGCTCCCCAGCAGCACCCTGCTCCATTGTTAGCAGGAGCTGGATGAAACTTTTGTGCCTGTTGGTTGAGCTCCTGCCCTCTGCCCTCGGGGCCAATCGTTCTTCCTGCAATTAGTATTCATGGTTAGCTAAGCAGAACTTCTACAACACATCTTCCCTGCTTTGAAGGTTATGTTACATGGTTTCAAAGTGGCCAGAGGAAAAATTCCTATATGAAGAAGATATCTGGGAATATCCATTGTTGTCTTGTGTATTTAATGATTGCATTTTGGGTAGGATTTCCTTGCTATTTATTTAATGCTTTCAAATTTAATACATAATAAGTGGGACAGCCAGTAAGAACACAGTGGTTTTAAAATTTTCCATTGAATTTTGTTCAAGGTTTCCAATCTCTTTCTTAGATTTGGGAGGAGAGGTGGCATTTTTATTCCTTCAGATTATTTTCATGTGGTGTTCTTACAGTTTTTGCATTTTTGCAAATATAGCAAACATATCTTTTCTAATACTGTAGGTACAGAGGCCTCCATATATTTGATATTCACCAAAAAGTTCAAATGTGATATAACTTTTCTCTAGTAAAATTCTTACTGCATGGAGAAAAAAGGTAATACCACTGTTCTTCTTTTATAAGTGGAATACAATAAATGAGCAGTGGTACCTCCTGGGGTTAGCACCCTGATGTGAGATACAGCAATGGCTGCAAGTAAGAGAAACATCAGGTTTTGTTTTGGAATGTCTTTGGCTTATCCTCTGCTGTTGAGGAAGAAAAGAGAAAAGATGTTAAATATAACTTGGATAAGAATGGCTCTGTTAATGCATACATCAGAGTCGATGCCATAAAGCTACAGAAACTTGCTGACATGACTGTTAGCAAGTGTCTGGAGTAAAAGACTTTGTTCTGTGCTTGTTCTAGGTCCTGTTCAAATGATCTTTACTGTCGTGTTGTTTTCATTTGCAATGACATATGTAAAGTCAGCTGTGAATAGGATTTCCCAGAAGAAACATCAGGGAAACTGGGGGTGAACAAAAAGTGTTCTGAATGATGATGACATGGCCAACAAACATAAATGTCTCCTTTGCTAAAAACATCTTCAGGGCAATGCTTGTGCTTGTGTGAAATGGTGTAAGAACAATGTCTGTCAGAGCTGGGGCACACAAGCAGCTGGGAATTTGCTTGGATGCAGATGAAGCTACTGGATGAGCCCAGCTCAGGAACCTCTTAGAGCCTTGCTTTTCTGGGTCTGGCTTGAGGAACAGCAAATGCTGAACTGGAATTTTACATCTGATATTAAAAGACACTGATTTTTCATTTCACATATATTTATTTTCCCTTATTAGTCAATGTTTTATTTGGAACAGTTTATTCATTAGACTCTTTAGACTCACACATTTATGCTAGACTTAGGGTAGCATCCAGCTCCTGGCTCACGCTCTCTGTTTTGGAACCTCAGTTCACCAGCTTCTTGAGATTTTTTTATCTATAAACAAATAGACCATTTTTTCTATTCCCAAGTAGCTTGAGAATTTCCTGGTGAACATTGTNGTGTGCAGACCTCAGTTCTCTCAGCAGTCTCTGAACTTCCAGGAGACTCTGTCAGATAAAGTTTTGCTGAGCCAAAAAACTTCTCTTAGGTGGTTTGCAGTGCATTATTCAGTGGTTGCTTTTACTCCCTATTCTAGAAATAGCTGCTTTTTTTCAAGAACATCACCCTTATTACCCTATCTGTTCTAAAAATAACTGCTTCATATAATAATTTTTATTATAACATCTGGTACTGGACTTTGTATTCAAGCAACACTTGAAATCGACACCTGGATTTCTCCTAAACCATGCCGGATGATGTGGGTGTTCCTTGGGCTGAAGAGCAATAGCCACTGCTGGCAATACACCCTCCTGATGGCACCCACTGGGTTTGGGAAAGGGTCTCTTAACTGTAAAACATCTTTTGTTGCCATGCTTGAAATGCTCTGTGAAATAAATTGTTTTAATGGATCAACCGATTGGGATATTTAATTTTGGCTGTGGCCTGCCAGTGTCTAAATGGCCCTTGAGAAAAGTTTGTTCTTTTAACAGATAAAGTTTAAAAAAAGGATTGTTCTATTCGCCTGGGTGTAAAGGCAAAAGTGTAGTTTACCTGGCAGGTTTTTAAATGGATAGTTAGGAGTTCACTGTGACCAAAATATCAGTGAAAATGTATCACAGGTGATCACTTTTTCTAATGTAAATCATTTAACATCAGTAATTTTCCTCTGTTGCCAATGC
Organism: Chloroceryle aenea; assembly: GCA_013399075.1. Classification (NCBI taxonomy): domain Eukaryota; kingdom Metazoa; phylum Chordata; class Aves; order Coraciiformes; family Cerylidae; genus Chloroceryle; species Chloroceryle aenea. The sequence goes on from VWZY01012101.1 coordinate 16,612, forward strand.
CATTAGTTATTTCAAAGGTAAAAAAAAAAGAGGAAGGATGTTTTACTTACTTTGTGTTTTATTTTACTAGGTACCCATAGCTTAACTTAATGATTTGTATAAGTGATAGTAATTGCTGAAACTACAGTTGAGTATTATTAGCTATAAAATGAACACGGTTATACGTCCAACACAACTAGGAAGGAACAGAAATGCAGTTGTATCCAAGAGAAAATAATTACAGCAATAATCAGTGTAATTCATGATAATGGCTGAATTGAATTTCACACCATAGCTCCAAGCACTTACATTTAATGAATGTAGTTTGTGCTTGTTTACTAAAAAGGTTTTTAGCAGAAAATCGATAATGTAACTTCAGTGTTTCTAATTGCAAATGTAATTTTTTTTTAGAAGTAGTGGTTCAATAAGGATTTTGTAGGGAAAATTAAGGTATGTAAGTGCAGCAAATGCTGTTACTTTAATTGGGCTACCTGTACATTACAGGTATAGTTCCTTAATATTTATTTATTACTACCTATTGATTAAAATTGGTTTGTATTCCATTTTTAAGACTAGCTAATGTAATGAACATTGAAACTTTTCAGTAAGTGCTGGCTGTGAGTAAGCAGATCACATTATAATGGGGCTGTCCTCACAAAGAGAGGTGGTTTTACCTTAAAAGCATCATCAGAAGAGGTAGGAAATATAGGCTGGCCTACAAATGTGCTTTCTACGTGATGAATACAAAAGAGCCGTTGGTCCTTTACTTGGCATAGCAAAGTAGATGAAGTGATTGGCACTTGGTGGTATAATTATAATTGCTTCATTGGCCCAAGTGTATTCTTGGCCTCATTTGTGGTGAGGAAAACTTCATTTTTAAATTGACATGGAAGTTGAGGAATGCAAGGCCAAATAAAGTTTTCAGTTCCTTAACTTAGTGATCTCTGGAATGATCTCCTAGAGCTTTGGAGGAAGCAGGTTGGCTGTGGTAGGCAGAGGTTATTAAGATGTACAACTCTTACAGGAATAACCATAAATAATCCTGGAGGCTGATTTATAGAAATAAACCCCACGGTCCTACTTTTACTGAAGTCAACAGCAAATCTCCAAATTTTTTATCTGGTGGAGCATGATGGCTGATAGGTGGCTGAGGATGGGGAGTATGACAGAGGTAGGAGTGAAGGTAGAGCATTTAAAAAGCAGGAGAGATGAAGTTCTCAGAGATGGGTTTTCTGGAGCTCAGCTATGTGCAAACTGAAATTGCTTTTGCCTGTGGGCTCTTTATTTGCTCTTGGTTACATAGACCCAAGAACTACATTGATGGCGAGGGGGGAAGACCTGTGAATTCCTTCTAAATTTTCTTGTACAAGTAACTGCACCAACTTTATAGTCTGCAGGGTCAGTCTTTCACATGTTAAAAACACAGCTTGGGGAGATGATTTGTCTTGAAGTCATAGAATCTTTTGGGTTGGAAGGGACCTTTAAAGGTTATCTGGTCCAAGTCCCCTGCAGTGAACAGGGACATCTTCCCATTGATGAGAAAAGTCATTAAGCCACAGATCTTCCAAAACCAAGCTGATATTCCAGCAGGAGGGGTGTCACTGCCCAACAAACAGCAACGATGGGGTAACCAGACTTAAACCGTGGCAGCAAATTAAGTGCAATTCACTGGGAGAATATTAAGAAATACAGAAGGGTTTAAAAAATAAAGCCGTATCACTCAAGATTTGTGCTCTGATTATTTTCTGGGGCTACCTGCCCTCGCCACTAGAGCCAGCGTTGCATTTTCTGCTGGGTTCAGCAAGGCATTTTACTCTACAAAAACAACTAGCTCCTTTCCAACCAATGATTACTTGTAATTATGCTTTCCCCTGCTATTATTCTAATAGACTGTCATGCTGCACAGAGGAGGCGTTTGGAGGCTGCTTTTATGGATGGACTGTTGGAACACTTAATATAGCTCTATTTTTGAATTATCAGGTTCTATCCTTTTGAAGTCTGTGTTAGTGGAACTCCTATTTATGAAATGTGCTGTGCTTAAAGGTTTGCTATTGATGAAGAGGTCCAACAGAGGCCTTTATCGTAAGTACTGTAGCATTCTCCCCGAGAAATAAATAGCCTTGCTAAAAGGTATGTTGTGTACCAAGGTTGCAAATTATCAGCCAAGCACCTTATAACTGTATACTTCAAAAATACCTTTCTGCTTTCTGTTTGTTCTCCTTTTCCACAACAGGAGCAGTGTTTTTAAAAACATATAAGGAAAAAACAAACCCAAACCCGATCTGTTAGCTCTTTAATTGGACAGCATGTTCTCAATGTAGCTTTTTAATATATAAATATACATATATATCTTAGCAGAAGGCACTGTTTACAGGTGTGTCATTCTCATCTTGCATTAAGGACTGTGTGTTTTGAGGGAGTTTTCAGCTCCCACTCAGTGAGTGATTCTAATTGCTGATTTATTGCAGAATTCCATCACTGTGGTGGCCACACCAATGCCTCCGAAGCTGTGAGCTGAGGATTACTACCCAATTATTGAGGATATATGGTAATGAGAACAATGTCATACATACAGAAAAGAAAAAAAAAGATATTTTCACTCGTTGAATGCTTACAGTCAAAGACAGAGCAGGAGGGCTCTTTGTAGCTTTGTTTCCTTTTGTGTTGAACTTACTGGGAGCTCAGCCGTGCAGGGCACTGCCTGCTCTTCCTTCCTTTGGAAACTGGCTCCCAAACCCTCTCTTTAATGCTGTTTTTTTTTGCCACTGCTCTCTATCTTGAGCTCTGTGGACCTGGAGCCAAAGTGTGCTGATGATACAAGTTGGTTTCTCTATCTGCTGCTGAGTTGTACCCTGGTTTAAGACCAGAAAGACTCAGAAGAGTGCAATGTCAATAGAGTTTATTTCAAAAATTAAAAGGAAATATTAATTTTTCATTAATTACTTTTCAATTATCACAGCAAGATGACCTCTGTATGGCATCCAACCATACCTTTCCTCTCCTTGGGAGCTTCTCCTTAGGCCTAGGGTGCTGTGCCAGGACTGGGACCCTGAACGCTCTGGGTGCTCCAGCACCTGGGGGTGGCCAGGAACCCCACATGTCAGTGCCCTGAGAGGACAAGGGATGGGGGACAAGAACAACACCGAGGAAAGGAGTGGGTGCGTGACAATGCAAACGTGGCAGGTGCTGCCCCATGGAGGGGGTTTGCATTTAACACAACAACCAAGGCAAGTCTTGATCTAAAGTGTTTATCTGGAGCTTTTTCTTTGGAACCGTAATGTATCAGAACCTTGACTTTGTACTCCCTAATTCATCTTTACTTCTGTATTTTACTATTACCAATAGCTTTCCCCTTAAGCCTGTCTATTTGCTAGTAGATTTGACAGATGACAGCTACTCTTTGGGATGTTAGATGGCGTTTGTACGGCTATGATGCCAGGAGCGTTCCGAGCGCTGGTGTTGCATATTTATTGATCTCCATATTCCCAATAATCTGATGCACGTCACATTTGACAACATTATGTGGAGAGGTCAGCTGTATGGGGCTAATGAAACTGTTTCAAAGATGGATGTTGTTTTCCACAACATTAACCTTGCAAATAGCTGTCACTAGTGCATTTCACTATGGGGCTTGGCGTTTGAGAACCTCCCTTTTTTTATTGTTGATGTTAACATTAAACAAAACCTGAAGCCATTAAATCTCAGTATTTATATACGATAGAAAACATGGACGACACGGCATCACTCCAAATGAAAATCTTATTAACAGCACACGGTGCTCGTGGCAAAGTCCTGAACAATCTGAAAATTGGTTTGGCTGTCTGAAATGTTTGACAGATTAGCTAAGGATGATGTAAAAGGACTGAGCAGGGAACAGCTGAATTCTAAGGATTAGAGTGGCAAATAGAAAACCCTGATGTAATCAAAAAGCACATTGCACTTTCATATTTTATGGCAATATCACTGTTCTCACCAGGAGCTTATTACATCCAGGGCAATATAAAATTTAGATTACCCTTTTATTTTAAAATTATTTCGCCAGCATGTGTAACGTTATGAGGAAGCACTCGATTTCTAAAGAGGTCTCTTGAAGTTCTTTTTCCTTCAAAAATACTGTTATGGTGATTTAAATATTTAATTGTAGGTTTTCTGCTGGCGTGCTGTGGCACTTTGAAACAAAAGTCCTAAGGGCGATAAAAATAATCCTTGGAGGCCCCTTTTCCACATTACAGTGTTTTAGAACAGTTGTAGTAACTCTTTTTTGATGTCACACTGCATCTTTTGTAATGTAAATTTTGCACATACTTGCAGAGCACCATTCCAAATATGATTTTGATAGGCAAGCAATTTAGAAAATGCTTATGTTGGCCATCAGAGCTGTGAAGTGCCACATATTTTTACAACGTCTTCTGGGATTTCAGTGCTTTTTAAGTGAGAAGGAAAAAACACCCAACTCTCATCCAGATCTGGAAAACCATGATTACATTTTAATATTTTAAAGTGCAGTCAGTAGATGTTAATCTAAGGGCCATTCTGACCCATGCACAGAGGCTGTCGGGAGTAAAGGTCAGCTGGCCACTGAACGTGGCCTCACAAGGTCTTTAAGGTGATGTGAGCTGGAGCTGTTGGGATGTCTCTGTGGAGCAATAGGTACTGAGGCTGATCAGCAGCACACTCTACTCACCAACAGTCGGTGCAGCCCTCAAATGTTGGTTTTTTCTTTTCCATTCAACCTTGCTTTAATAAAACCGTGAGTGTTCATCAAGCCACGTCCCAGGCTCTGCTCGTAGGTGACACTTGCTACTGGGAAAGGTGGTGGTGGTGGGTGTTCAGGTCATGAGCTGACAAAGGCATCTCCCAGTTGAACTTTGTGAGCTTCAGAGCATTCCCTCAAATGAACAATCCCAAATTAAAGAGTAGAAAAGGTCAGCTGAGAAGGGAAAGACCTAAGGCAACCCTTTTAACAATGCTGTCTGGGATGAGCTTGTAATAGCTCATTTAACATATTGTAAGCTGATTGAAAGTTAAATGTTGCCTCCAAATTAGTCACCAGAACTATCTGAGTTCTCAGAGAGGAGTGAGGAGGCTTTGGGGAGCAGTGAGTGGGTCAGGATGGGAGGAGCTGCAGGTCTGGAGGCGTCTTGTGACTATAGATCTAGAACTGTGAAGGCAGATGCTTAATTTTTAGACCAAAAAGCCAACGAGGTGGCAACCACCCCAGTAAATGACCACAATATTTGTTTCTATAGAAACTTCCAGAAAACACGTTCTTTAGGCTCGTTTTGGGAATTTTCTAAAGACACAGACAGAAAAGAAGAGGAATGTACTTTTAATTTCCTATTCATTTCATAGCACATGTTCCAATATCCAATTTGTTTCTTAAAAGTTTGTTAGGAATGCAAATATTCACAAATCATAAAAAGAAAGTCTCTTCCCTCAATTTCTGGCAGTTTCTCTGGTATCTGCATTATTTATTTAGTGACTTAGCATAGGGTCATGGAGAGTTTCTCCAGAAATAGAACCTAATGCCAAGTGAATATTGTAAGGGGAGTTAAAGCAGATGATTTATATTTACAACATCACTTAGTAACACTTAACGTTGTTAATTGAAAAAACATCCTCCCGTAATAATTCTCAGGTTGCACAGGATCATTATCACCTGAGACTGTGCAGGAATGTAATATGCTTCTGTGCCATGATTTCTGATATTGCTAAGCTCCCATGCTATAAAATATTAAGTGCTCACCAAAAATACATCAATGGAAAAAACCCTCTTTACTCTAAAGGCTGATGAACTATGATTTCTTTTTGTTTGTCTTTTGGGTTTAAGGCCTCCAGACCTCATTTTCAAGGTTTTTTTTCTGAATCTAGGAGAGCTAGTTTATTTTCTACAGAAAATAGAGGGAGGTCAGCAGAGTCTCTCACAAATACAAAGGCTCCAGGAGCTCAGGCTTTAAGATTTCAAGTGATTATGACACAAACAGCTTGAGCACTGTATTAATGCTTTAGGATTTTATTTTTATTATTATTATTTTAAATTTATAATCTCTAAGAGTGTTAACGTGATGACTGGGTCTCTTTGCTGCAGAAAAATATATTTCTGCACTTGGAGACATGATGCTACCACAGTGATGGATCTGTTGACTGCGTAATGCTCCCAATCTATCCTCAGATGAGGATCAAGGACTATATCCTGGATGTCCCTCTGGGTGAGCAAGGTTTGGGCAGCGTGGCTGTGTTGCCAACAGCACATAAAGGTAGGGCATGGCCAGAATTACTGCTTGGATGCCTGGTGTGGAGATTCAGGTGTCTGTTTTCAGATGGGTCAAAGCCTTGGCTGCCACCTGGAGCCAGGCTGAGTTGTATCCCTGTGTCTCTAATAAGATGCTGCAATGCTCTGCCACTATGTCCTTAAAACCTGAGAAATACCTGACCTTAATATCACTAATGCCTTCAAAATAATGCTTAAGTGGGACTTTGAGGGTGGAATTAGTCTAGTTCTAGACCTCTGGACAGAGTAAAATTTAATCCTTAGGGAACCTCATCTGTGCCTCAGAACTGCAAAGTGCTGTGCACTCTACCCTGATTGTTCAGTAACTTGCAGAAATGAGCCCATATAAAGCATTAAAGAACTTCAGAGCCCTGTGTTTGATTGTGTGGAGTTAGAGAGCGAGGAGAGATGTGAATAGCAGCTGCAGGACCTAGGCCATAGAGCTGAATTAATGGGGATTTCTAAGCAGAAGCTCCTACCTGCTGGGAGAAGTAGAAGTGCTGCTGGGGTGAGGATTGCAGGGTTTGTAACTGAGTTCTTGAGACCCAGAATAACTAATTAATTGTTCTTAAAGGCAGGATTCATTAGGAGCTTGTCTAAAAACTGCTGTTTATGGTCAAGTGTAAGAGCACAACTGCGTGAATTTTGCATGTCACAGTTGCTCCTTGGCATCCTCTCGAGGATGCTCCTCTGGTCTCTCTCGTGGATACTCTGATCTGCTGGGTGCTTTGCTCCTGGGCCCTGGCGCAAGGATCAGGACCTGGCAGTGTATTGGAAGTATGGACTGATCCTATCTCTGATGGAAGGGGATATTCTCAGTTTACAGGTGTGTTAGGGTTGCTTTTCCCCTGAGAAAGAGGATTTAAGGAGGTCATATATACATGCTAGTATGACATCAACATAAATTCCCACTGAATTTTGAAGTAAATGCATTTTATCTTTTTTTTAAGTTTCAAAATGTGAATTAAAATATTATTTTGTGAGCTTTGAGAGGATTGTCTATTTTTTAGCTAGTTACCTGAATAGCTGATGCTTGCTCTCCGAGGGTAACGTGGACTGGGGAGTTGAGGAGATGTAAATGGGCTGTGGAGCTTGTTGGGAAAGCTTGCACTAGTTACAATTCAGGGACATAAAGGACACAAGTTATTAACCTACATAGCCTCAGTTTTTCTTGTTCTACTGTTAGGGATGAGTGTGTTATTATTTTGGTAGCATTTTATACCTGAATAGTTGAACATGCTGTGCTGCACTATGACTCGTTTTGTCCCACAAGCTAAACACAGCTGTAATATTTCATTAATTCAAGAGAGAAATATTTAAATCTTCAAAGGCTGACTAGGACTGCTTGAAACATGATTCTTTTGTAAGTTAAAATATCTCCTGTTGGTTTTACAGTGAAATGCCTTGCAATCTCATTCCCTTCAGAAGTACATGCTTTGGGAAGAAAATTCCTAATGCAAAATGAAGATATTGGCCAACTGCTTCAGAGGAGAGTATGAAGAGCCCAAGGAGATGTGAAATAATCTGCCTGCCAAGTAGGTCCTAAGACATCTAGATCAGCTGAAATCATGTGAATCAGGACTGGATATTAATTCAGAAATGTTTACTGCTGATGAGTGAGGGTAGCAAATTTTAAGCAGTCTTTTAGAAAACATGTAGAAAATGGGAAGAGAAAACTTGCTTTTCACATCTGTGAGCACAGCCTGTGAAATAAGAGCTTCTGCCAGCTCCATGCTCAACAGAGAGCAAAGGTGAAGCTCCAACATGGCCTTGAGTGGGGTCTTCACCAGAGCCAGTGGCGTGAGGCATAGAGAGGCAGTGTGGCAGAAGAACTGGTGGAAGTGGGCTGATGGTGAGGATGACAGGGGAGCAAAGCAACACTCTGGGATTACAGAGTGCAACAGAATAAGATCTGTTGTGGTCATCAGGACATCTGTGTCATGTTTGGAGATTGGAATCAAGGGCTGTTCACCACCCAGGAGCATAAAGGGGGTGGTGGTGGTGGGTGTGAAGTGGGAAGAAGGTGGGGGAGAAGAGAATAGGAAGGCAGGAGGCTGTGAGAGATCCTTGCACGTGTCCTCTTTCCAAGCAGCTTGGTTTCAGAAACTGAGCCCCCGTGACTGGGACAATGCAATGCAAAGAATGACAGCGTTGCTTTCTGATGATTTTTTGGGGGGGTCTCTGATGCACCTAGCAGTTGGATCTACACATGCAATGGGTGCTCCCAGGCACTGGGAGCCCTGCTCTGATATGCACACTAACATAGAACAAGAGATGCAGACAGATGCCCATCCTGCCTTTGTCTGTGTTAGCCAGGATGGGACCTGGGCATGCAGAGCTGAGCAGGATGGAGCCCTGTCTGGTGTTGGCTCTGGTGCCCCAGGCACAGACTCATACTGAAACCCTTTGGAGGCAGAGGAGAGCTTCACAGCTACCTGCCTCCCACCACGGAAACACACAACGTTTGTGCATTATTTGGTGTTTCAGTATCGCAGCCTGTTTATAGTTAGCAATTGCATCAAACTGGCTCTTAAATGCAGGTTAAAGGCCTTGATGAAATACAGAACACCTCAAAAAGACAACCTAAATTTTTGCCATTTTAAACTTTGCATGGCTGGCGTGCTGGAGCAGCCACCCAGGTTAATGAGCTGCGAGTTTAAATAGCAATTGAAGAAGTCGGTTATAAATATAGAGCAGTTTGCTTTTTTGCCTTCCTGTTGCTTTCCTGGGCTTCTGAAGGCCTTCCACTGATGGAGAGCTTTTAATTTCACATTTTGGCCCCCACCACAGGTGATAAACAAAGGTTTCCCATTGCTATGACTCGGGTCAGTGCTGTAGCCTTAGCGTCAATCCCGCTGCCTGTAATTACACACAAAAGGTTACTGGGATCCACAGCTAATTTGCAGCCTCTGTTTAGCAGGATTTAATAGCAGGTATTACTGGTGCAGCAGTAATTAAGGACCTTTGTCAATAAGACGGAATAGATGGCCACACTTTGTTGTAATCAGTGGACTCTTGAGAACCCAGAGGAGTGAAAAGCAGTGAGAGGAGCAATCCATTTTGCGAATAACATGGCTGTCCTTTCACCCCCCCCACTCCCTCCCCCCTCCTGAAACCAGCAATGGAATAATAATTCCCCAGGCAATGAAAGTACAGGAATAAAAGTACTTACCCTCCAGCCTGTGATTTTTTTTTTTATTTTTTTATTTTTTTTTACTTTTTATTTACTCTACTGTGCTTTTTATTTGCTTCGGGCTGCATTTGATGAAGTATTGTTTAAACAGTGCTGAGCAAAATGGATATAGGGAGATGGAAAATAGAAAAGAGGAGAAATTTTAACCAGGTGGATATATGCATTTGCCTTTAAGGTGGACGGCGTTCGGTTTATCAATTATTTCCTTTGGATTTTTAAAAAAGAGAAAGAAATGACAAAAAACAAGTGGCTTGGTGAAGAGGTGGAGAGAGTCATTTAGAGCTGTCTCTGCACAGAGCCGTTCAGCTGTAAATGGGTCGCCAACAACAAGCGAGAAGTGAACTTGGTGTAGCATTGTAACCCCCTCTTTCTTCCCCCCCTCCCCATCACTAATGTACCAATGAATGGCCTGGCACAAGGCTGAGAGCCTGGACACACACACACACACCCACCCCCCCACGGGTGGAGGGTGCAGGGATGGGGGGAGCATGGGGAGGCTGGTATGACACAATTCAAAGAGTGCTTTAAGGTGTACACTCCTTTCAGTAATTGATGAAGAAGCTGCATTTCACTCACTGATTTCCTGCCTTTTTACAGGTTTTAACAAGCATGATGCTTTTAATAGCGGTTTGAGTACTGGCTCTTTATGAAAGCTCTCTTTTTTAAAGCAGCTTTAACTATACCCTTTCTGTCAGTAATGTCTGAAAAACTTCTACCTTTAATCATTCCTGGATCAGGCAGCAAACAAGCAGCTCCTTTTCCTTTTTCAATTACATGCTGGATATTCAGCACACATATAAAAAAGAAAAAAAAAATGGGCATCTCGAGCCTATCACGTATTAAATGCAGCTCTTTGCTGCTGCATTAAAATAACACCAAGGATCTGGCTTCAGCCAACAAAAGCCAGAAATATAAAGTTAAAGCTGCAGTCCTCTTTTTTTAATTTTTTTTTTTAATCTGCTCCATTGTGCTAAGGCATTGTAACATTCTTAAAACAGTGGGACTGTTTCTGTGTCTTATAGGTGATGATACTTAGCTGAGAGGTCCTGACCTTTCTGATTCCAAGACCTGTGGCAAGTTTTTTTACATCATCTTATGGCTGAGCTCTGCTTGGTGATGTTCCTGTGAGGTGTTGCATCTATTTTTTTACACTGCTAATTCAAGAAGGGAGTGAGGTAACAGCTAACTGGTGCTCTGGCTGAGTTTGTTTTGAAGACCCGCATCTTAATGGAGATCTACCTCTTGATGGAGGTTCTCATCTTGGTAAGTTACTTATAGAGAAAGATGAGGTTAGTAGTCCTTAATGGACACTTGCTCACAATAAAAAAGAGGATTATTTCAAGGGAGGCCTGAGCTTAAAATATGAGAGAGGTTGAAGGTCAGGGCTGGAATGAATCAGGGTACCCATGAGGGAAACATCTTCCCAGATGCTGCTCATCCTTAAAATATCTCTCTGGATCTTAAACAGATTAAATCTGCACAAGGAGAACATAGTTGACCTAATGGAGTCTTCTGGTCTTTTCTCCTCTTTACTTGCAGTAAACACCATTTGGGATGTAGAACAGAATAACAGAATTGTTTAGGTTAGAAAAGACTTTTAATATCATTGTGTCCAGCTGTTAACCCAGCATTGCCAAGTTATCACTAAACCCTGTCACTAAGCACCCTGTCTACATGGAATACATGCACCTATGTATTCTACTTCCAGTGGAATGCCTGCTCTGAAAGGAAGGGTTCAGATTGGTTTGATCTAACAGTTCTGGTGAAATTAATTCCACAGCCAAATCCCTACTGTCCTGAATTCGCACGTTTTACTCTGGCGATCGCTAATTGTCTGAGCTCACAGGGTACGGTTGCTTTGGTGGTTTGTGTGCAGAGCTTCCCCATCCTGTTTTGAAGACTTGGCCTGAGTCTGAATTGCTTGCAGACTGGGGGCTGATTTGCACTGATTTCAACTCCAGCCCTGGACATGGTTCACTTCCATATTTCAGTCTGAAACTACAGGGAAAGAAGAGAAGACCAAAAAAACACTTTTCAGTAAGCACTGCTCATGCTCTTGACACCACTGATCATTCCGGTGGACCAAAAAGAGCTCTTCCCACCTCCCAGGTTTTCATACATCTGGAGGTGTGAAACAAATATCCTCAAATGAGGCAGTATCATAGGTGGACTGGTGAATCCTTCTAGTAAATGGCAGAGAAATGGTCATGGCTGCAGGATGGGATGAGAAAGCCTCAAACCTTGTCGAAAGTCCACAAGGATAGAATTTCACATATAGGATGAGGTCTGCTTTGGGCTAATGATGGTTTTGCATATTTTAGTGGTTTCATACAATTATTCTACTAAACCAACCCTCAGTGGTGTTGGCAGAGCTCAGATGAACCCAGCTGAAGATCTGGTTTATTGTTTTGGATTTAGACGATGGGTCAGAGAAAGTAAGAAACAATAATCTCCTTTTCAAGGAGGAGACTGAGGAATTTGTTCTGAGTGTCTCGTATTGGTGCTAATAAACCTGCCTGCATAGGTGAGAGGCTGCCACAGTACCAGTCTGAACCAAGGGGAATGAAATGCTAGTTGTGCAGAAAGTCTGTGATAGTGCTAGGAGCTGTATTCAGTGTCAGTCAATAGTATGGTACCATAGATCTGATTTATTATTTCTCCCAACAGAAGACAAACAAGCCATGGAGAATGCAGGAGAAATTCTGGAATGTGTTAGAGAAGGGAAAAGGGTGGATGCAGCCTTTTGGTGGATACAGTCTATAGCAGTGTGTTACAGTCTTTTATAGGAAAAGAGGGTGTGCTTGACTGCATGCAAGTAGGATCTGAACATAAACTCCTCACAAATAGTTTTAGTAACAACTCGAACGAAACCTAGGTGGAGAATCTTGTACAGTTTCCCCTCTGAGAGGTGCTGGTTTAGTCAGCAATAAATAAAACTGAAGAGATAATGTCAATGGAGAAGAGTGCTTTCGCAGGATAATGGTGTCCTGCTGCTACCCAAATGTCCAAGGCTAATCCAGGACGTTTATTTTCCAAGCAGGAGCCATTGATCTGGAAGGATGTTTGCCATTGCTTTGTAGGGCCACCCTGGAGGTAATATACACAAGTCTTGTGATGGTGAGTTAGAGTAGATCAACTAACTTCTGTGTGATGCGGATATGAAGTGATAGGGGATGATGACTGTGATGAAGCTGAAAAAACAGCTTGTAAAACATCTTGAGACATTGCTACTTAGAGCTAATGGAATGTAGCATTCCCATGCAGGTGCAAAGGGCAGAATATAGCCAGATGTACCCCAGCCTGATCAGAAGGTAGAAGCAAACCTGATCTATTCAGGACTGTTCTTCTTCTGAGGCTTTGTCAGAAAGAGCCAGAAGGCAAAAGATAAATATGAAGGTCTGAGGTTCAAAGGTTAGTTATTTTCCTTCAGGGAAAATGTATCTCCTGCAAGAACAGTTGAAGGTTAGTGTTCAATAGGTCACACTCTTTAACCTTTCTTCAGCGCTATTTGGTCATTTGATATCCCAGCCACTTCCCTGTAAGTGCAAAGCATGTACATATGATTTCCAGAGTCACAAACCTGTATGCTAGAAATGTGACAGAAGAAAGAACAACAGGTATTTGAACTTGCTTGAGAAAGGCTTATTTCAACGTAAATTTGTTTATGACCTGTGAAAAAAGTCTGATCCTATTCCTCTTTCATTCCATTCCTTTTCCCACCTGCCTTGCACCTAGTAATGGTTGATGTGACAGGCAAGAGGCTGGGGCTGACTACAGCCCTCCAGCTCAACAACTGGCTCATTGTTCCTGCCAGATGTGTCCCTGGCTGTCCCCTGCCTCAGCCCAGTACAGCATCCCCCAAATCCATAAACCTCTGTTTCCTGGGTGTTGTCCGAACTTTCCCATCCTTTGCTTTCTGAGACCTATGTGGCCTACAGTGCAGGCAGAGACTAAGTGAAGGGGTCTGTTTTGAACACAGATGATTTTGGAGAGGGTTGAATTGACTCAGATCATGCAGGTTTGCCCATATTTACCAAAGGGAAAGGAAACATTAATTTGCCCAATAATTTTGCACTAGCACTGTGCTCTAATTAGTTTCAGCTCTTGGAGTTCTTCGTTAAACTTCAGTGGGTTCCCCAGATGAAAATGGCACTGTCAGCTAATTTACAAGGACAGTTTGTGTCTACCATGGAGATTAAGGCCAATCTCATTCCCTCTGCAGTGTGCTGGGATCAGAGCTAAGGAGCTGTGGACCCTTCAACCTGCTGGTCTTGTCCATGCAAGGATTTTTTTTTTTCTTTTTTTCCCAATCCTGCATTTTTAATATAAATAAAAAACTTGATCTCTGCCACCAGGAAACTGCATCCCATTTTTTTTCCTAACAGAAAAATGGGAATAGGTTTCCTTTAACTAGTGGAAGGGTCTAGACTCTAAAAAGGTTTTTATTATTGTGCGCCCGGGGTCCTTAGTTTTAGACATTTATCTTCTGGTGAATCAGTAGGGAACTAGAAAGGCAGTATTTTGCAACTCCTAGACCACCAGCTCTAAGTAATGACTCAAAGCTGAAATTGAAGCAGGTGCATCATCTTCTTCATTGTGTCACTTTTAGCACAGACATTATACTTTATGGGCTTCCACTATCAAAATAGTTTGTGCAACGGACCCTAAAAATGGTGATGCATCAATCAGTCGAGCGTTATTGCTTCAACTTTCTTTACAGCAGGCTTATAAGCCATATTATAATGCACAGTAATACACATGATGGAATAGAAATGCATTGTAATGCTGCACTGTTTCTGTGTATTTACTTTGAGGTCTGTAGCTGCACTCTTAGGAATATCCCCCAGCATCAGTCACACTGAGCCAAATGCATCCCTGGTGTAACCTCATCGATTCTGTGCTGCCAGACCAGCTCGGAGGGACAGACTCAGTCAGCCGTGGTGGCTGGCACGGGCTCCTGGGGTAAGCCACGCTAGGGCTGTTGTTGGTAAATAGGATGGGACACCAAGGGGACTGGAAAACAGTGAGGTGGTTGGGTGGGCAACCAAGGAGAGGGCTTCTTTTAATGTTCTGTACCAGAACTGTGGGGTCTTCATCCATCCGAGGGGTATTTTTACCTTCTGGATTTGGCATGTGTGACCTGTACCTTCTGCTCCTGACCCCTGGGGTTTTAACCCACATTGGAACTGCCAGAGTTGCCTTTGCTCTTCCCAGGTGTTTGTTTTCTTTGGTGTGGAGTCTTCTCATAGGCTTTCTGTAAACTTAATACGTGGCCATCAGTTTTGTCATCAACAAGGACAATTTTGTGTGGGACAGGTAGCATCTGTAGTGACACTACAAAAAATGCAGATATAGGTATGGAAATACGACCAAAATTGAGGTGTATTAAACTGCTGGCTCAAGTCAACAAGTGGCTATCTGTGGATGGCTCCATGGTTATTGTGTGAAAACTTTTCAAACTGGACCTCAGGCTTTAATGTCAATATTTTGGTTTGAGATGGCAGTGGTTATGCCAGTTGATTGGGTCTGTGTTAGTGCTTACATCAGACACACACACAAATTAATCTTACCTTGAAACCATATGCTGACATCTGCACTGCTTTCTCCTATCAACCTGTTCTTATGCAGTCCAGGAGAGTAATTTAGAAAAGGTGAATTAGGAAAAAAAATGATGATTAAGGGTAAGAACAAAAGAATTTGTCTCTTGAATATAAAATTCTGTAGATTGTAGTATAAAATATGTGCAACAGAGAATATGATACTTTGGATTCTTTAAAATTTTAGCTAAAACCCCAAATTAAACAAAATAAATAGGTAGCTACTATTGTAATAAAAGTGGTTTGTAAATATGTAACCAGCATTTATTCTGCAAACCAGAATATTTTATAAGACTTGTCCCTGTCCCAAATAATCATGTTGTTTATAGCAGCTCACCGAGTTTATTATGGTATTTATAGTGGAAATCTCTAATTTGATATTTCTCTAGTGAGTTTAATGAGCCTGAAAAGTGACATTTAGAGCTAGTTTTCTCTTTGTGCTTTGAAAAATGAAATAGAAGTAGTTATCTGTTAAATGAGATAATTACATTGCTACTTTGCTAAAGGCACATATTAGTGATTTTTAGCTTGTTTCACTTAATTAAAGCTTTACAAAATGTAGAGTGCCAAACCGTTAATAGACCTGTTGGAACAGTTACTGAGATTGTGAAATAAAACCAGTTGTTCTAAACAAGTCACAAAAAGAGATTGATGAAATGGCTGGCAGCTCAGACAAAAATTTAAGCCTTGGCTGCATTAGAGCAAATGTAATAATAGCAGCAAGCAACCAATATTTTTAATTTTGCTGATCTTTCTGCAATAATTATAAGGAACTTTTAATGTCTGTAATTAGAAAGTTAGAGATAGGGTGACTTAGACCAGTGCTGCACTGTGAAAAATTGGATATTTACCATAATTGAAAATTAATCACTTTTCATTACCAGGAAGGAATGCAGTTATTATTTTGAATGGGCTGAGATACAGCACATTAATTATGGGCAAACAAATTCAGATATTTGAAGTTAGCGACTTTGAGGCCTGTCTGTGCCAGAAGTATCTCTGCTGATGTAATATATTGAATAATAAAAATTGGGATATGCTTGTTTGGTAGTTGAAGCCCAGAAGTTTGCTTTGCTAAAAGTTCTGATCAGAGGATGACTGACTTTATCAGTCATCCCTTCAATGAACAAGGTTGGGCATAGTCATTTTAAACATCTGGATGGGCAGAACAGCCTCTGAAGCCAGATGTGATCCAAGGTGAATCTGTGTATCTCTCTCAGAAGTGTAGCACGAGCAGGGAAGTCCCTTGTAATTGAGGATGGTACCAGAAATAAGACTCTTTCTGGACTGGCAGCCATTTCACATGAAAATCTATTTTAAAAATCTAAGCTTTTCAAATGAGAATGTGGATGAAATAAGGTGGTGGGTTTTGTTTTACTTTATGTTTTTCCTTTTAAAAAAAAACAACAAACCAAAACCCAGACAACAAACAAAACAGCTCTGCCCTTTCACTCTGGGTATTAACTGACACCAGATTTACAATTTTAACCATCTTGTGTGGCACCCTCAGTACCCTATAGTGCTTTTGCATGTAAAAGGTGGCATTTTATGCTCAAAAGATGATGTGAAAATGTCACCATCTTGCTCAACAATTCTCCTTGTGCATCTGTCACTGATTCCAGCTGCCGAATGCAAGGGCAACAGGCAGACAAAGTCTGCTCCAAACATTATTTCCTAAGTTGGCAATAGTTTTTTGCCCAGTTATGAGTTACCTGATTTTTGGAGCGATAAATGAGCATAGCTGTGTGAGAGAGGTTTTCCTTCTCCTTGGCTCTAAGAGCTTTGTTCTGGCTGTGGTAACAAAGGTAAAATAAAAGTGTTGGCTGTTGCTGTGTTTCCATATGCACAGCTGTACTGTCCGGGCTGTACCTTCCTCTCCTGTCATTAGGCTGAGCAAGGATGTGGCTGCTCATGACTGGGTGATTGATGTCAAATGTAGTAGCAACATTAAATTTGTCTGAAATGGACAAAGCAAAGCATTATTCACCGTAAAAATCTTGTCTAAAGTTCCCATCTAGCCGGTGCTGTTCCTAAATTACATTTGTATGAATTTTAAAATGGTTTTTTAAATTTCTTGGCCCATGATTGTTCCCAAGGTCAGAAAATCAGAAAGCTGGGATCTGAGGCTTGTTAAAGCTGGTAGTGAAAAATGTGCCTGTAATATATCTTCATATTTGCAAATGTATTTTATTGCTGTCCATATCCTGTGAGAAAAATCCAATGTTCTTAAAAGACAAGCACTGCTCGTTATAGAGACACTTATTAATGTTTATTAGAAACTCATCTCACTAACATCCATGGCTTTATTGGAAGTTCCTTAAGTAGCAAATCCAATTTCCTTTCTTATGCTTGTGCTTACTTAATTAACATCAACAATTGAATGAGGCAAAACAAAGTTTGATATTCATTTTAATAAGTTATATAAAGTTAGCATAATCTCATTGAGGACATTCTTCATTACTCCAACCACAGAGGCAAAGTGCCTTTGCAGCTGTTTAGAGGTTAGATGACCTAGCAACTCATGAGACAACTAGCTGAAGAAAGGAATTCATTTTCAGCTAAACTCTTTACAGTTCTGGGGGATACAGGACTTTGTGCTGTGTGCTGGTGCCTGCAGGTAGCTGGAGATGCTTTGACATAGCAAAGGGTTTAGGATCTAATACTGGGAGCAGCTCTTCTGCAGAAGAAACCTTCAGAAAACCATCAAGGAACCACAGGGTGTGATGCTTATGAGGACAGAAAAGAGGGATCTATAGCACGTTTCTGATTACAACACTTTGTGTGTGCATATCCCACCCTGTGGTGAGTTCAGCCCAATGCCTGCACCAGTTGGAGACTGCACCTGCTCCATCAGCTCACTCTTCTCCAAATATTTACCCAGTCATGTGATGTCTGTTGACCTTAGAACAAGCGTTATCATATTGGAAAGTAATGATAAAAAAATACTGTACTAGAGTAAAGCTATTATAAGCTGTAGTGTTTGTGCCATTACTGGGGAATATGGTATTGATTTTTTAATAAATTATGCCATAACCTACATTTTTGCCTTAGGTTAACATTTAACACCGTAAGCAGAAGGAAGGTACAATATTATATCAGAACAAGATTTACCTAACCACAGACTTCAACACATGCTTTCAAATCAAGAGTGGTGTGCCTTGGTCACCTTCATTTGAGATAATCTCCTCCCTGCGGGGTCCTGGGCAGGGGGTGAGGACACAGAGGAGAGCAGGGTAACCCTAAGTAGGTTTGATTGCTTTGCTGCCCCATTTCTCTTCCAGATGGTGGAGGGTTCAAAAGGAAATCGTGGCTGTTCCTTAGCCATAATGTAACCTTGCTCTAATAGTGCTGAATATCAATGAGAAACATCTCAGAAGGAGTTTTGTGGAAGTGAAAGAAAAAAAGAATTCCAGACTCATCACTGTTGTGAGTAATGTTTTTATATTGAAGTGAAACAAGTGTTTAGATGGGGGTTTTTATGACTTTTTTGTTATTGTTGTTGTTTTTCAAATTTCTTTTAATTTTGGATGTAAAAACACTTTTTAACTCTATCTTTTTTCCAAGGAAGAGGAGTAAAATAGTTGAGAGAGAGAAAGAAAGTCCTGCATCGGTCTTCTAGTGGCTAAATATAAATACCCATGTAAACCTTGAGCTGTATCACACGTATTCTGCTGGTAAATGGGAACTAAAACCATGAGTCTTTGCCAGAAGGACTTTCAGTGCAAACTAAATAACAGCTCTACCTGTGTGTATCAATATTCAGCTCAGAGAGAGAAGGTGGGGAGGGTCAGACACCTCTGCTTTGGATGCAGACTTGCTGCTGCTGTGTTGTAACCTTTATTCCTGAGGCAAATATTTCAAAAGCTGTTTCTGCTTCTCATGTTCCACCCAGTTAGCATCAAACAACTTCTCTTTTACTCATCATTCATAGCAGTCTTAGGCAATGTGGTGTTTTCTAGGAGATTCTGACAATACTGCTCCTTTAGTGAGCAATACAGATGTGGCATTGTCCAGGATAAAGCTGCCATAAGCTGACACAGGTATGAAATTATTGGTCAAAATAATGGAATAAATGTTTTGATGCAAGTACTTGTGCATATGTTTTCCCTTTTTGTGTATCATGGAAAATTCAGGAGTGTAAATACCATCACCTTGAATTTTCTTATGTCTGCAGAGACCCTGATTTGCAGCAGACAGTTCATAAATGCCCATCCCCAAGTCTCATCTTCATTGCTGGGGAGACCAGGACACCTGTGGCAAAAAAAACCCCAAGTGTCCTCGAAACTAAAAGGCTGAAGTGGAAATTAGTGAGAGCTGCGTCCAAATCACTCCCATATCCCCATATCATGAGGATAGGCAGTAGGGTAAGGCACTGAGAAAGCAGCTGAGCAGAAGGATGGCAATGAGTCGTGCAGGAGAAGGTTAAGTTTCCAGGAGAAGAGCTAATGGGTAGAACGGAGATGGGCTCAGCAGCACCACAAGTGAAAGCATATTTCCTGTTACAAAGGTATCTTATTAATGCTATCCTGACAAGGGCATTAACTCTCCAGGGTAACAGCAAGATCAAAATCTGCAATCACAAGTACATTTGTCTTGCTAAAACCTGCATTTGTGTATCATTTCTTTGTGCATGCTTAGAGACTACCGTGAAAATTTTGCTCCCTCAGCGTAGGAATAAACTCAGACAATTTTTAGATACTTACCAAAATATCTTCTAAGTAAAAAATTTAAAAGCCCCCATTAGTATTAAACATTTCCTCTTCATGCTGTCAGTGCTGCCATGGAAAGAGAAATGTACCTCTGCTCGGCTCAAGCTTAAATTCTCTCTCTTCTTGTATTCTTTAAATAGCAGATTGTCAGTTTAAGAAACTTGTTGCTGCTGCTGACTGTGATTCATGATCCATCTAAAAGAACTGGGAATTTAGTGGCTGTTTTTCATATCCTGATAACTGCATTGTACTCTAATCCTCTGCCTTCTAGTTTTAAATTCATTTAGATATATTGTAGAGGCTGTTCCAGCTTTCAAGCCCCATGGGGCTTGGTTTTCTATTCCTGCCAGTGCTAAACCTGGCTTCAGTGGAGCTGCTCCTGACTTAGGCTTGTGGATGAGCAGATCACGAGGTTGGCCTTAATGAAGTCAAACATCTGCAACCAAAGTCAGGATTTTTCTCTTTAAGATACACGAGCACCTGTGAGGCTGTGTTACTTTGAAATACCTGGCTGGAATATATAGGACACAACAACCTAAAATTAAAAATCATGTTTGCAAATTCATATTAATTGAAAAGGAACATCTGAAAGCAAACAAACAAAAAAAATCAATGAACTAACTGGTCCTTCCTCAGTTAAGTAACGTAATTTGTTCAATTTGTTTTATGTCTTTAAGTGAAGAACCTTTTACTCACTTTGATTCATGGACGGAGGTTAGAAAATGGTACAGTAGGAAGGAAATTAACGTTTAACCTGCCCGCCTGCATATCCGAGCTGATGTCTCAATGTGGCTGCAGCTGTGAGTAAATTCTCCCAGTAAACTATACCAGAGTATCTGTGATATTCAGAGGGCTACTTACAGTTTGAGGAAAGCTCAGACTGTTTTGTAGCTATTACAGACCAAATTAGGACAAATAATCTGAGCAGGATGTATTACTTCTTGATATATATCTATTTTATTCAGTTAAATTTAATGTTAGCTTCATAAACATAAACCCTGATAGTGCCTGTGAACATTGCTTATTTGGCAGCCTGGAGACTACAAATGTTATTTCTGGATACAGATATTCAAGAAGAGGCAATGGTAAAACACAACAGCATTACTCCACAGGATCATGCACCTTAAACTTGGACTTTCCTTATCAACCCCCCTGTAGGAAGAGACCTGTATATAATCAGGCTTGAAGCTTTCTGTGTGTTCTTCCTTTCATCACCCAGAAACAGGTTATACCAGGACTGACTACACCTTGCAGAGCCAGTATGAAAAAACATCATGGAATCATAGAATGGTAGAATGGTTTGAGTTGGAAGGGACCTTAAAGATCATTTTGTATCAATCCCCCTGCCGTGGGCAGGGACACCTCCCACGTGTGCAGGTTGCTCAAAGCCCCATCCAGCCTGACCTTGAACACTTCCAGGGATGGGGCATCCACAGCTTCTCTGGGCAGCCTGTTTCAGTGCCTCACCACCCTCACAGTGAAAACTTCTGCCTAACTTCTAAACTAAATCTCCCCTCTTCCACCTTGAAGCCATTACCTCTTGTTCTGTCACTACAAGCCCTTCCAAAAGCCTCTCTCCAGCTTTCCAGCAGGCCCCCTTCAGATACTGAAAGGCTGCAGTTAAGGTCTACCCAGAGCCTTCTCTTCTACAGGCTGAACAATCCCAACTCTCTCAGCCCGCCCTCACAGGGGAGGTGCTCCAGCCCCTTGACCATCTTCATGGTCATCCTTTGGACCCAGCTCCAACAGGTCCATATCCTTCTTGTGTTGGGAGCTCCAGAGCTGGATGCAGGACCTCAGGAGGGGTCTCATGAAAGTGAAGTAGAGGGGGAGAATCCCCCCTCTTGACTTGCTGGTCACAATTCTTCATATACTTATATACATTATTATATGATAAATTCAGATCAGATATGTTATATATTATTAGGTTACAATCATATTTTGACCATAATTTAATTATATCATTAATTCTATTTTATCTGACACGATCATGCAATATTTAGGTTATGGAATGATCAAGACTTTCTTCAGCAAGTGGCACATCAGCAACTCATTGTCAGGAAAGGAACTGCAGCAGTTGCTGCAAGAGCAGCTAATAATTTAACATAAAAATGCAGAATACATATTGATTTCGTCAGGAAGCTTGAGGATCCTTTATGACATTTCTCAATCTTGTTAGCACTTCATTATGTCCTGTCAAACGCGTCTGCGCTGCAGGCGCTGTAAAGGTCAGCCCAAGGCATCTGAAGAACAACAGGCACATTGAAAAATTTTATTTATTTATTTATTAAGGAGAGCAAAGCGAGATTGGGAGCCAAGCACTTCATAATGCAAACCAGAAAGCTGAATAACAGCCACCAATCCAGGTTCTTGCTGGCTAGCTGCAGTTTGACAAAGCACTACAGGAACGTAGGGCTTTGGATTTTTCCCTGTCAAGCTGGGGATGTGGCTTTATTTATTTATTTTTCGCTGCTCATTGCCATGGAAGCGATTGCAATGCCACCTCTACTAGATCCTGGCATCTCTGAGGGAATCAGACAAGAAAAGGAAAGAGATGAGTGGTTATAAAAGCAGAAAGCTGGTGTTTACACTTAGTGATGTGCACCCTGAGTGATCAGCAGTGATGGGGGGAGAAAAAAAGCCTGTAGCAGTTTAATGGGTGTTTGGAGAAAACATTATGGATTTATTATTTTTTTTGTTCAAAGTTTGCCAGGGTGAGACTGCATTTAATAAGGAGGGTAATAATGGTCTTCTTATATTCATGCTTCTGCCACCTTCCAGGTAATGGTAGCTAATCACAGAGTAATAAAGATGGGTTCACAAAATATTATTTACCTGTGAATGTGAAGCCTGACTGCCTGAGAAGTTGTGGAGGATACAGGAACCTGTATCCTGCTTCTGCAGAGCGTTCCTAGAAGGGATGCAAGATGAGACATGTACCTGTCACATCTACAAGGAGAGAGGTTGCCTTACTCCTAAAATTTGCCGTTGTTTGAACTTACCTGACCCTCTGTGCCCTTCAGTGTCCTCCTCAGCTGTCTTGCTATGCATATTAACCATATGCTTTTGGAGCTAAGGATCAGGAGCTTGTTCCTAGCCACTAACAAAGCAGTTTGACAAATAGCCTTAAAACAGGACAGCTGTCCCATTTAGGGACTTCCTGCAGGTCTCTGATGGAAAAGGTGGTGCTCATCCCTTAAGTCACTATCTTTGGAAGTAGATTTGTCCTCCAAGCTGCTGGTGGAGCAGTTGAGGTGCTAATTTCCTCACGTGGTGTTGGTCAACATGAGTTGGGCAAGCTGGAATTGTTTCAGTAGCAGATCTTTGCTAGCACAGTTACACAGCCTTAAATGGGTTCATGAGCCATCACAGGAACAGGGCAGCTTGTATCTGCAGGGTGGTGGTTGTGGCACGCAGGGTTATGAACCAGGGACACTTGTCTCTTGCCCTGCTGGCTGGAGCCTAGGAGGATGCAGTCAGTGGTGTGAGGTGTGTGGATATCTTAACTCAGTGCTGATGGCTGTAGGATGTAAAGAATACCAAAGAGGCTTAAGAGTCCTCTACTTTTCCAGTGGAAAGAAGAGGTTTTGTATCTGTATTTTTTTTTAGGGTAGTGCTTGACACACAGGGTGCAGAGTCTTAGGTGTATTTAGGGACCCAATTCCTACTGAAATACTTTGAGGATGAGGAATGCAGAAAACAAAAAGAAGATAATGTCAAGACACAAGACAGTGGCAGCCCCTTATGCTGTACAAACACATTTCTGTTTCCAATGGGGTTTGTTTTTTGTTCCTTTGTAACTATTATTAGAACTAATTTCAAGACAATAGTCTCCTATGCCTTTTCCAGAGACGTGGAGTAAAGTACCTGTCTCTATACATTGCAGAAATGGGGGGGGCGGGGAGAGAACTACAGAATGCAGAGCAGTGGTGTTGGAACCAAAAGGAAAAAACCCCAAACATTCTGTATTGTGCCATTAGAACCAGCTTTTTTGTTTGCACTTCATTGGATTATCAGTGTTTTCAGCCATCTAACGCATTACTACTGCTCTGTGGGGAGGGGTAGGGTTCATAGCCTTTTCAAAGCAGCACTAATGAATGCCTTTAACTTAATAAAATGATCATTTGCCAACTACTTACCATAATGCGAACTAGATGTTTTCAGTCCAGAGATTAAAAGGAATTTTCTTTCTAAGTGCACTGTCATAACTGTTACTTCCTAAGTCGCATGCGGATATATACACGTTGGTTATTGTTTTTGAAAACTGGGGAGCTCATAAAATGGGTTGGAAGGAGTTGCTGGAGTCTATATTGTTTCAATAATATATGGATTATCACTCTCTAAATACGCAATGACATAAAAGGCAATAATGCCTTTTATGGATCCCATGTGGCCTATTACACTAATGATCCATGAATAATGGGGTCATGGGATGAGTTTTGAACAGTGCCTTTCTTTGTTGGTTGTTTTTCTCATTTATTTACCCAGGAAAATTCAGTTTTAAGTATCTGCTTTTCAGCAAGGTCCTACCATTTACTGAGTTTTCATGTGGGTTAATGGATGCCAAAGAGGTCAAGTGACTTCCCAAAGGTTACACAATGAGTCACTGAATTTGTTGAGAATAAAACACAAGAACCTTCCAGTTTTCTGCCTTTTGCTCTGGCTGATATTAAAGCAGAGAGATTTGGGATCAGCACGACCTCTACTAAATCCCTGCACTGCTGCTTTGAGGAGGCATCAAAGCTTGGTGTTCACTGGAGAGATCTGAAGCTCCTGAAGCAATGTTTCCCATATTTCTCACTGAGGCAACCAGAAAGAGCAGATGCACTGCAATGTAAACAGGCTGCTTTGATCCTTGCAATGTAGATTCTCTTAAAAACCCCCAAACAGCACAGAGTGAAATAAACACGTGGAAGCCCACAAAACACAGTTAACCTAGTGCTAATGCAACATGAGTGGTTCTTTAGAACTGTGTTTCCTATCTTACTGCAGTGGAGTCCCCTTCACTTTCCATGGAAAACCTCCACATTATTCCTCTTGATTAATGAGGATGATTTATCTCTTTCCAAAATGAACCTTGGCATTGCTCCTCCAAGCTCTGTAGACTTGGAGGCTCAGTTGCAGAGGCCAGGTGAGATCTGCTGAGGAAAGGAGGTGAGTCCTGCAGAACATTATCCCAGCTCTGGATGCATTGGTGGAGATTACAACCACAATGCATGGTCACATTACCTTTGCTCTGGCCTTCTACCTTCTTCTCAAGTCCCTGCCAGGAAAGGAAGGGCTCTTGTGTTGAGCTGAGCTTGGGCACTGAGCGGTTACATAGCCCTGGGCACATCTCTTACCTGGCCGTGCCTGTGTTTGCTCAGCTGCAACAGTGAGGTGCCTCTTGCTATTTGCCTGTCCTGATTTCAGGTGTATACAGAGCTCTGCAGCTCCAATGGGTTCATCATCATTACTGTTACTACCTACTGAATATTATTTTCTGCATTTAATACAGTATAAAGCAATTACAGAATGTAAGGTACTGCGGAAATACAGAAATATCTGCCCGGAATAATAATTTGATTTTGAAACTTTGTTGCTAAAAGACTTCAGGGTAAAACTGTAATACAAGATATGAGCTTTTAATGAAATGACTCCTATTACTTCTACTATAAATGGACAAAACTTGCATAACACACGGAAAATTTTCATTTAATTAGCAAATACTTTGTATTAGAATATAGTTGTCAAATTCTAATTCATCAAATAATATTCATCAATGAACTGGAAATGTTTCTAGTCTGCACAGTTCCTATTTATACACCTCCGAGCTGGAAATTGTACCCATTATTCATCTTAAAATACATCAGGTAAGTGCTGTTGTTTATGGGTGTAGAAATGTTACAGAATAGTCCTGAGAAACCAGACAATGCACCTCTGATCCGACTGTATTTCCCTGCTGCTGTGTGTGGGAAGCAGGAAGATATTCAGGTAAAGAGGATGAGCCCCAGAGCATGTTTTCCTTGGTTCGTATCAGAACGAGCTCGCGATTAATTAATTAACTAACATTGCTCATCACTCCTCAAGCTGCGTGTACGCTGCGTCCGCGTTGTTTTGCCTGCCCTCGGAGTGAGCTGCTACTGGTGCTCTCCCTGTAAGAGCTGAGAGCTTGCAACCATCTTACTTAAAAACAGATTGGAGACCTGCACTGTGAGGAGAAGTCACACAATGGCTCGCTGACAGCCCGTTGCACACGCTGATCAAGGCACTGCCTTTAAAACAGTTTGGCTTTATAATTATATCTTTACAGCTAACTGGGCTATCCAAATGATTTTCTTCTCTTCCCCCTCCCCAAGTCTACTGACCTGTGGCTAATGAGATTTGTGTTTCGATTAGTTGTAGAACATAAATTAACTAATCAATGAGAATGGATTCGCATCCTTTCTTGTAAAAGAGCTCTGCTGCAGTGATCTGTATTTAATATTCAAATCAATTTCAAATTCTCGGGATGATTCTGCTAATATGGCAGGCTGGGACTCGCAGCATCTGTATCCTTGCCACAGACTGTAAATATGGGATGTTTATGGAATCGCTCGCTGACCTCCAAAGCCTTCTCTGGTCTCATTGATTTACTATTTCACTTAATAGTGATGATGAGAAGCTAAGAGGCTGGCAATGAAGCTGGAAAAGTCGTGTGAGAGAGCATTTTCCTTTTACTTACAGGAGTGTCAAGACTAAGCAGAAGTCACAGGACTTTGAAAAATGCTGTTTGTTTTTGATATGAAAATTTGGGGGTCAATTTTATGTTCCAACCCAAATATCCCCTATTCTAGAGATGAGGGTAAAATAGGGCCATTACCAAAAAGCAGTTTTCTGAGGGTGAGATTCTTTCATTTGCTTTCAAGGTGGAGAGAACTTTATCTTTTGCCTCACTGTAATTGTCTCATCTGTACAATTAACCAGCATCTTGGCATAAAATGTGAAAATTTGTACAGTGTTCAAAGCATCTGTGGCCTTTATGGTACAAGTTCTGTTAGTACTGAAGCCACAGAAAATTAAATGTTCCCCAAAGAACTTCCAGATGTGTTTTATTCTAATAGGGTCATTATACAGTAAATTAAAAAGCAGGGTAAATGGAACTGTAAAATTTAAATTACTCTAAAACCACATCTCTTTGCTTTGAACATTCATTTGTGGGGTTGCATTTGCAATAAATGTGAATTAGGCAGCTGCAATAACTGTTAATCATATATTTATAAAATAGTAATGAGGAAATGAATAGCAGAGTAAGACAGCTGCACATTTCTCTAATAGTATGTCAACTGTGAACATAATAAGATGTAGAAAATTGTTTGGTGCTATGCTGATAATGCAGCCGAATGTAAGAGATCACTTCAACCTCTTAACTTTACAGGAAATTATATATAAAATCCATAAAAAGCCATAATAATACATTAGGCCTCTGAATTGTAGTCAATGTTTTTCTTTGCTTTGATATTTCTGAAATGGGCCATACTTTTCCCAAAGTAATCTGCCAAAGATCACTAAGGCTTTTGTTTCAGCCTGCACTTTATTCACCATCTTGCAATTTCATTTAAAAGATAGTGCTTCTAAAAGCCCAAAGTGATCTAACTTCCCTGCTCCAGGAGAGCTATGGGAGCTTCCACCTTCCTCTCCTCGCAGAGTTCCGCCAGGTCTTGAGCATCCCAGTGGTGTTGTCACTGCTGAAAATCAGGATTCCATTCAGAACCTCACACGAGGCGCGGCAAAAGCTGAAATTGAAACTTTGGCATATACACAGATATATTTTAGAAAAGTAAACAGCTGTTAACATGGCTGGAGGGCACCTGGCTACCTTTTGCAGTCATGGTTAAAATGATAAAAGAGATCAAAATAATTGCAAAAAAAAAGAAAAGAAAAAAAAAAAGCCAAACAACCTGAACCCAAGAAATAAATTGAAATATTTGAGCAGCCCTTTAGACTTGCTGCTTGTGCTAGCAGCCTTCGCAGCCTGCCCTGGTGCCAGGTGCTGGTGGCTTGCACTTGCAGTTTTTAAGCAGCCTTAATTGAATTTTGCAACTGAATTGGGGTGAAGAGGAGAATTAGAAAGCTAACAGGAAAAAAATTAGGCGAACGCTGGGCTGCAAACAGCTTATCGGCCAAGCAGGGAATAGGTGCTAAATGTGGAGGAGGAGGAGGAGTGCTCTAAGAAATGTCACTTATCAAAGTGGCAGCACTTTGCAAGGAAAAGCCAGAGAAAGAAATGAAGGGCCCGATCCCAGCACTTGCTGACACCACTGTGAAAAGGCCTCATGATTTAATAAACCGTAGGCTGGGTTTGGAACTTGCTGACAGCAGAGCTCAGCAGGGAGCACAGGGGTGCAGTGGGCAGAGGGAGACTGATTCCACCACCCCCCCTCAAAAGCACAGGGGGGTAGCAAACATCCTGACTTTGGTAGTGAATAAAATCATGTTTGTTAATGCTTTTCACTAGGGAATGCATTTTACCAGAAATGTTCCCTGATGTACCATGTTGTGGTGTATTTTTGGTGTTTATTAATGAATTAATTATTTATTTTAAAATTAATTTAATGCATTTGCAATGGTAAAAACAGTGAGTTTTTAAATTTTTTAATTTTTTTTTAAATACAGGAGACTGCATCATCATCTTCATGAGACTGAACATCTTACAATCACCAGCTTCACAGACTAAAAATCTTTCAAGGTACACAATCCATGAGATCCTCAAAAGGTCAGTCACTGAAGGAGAATTTAATTCTCTCTGGGCAGAAAGGGACCTTTTCAATTAGTCCTGTGTGTTTCCAGGCGAGGTGAGGGGCCACAGGAGGTCTGGGGAGACCAGTGCAGGTCAGGAGCTCTGTAGCACCATCAGCTCTCTTAACCTTTTGCAAAACCTTTACAGTCACTCCGTGGACCTTTAGCCTTCAGCAAGCTGTTGCCTTTGATGGGCACAACTTTGTTTATTTTTGGTTAGGGTATGGCAGAAATC
This sequence comes from Chloroceryle aenea, assembly GCA_013399075.1. NCBI lineage: Eukaryota > Metazoa > Chordata > Aves > Coraciiformes > Cerylidae > Chloroceryle > Chloroceryle aenea. Next base: position 45,353 of record VWZY01012101.1, read on the forward strand.
TTTTCAGCCATCTTAAAAACTGCTGTCCTTGGTGTAACCCTACCAAAGGAAATATTGTTCCTACAACATCCTGAGCTGTCACAGGCAAAGGGAGGCAGAAACATGGATCCAGGCAGAAGGATATGGATAGAGACACAGTTATGGAAACACGTTCAGGTTGAATTTGTCCTGTAAATTGTTGGCCTTCTATCTGAGAAAACAAAGCAAAAAATTGTTCATATTATTAAATGTAAATTAAAGGATAAGCAATGGAAAATGGCTTGTTTTCAAATCTCTTTTCTTTGAAACAGATGGTTCAATTCTCCAGGAGAAGCAAAGTTCAAGCTCTCATTTCCCATTGTACATTTCTGTGTTAGTGCCTCACAAAATAGCAGTTCATTTCTGGAAATCCTATTACTGTCCACACTCAAGCAGCAACTTTAACAGATACATCTGTTACCTGGCAGCTTCTTCCTACACAACTCCCACCTCTGAAAGTTAAAGCTTGTAGTTTTAAAAGGAAAATTGAAATAGCCCAATTTTGAGCAATGCACGTTGCGGGAGGGGGGGTAAGAAAAAGATCACATGCCACTGTCAGCTACAAGGGCCTCATCTTGTCTTACATTCTGATCTGGACAGATATAGAAAACAGAGTGGTGCATTATCATTATCTTAGAGATGTTTATTTGGTGTGTGGACACTCAACCAAAGGACTAATGCAATCAGAAAGTTAAAATATATGGGCTGGAAATACAAATTCATTAGACGTACACAAAACGTATGCTGCAGTGGATCTGTCATTTAAATTAGATTCTGACAATTATATGGATAGTCTGGTTGAGATGATATACGATTTGCTCACTTTATCTATGCCATGATTTAATTATTGCCAAAGATGTGTAGAGTTAGGACCCTGTTGTTCTCTCATGGACCTAAGCTGAAGTGAAGCTGAGCCCATCTTGCATGCTTTGTGTTAGCTGCTTGAAGGATTTTTGTGTGCATATGCATGTCCATTTGGTTTTTTTTTACATTAAATAAGTCTGTATTTGCATCCAGAGGGATTGCTGCAAATCTTTCCTCTGATCTCAGCAGGGCTGGGGCTCGCTCTTTCCCCACACGCTGCTCAGCCCAGCCCTGCGAGGTGCTCCTTGCATGGAGACACGGCTTGGTTTGCCATCCAGGGTCCAAAGCAGGCAGTGAAGAGCCAGCTCTCCTCCAGGCTGATCCCAGGAGCTCAGGTGATGCAGTCACCTTCTACCTTTCCCATCCTGGTCCAGAAGAAGAAAAGCATCAGGTCTCCTTCCCTTCTGCTTGAGACACTGGCAGTGAGATCAGCCGGACAATTTCAGACTTCTGGGAAATGTCTTCTCTCCCCCCAGCATCCTCAGAGGCTTACAGCAGACATCAGCGACACGCTGCCAATTACCAGTGTGCCATAGTGGAAGCATGGCCAGCTCCTCCTGGGGACCTCCAGATGCTTGTATTTCTCCTAGATGAAATCACTGCTCTGGTGTTGAATACTGCTGGTACCAAGAGCATCTCAGCACCTCCAGCTGCACAGGTGACACCATCCTGGCTCTACCTTGCTCTTGCCTGACACCTACTCGCAGTAGTTATTCATACCGTAAACATAGGTGTGTGCATAAAAAAGGCAGCATCAGGCAGGATTATTTCAGCAGACAATTGGTGGTGACAACTCTGCCTGCACGTTAAATACGTATTAAAAAGACTCGACTATTAAAAGGGAAACGTGATTTGATAACTTCTTACAAATGCAGTAAATGCCACTTCTTACAAATGAACACTAGCAATCAATTTAATTTCTCAAATAAAATGATTAAATTGCTGTTATTGTGCAATCATTATTTTATTGCTAAAACCTTTTAAAATGTTAATTATTGTGCCCCTTGAAAAGCTTTCATCTTTCCTGACTTTGCTCTTACACAGAAAATGTCTCCTGGTTGTGACTTGCAAATTGAATGAAAATTCATGCTTTACTTTTTTTTTTTCCTCCTCTCTTTTCTTTTCTTTTTTTTTTCTTTTTTTCTTTTTTTTTTTAACACCTGCAACTATTCTCCTTAGCTGTAATATTTATATGAATTTAACTTTAATTTTTCTTTGCTTTCATCTTCTGAATTAGTCAGTGTAAAGCATAGATCACTCCTTCTCTGCTGCTTTCCTGTTTATTTGCTTTAACAATAGATTCATTAACTAGATTTTGGTGCTCAAGCCATGCGGACACATCCATTTCAAAGGCAGCTTTAATGGCATTTCATATTTTTCTACATTAAGGAAGATTAAAGTATATTACAATACCCTTTACTGCTCTATTTTCTTCATTTTAGAAGTGGTCAGTTTTTAAATTTTTTTTCCCCTTTCTTTCATCTGCAGTGTTCAATAAATTGTCCAGGCCTTTCAGATGATAGTTCCAGCAAATTGAGTTCTATATTACAACTCTGAACCATTGTTTAGCCCATCATCAGTCAGATAAAGCACTCCTATTCACACAGGACATCAAAAGAACAAATATATGTTCAAAGTGGCTAAAAAGATTACTGTGACTCGGATATATCATTTCGTTAATTGTTAGTGATTATTCTACTAGTTTAGAGGTGGTAAATTTGCTGACTCTGAACTCGTGCTTGTGATGTAATCAGGGTGTAATATACAGATATCCGTGGCTGGAAATTACACCGTTCGAAAAGGGTCAGGTCTATCATCTTCTAATAGCCAAAGGGGGACTAATAGCAACGTTTTAATAGGGAGAAAGATGCAGACCAATGTCTTCATTTCACATGTATAGTGCATTGTGAAGTGCTCCGCAGAATTTCAGCTGGGCTGGTGCTGGGCTGAATCAGGTGATGATGGTGAGTACCGAGCCAAATTCAGCCTTGGTGTGACTCGAGAGGGGTTGGGTTGTACCCGAGAGGAATCTGCCCCAGTGTGAATGAGGTTGTTCTCTAGGTGAGAATGGCTGAAGTGAATGCATTCAGGTCCTGGTCCTGCAAAGACTGATTCACACAAATTTAATGCTTTGTGCTCTGAGCAATCCCTCAGAAATCACTTGCAAGATCTGAGGTATTTTAGTGACTCCCAACACCACAGAGTCACGGTACCGCACAAACCCCGTGTGTTTGTCCTCACAGCTCCAGCTGCAATGGGGAGGTAATTTAGAAGTGGGAGATGGAGACAGAAAACCCAACACCCTTCAGAGTGCTGAGGTGTCCGACACCCAGAGGCTGCAGAGAAACGACCGAGCAGCTGCCTCTGAGTTAAGGCCCCAGAGAAGGGAAATGAAATGAACCCATCCAACTGCCAGCTCCCAGACACTCATGCTCCCTGACACGTGGATATCCCAATAAAACCATGCACGTTTGCAGGATAGAAAGGGAACGCACGGACACTTTCGCGGGTTCTCGCTCTTCAAAGGTATTTTCAGAAATCTTGCAAGTGTGTGAAACTTAATACAAAATTTTGAATAGATGCTGCCCATGACCACATGCTGCATTTCTCCTCTGGTGTATTTTCCCCTGCACCAGGTAAAATGGAAAGGCAACACTAAGGATGCCTGATCTTATGTGAGGCTACCAGCTGGAAGACAGATTTTTACAACAGAACAATCGCAGGGTGTAGGTTTTAGGCAATAAGCAGGTAGCCTCGTTCTCTCAAAAGAAAAAAGAAAATAATGGAAAACTGTAACATTCATTTGGAGGCCTCAAAGGCATAAAAAACCCAATTCCAACTGTTATAGGTCCCTGCAGGAGTCTACAAAAGAACTAAGCTTTTTAAGTAAGAAAACTAGATTTTGGCCCAGAGGGCCCTGTCATTGCTGCTTAATAGATGAAACTCTTTTGATACAAATATGCTGTTTACTTCTCAGCTTCAGCTTTCATAAAATATAACCTTTTTATGATTTACGACCCCAGAAAAAGTGCAGGATGGATTTTTAGCTCTGAATTGGTTGAATGTCAACAAGAAAAATATAGATAACATATAGAAATAGCAGGGTGTTAATGCCACACAAAATGATGAAATTATTTTTGTTTAGAAAAGTTAAGTTTGTTCTTAAAGTTCTTTGTGAGTGAAACTGAGGAAAGGGTTTGCTGGTAAAGCCATGGTAAGATTTGATAATGCTTCCTTTTTGCTTTCAGACAGCCATGGTCTGCTTAGGAATTGTAAAGCCGATGATGTAGAATCCAGCTGTGATGTCATGGATGGTGCAGTGTGCCTGGGAACCCTTCTGGGATTGGCCAAAACTCATCTGAATTTTGCCCAAGTAAGTGTTTCAGATTTGGTTCTTTAATGTCAAGTTCAAGGTTTGAATTGTCAAATTCACTTGTTCCAAAACGAAAGTTGTATAAAGACTCTTATTACTTCTAGTGATATTAAAACTAAACAGAGGTGATCAGAAGTGACATAATCTTCCTCCTCTATTTGCCCTAGTTATGTTTTTTTTTCTCTTGACAACCATATTGATGCCTATAGACAAGTTGCAATATATAAAGATGCTTTAATATATGGGTCAGTGATTCAAAAGAAATATAAATAAAACAAAACTTTGGTGACATGAAATGAAAATAACAGTATCAGAGTTCTGAAGGCAGGCAAAAATGTTAAGACGAGGGAACAACAGTTGCCAAGAGGATTTCACACATTTTTATTGTTTTTCCATTTTGTGTTATCTTTTTTTTGCAGCTTCTTTGCTTAGCATTAGCAATGTGCTTGTTTTTCAGGTGGCTATTCTCACGTTGTTTGTGAACCTGCTGAACAACAACAACAAAAAGTTGATTTTTCTGGATGCTTGGGGAAATAGCCTGATCCCAGACAAATTGCCCAGGAAGTCTCTGAAATGACTTAGCTTGCCACAGAGGCAAGGTTGTAAAAATTGAAAAGGTTTTTACTTTTGACTCTTCCAACTATTGCAGAAAGAGACATTTGCTAGTGTATGGTCTCTGAAAGCTGTCACTGAGAAAATTAAAATAACAAAAATATCCATCTGCAACACCCCCCTGCCCCTGCTACACCCACTACATCCAGCTTTTCTCTCCTGGTCTGTCACAGGGAATGAACCAGCCAGGGTATGGATGGTGTGGCTGCCAGGAGGGTCAGGCAGAAGATAGGCAGCAGCTGAGGGCTGTTTATATGAAATACACAAGTATTGAAATCTCCGTGCCCCACTGGACTGGATGCTTCCCCTTCATGTATTACAGATAAGAGAAAAGGAAACCAAAATTAATAGAAAGGCATGGGAGAAAGTTGTGGAAAGGCATGGGAGAAGCAATGCAGTTAGTTACAGATCTCCAGAGCCTTTTCATGTGGTCTGAGAAAAGGAAAGCAACCTGGAGCACTGATTAGTGAACCCTTTGTGCAGGAACAGCCCAAGGGGCTAGACGGGTATCTACAATAGCCAGAGCAAGGCTATCCAGGGCTGGATTTTCTGCCTGAGACTTGGAGGTACCCATGGGACTTCTGGGATCTTGTCTCAGAGCAAGGAGCCAGGCAAGAGCCCTGTGAGTTCAAACTCTTATATATGAAGGTTTGATTTTCCTATGGTTGGCTGAAGTAAGCACCATGAGCTGAGTCCTCTCCTAAGACTCAAGTCTCTTCTGGTTATCAGTCACCTACTCACAGACAAGCCAGGCAGCTGCTAGTCTTTTACAAAAAAAAAAATTGAAAATGGTGCCCTTGACCCAGCCTTCAAGCTGGAAGAACTGGAAAGGAGCAGTTTATATTGGCATCGAACATGCTTTGACAGGCTTTCGAATAGCAGTAGCCAGTCAATCTCCAGAAGCTGGACAGTGTGGCACAATTTATAGTGTATTTTCTTTCAAGTTCCTTAAGGCATCTTGCAACAAAGTAATGAAAAATTGGCATAGCTCACCCGTAACTTTCAGTTGATAAAAACTATTAATATTATTCTTACAGCAGACAATAGCTATAGACCTTTTTCTTTTTTTTTTTTTTTTTTTTTTTTTTTTTTTTTGCATATCTGCAGAAGCTCTTCCTGGTTTAAAGCTTTGGTGAAGCTGTCCCAGAAATCTGAACACTGTTAATTTTGCAGAAAGCCTCAGCACAACTCCATGAGCATTTGTGGTGTGACAGAAAAGCTGTCCTGCTCAGGCTCCTTTTTTCTATACATCTCACCTGTTGTTAGAGTTGAATCCAGTCCTCATTTGCTGGTGGTGGCTGTTGAGAATCAGATCCTTGGTTGCCCAAGTCAGAGGAGCTGAGCAGAGCAGTGGTGAAAGATCTCCTGACATTGTCTGCTCTGGCTCGCCTGCCATAGGGAGTACTCCCCAGGAGTCACACTCTCAGCTTCTTGTGCACAATCTGAAGCCTTTAGGCTGTACCTACGTTTTGCAGCACATATTTTGAACCGTGAAAGAAAGCAAACAGAATTATGTTCTTTAAATACACCCGGGAAATACACAAATAAATTAAGAGATGCCATTAATTTCATATTGGGCAACTTGAAACCTTACAGCTAATTTTCCTCTTTATTGACTTCTGAAAAGCCTGTTACTCAGAAAGGTTTTAAGCACACAGTTGAAGTTTACTGCATAGTTTAAGTGCTTACCTGAATGTCTATGTCTGCTTTCCCATTAGTCAATCAGTCAATATCTGCACAGAGCTTTGAAAAATGCCATGGAGGAGAAGGAAGAAGGGAGGCAGACTAAGATAGCCATCACCCAGATGTTTTCTGGGTTTCTTATGAAGTTTCTTATTAGTTACTTATGAAGCAGACAAGGCAAACATTCCCCGAGGGGATCTCCAAAAGCACCAAAATAAAGGAATGCTGAAGAATCAAACTTGTTTTGAAATTTTCTGTGCAAACTTGCTGGAAGCAGAGTTTAGAGGATCCACAAATTTGCCAGGCTGGTGCCTACTTCGGTGGCCAACTCAATAAAATAACCTAAGAAATGGTCTAGACTGAGCAACGACCAGCCTGGGTCACTCTGAGGCATTAAAGAGATTTTATGTAGATAACCTGACTCCCTTTTGACTTCCTACTGCTTAGGCCAAGAGTCTAACCATTATCACTATTAAAACACAGGCTCAAGAAGATTTCACTTGTACAATTTTCAATAATATGAATCATTGCAGAACTGGAAACTTTGTTCTTTTATTCTGCCAATCTTTTGACCTGAACTTTACTTCATCCTCCAGGTTGGAAGTCTCCATGACCCTCGGTGAGCTTGGCTATGGGAAGAAACCACCAAGAGGTTAAGTTTTGCTTGGTCAGTGAAGGAGCTGGAATGAGGAGATTTTAAAGAGTGATCTGTGGACAGGTTTGTTATATATTTCTGCAGTTCTTGAGGCAAATATAGGTCTGCAGTTGGGTCTTGGAGATGAGAAGTGCAGAAAGCTTCAGCTAAAACCAGCTTAGAAACAGTAATTTCCACAAAGAATACTCTTTTCTTCACTTTGCACTGCAGCTGTTTCTCATAGATTGGTCTCTTTCTCGAGTGGATATATTATTGAAAATAAAGAAATACCTCTCTTCTATCTCACTGAAGAGATGTTGGTGACAATTAATATATTTCTGTATGTTTAAATGTGATAGCCCTTCTGCTCTGCTCTCATGCCTTTGTTGAACATTCAGACACATTCATGGGACATTATAGTCAGCAGCAGTGTAAGAACACTGACTGCATTCAGCCTGGAAATGACCTACACTGTGAACTTTATAAGCATATATTTTCATATGTATTAGCCTTAGAGCTGTAAAAACAAGAAGGAATTCAGCAGCAGGATGGTTTATATCTGTGTGGGTGAGAGAAGGCAAGAAAATGTTACCTGTTCCTTTCAGGGGTAGTCCTGCTCTTGGTCTTAGCCTTCCTTAGTCATGTCACTTCCATATCTTTCTCCCGAGCAAACCGAGAGTCTTTTTGAGGTTGTTTGAGGACTATTATTGAGGAATAGTCTGTGAAGAACATGTGGTTTGCTTGAAGTTATACAAATGAAAATGCAGTAAATGGCCATTGTATGAATTTATTGATGAATGTGCTGTAATCAAAATCAGGCTTGGATGCCATTCTTAGCATATCCCCAGTTCATCCAGGAGTTACTGTCAAAGAGCAGGATGTAATTGGTACGCATAGTCCCATAGCCTGTAGGGAATTAGCACATGTAAGAGTGTTTCCCATTGATCCTACTATCAGGTACAAATGTGACCTTGTAAGTTTGGCAGGTGGAGCAAGTGACCCTCTCCAGGGTTTGCGTGGAGGAGTTGCAGCAAAAGACACCACCTTTTGTATCATCAGGAAATCCTCTATAGTCATTTCAACCCACCTTTCCAGAGTAACCCTATCGTGAGAATATCCACTTGCTGTGATGGGTGCTGGTATTTATACCAAAAAGGTATTTCAACTTTGCTTCAGTCCTTTTCTTTATTTGTTCTTTTTTTGGTTTATAACATTTTCAAGGCAGTTATTTCGAGGCAGTTTTCAGTAGGGAAAAATCTCTGCTTAGTAAGAATGCAGCTAAAACCTTACATCCAAATGCTGAATGCCAAATGGCAGATCTGGTGGTGTGATTCATTGGTACTAGGTGTATTAATTTTACTTGGGGAACTCATTTAGCTGAAGGCACTGCGCTTATGTCCAGCTCAATGGCCTTTGGATACCATGAATTTACTTTACTTGTCTACTTTGAAGACCAGAAATTTGGTCGTGTTTCATTTTCAGGTAGAAAAAGCAAAGAACTGTTCAAATATTCTCTTGAAGCTGTCCTGAAAAGTGGCTCATAATGGCAGAATCATAAAGGTCATGTGCTATTTTCTTTCCATAAATCTGGCAGTGGAAACATTAGAGGTTTTCCTGGTCTTTATCCTCACTCTTGCTGCAACGAGAGTGTCAGGGTGGTTTTGGGTCCTGTGAAATCCCAAGTGTTGGAATAAAATGCAGAGCACAGACAAGTGCTCTGTGTTGTTAGCGAGGAGTCATTAGAGTTGTATGAGAGGAACTGGTGGGAGAGAAGGCACATTGCAGCATAAATGCTTGCAGAAGATCCTCACTGTCCTTTGGAAAGGGTTCCCTACTCTGGTGGGAATGTGAAGGATGACAAATCCTCTTACAGCATCAAATGCAACAAGGAAAATAAAGATGGATATAAAATTAGGTCTTGATTTTTTGTTGCTAGCAGCTACTGAAATAAATGAAGCTGTTGGAGCATGTGATATGATGATTCCTCATAACCTGGGAAATCCTGGAAAAAGTTCTCATGGAGACACTAGGAAAACCAATGAAAGTGGACCTGGAATAGTCATGAAAGAGAAGACATTCAGTAACAGGGCTACCAGTTCAGCTCATGTCTGTCGATCACTTGCTACTCTGCAGCCATTTGATATTGGTCTCTTTGGACCACAGGAGGTGTAAAAGGAGGACTGTATTTTGAACATGCATAGAAAAACTAAAATCCTGAATTCAGGCACAAAGCTTTCATCAAAGTCCGGTACCTGAACTGTTGGCTGGGCTCAGCTACTGGAGGAAGCTGCAGACTGACATTGCTATATGGCTTCTGGATCAACCTGAGGTAAGCAGAGGAGGCCATCTCTGCTTTTTCTTGGACTACCTATTTTCTTTGAAAAATGAAAGGAAAATAAGCTAATGGCTTTGAAAGCATTGCTCTTAATATCTGTCAAAAGTCCATATAAAATAAATTGAGCTCCTTGTTCTGGACTAATGTGTCTTTTTTCCTGTAGCTTAGAGCTATATATTTTTAATAAGAAAAGCTGGTGTATACAAGGGAGTGAGCATGGAACAAGGGTGGGGTTTCAGGCATGATAATGATTCCTCAGTAACTCCCAGTTTAGATACTTTACTACTTCACTCAAAGTGTCTTTGTGCAGTTTAACATCATGCACTCCCCAAAGGAGCTTTCAGAGTGATGGTGTCCATAGAGTGGGAGGAGAAAGCCCTGAAGAATTAGTTGTTCTGCGAGAGCTGTTTGGGATTATTTCTCCAGACAGACAATTTCTAAATCTGCTTTTCCCTGAGTGTTGAGACTACGTTTGTGGCTGGTGTATATGTGAGTGAGTGTGAGCAAATGGCTTTTGGCAGGTGGACAAGCACCGTTGTTTATCCCAGACACAAACCTGGCCAGCAACTAGGGTTTCCTCACACATGTCTGTTCCTGGCCAGGACCGTGAAGCCTGCCAGATTTATAAACTTATTGGTCAGAGATGGAAGAGGATCATTAATTAAAGCTAGTAACTGTGATTGATCCTATAACATCCAGCATATGTTTGCTTTTTTAGGACTGTGTGACTTTTTTTTTTTTTGAAGTTGTGTCCTGGTTACAAGTCAATTTGGCTCAGTGTCCACTTTATTTGAGTCCTTCTGCGATCCAAGTCAGCTTCCATGCTATTAATGTGTCCTTGGTTAGAGAAGGAACTAAATTAATCTGGAATCTTTGTTGATATTTATGGAACTGTGACACCTGATGCATTATGTTCTCATAAGCGAGCATGAATGGAGACCAACATTTCCTTTTGGAGGAGAGGTCCTATCTTTTGTCCCTTGTTTTCTCTTTTCCTGTTTTTCTGTGGACTATTTCGTGTTCTTGGTTTGGATATACTTAAATTCTTTGATTCTCTGATTCTTTACTTCTATATTTATTATTGCCTGAGGGATCATAAGTCTGTAAGAGATAACATTTTTGACCCAGCAGTATGGTGTCTATCATTTACACAGCTCTCTGTAAAGGGGTAGTTAGTGATATAAGGCCAGTACCTAAATTCTTGGGGAAAAAAATGATGTGTTACAGTCATCCCAAGGGAATCACGCTTATTTAATACCAACAGTGAATTTGGTCATTTTTTTTTTCCAAGGCTGTTTTTGAGCCAAAACAAACATCCCCAAATATTTACTCGTGGAATGAGTCCAGGTGAACTGCACACTCTATCTGAGGGTTTTGCTTGGTTTTGTTTTATGTTCTTCAGGATCAGTTACATCACCAGGTCACAGGATAGGCTTTGCTGGTGTTGTAGATACCGTTTGGTGCTGTTGTAGATACTGTTAAACTCTGTGTTACCATCAGTGTGAACTACAGGTTTGCAACACAGCCAAAGATGTGTCCTTTTATTTCTTTTTTTAAACGTTTTCCCATGTTGGTAAAAAGGAAACAATCCTTTGATGTGAAATCATTGTCAAAGCTTTATTAATGAAATTGTTATGTGTTACCCATGTTTCATGACTACAAGTTCATGCCTGATACTGAAGCAATACAAAGTGTCAGACTCTTCTGGTGATGTATTTGTTGGCCCAGGGAACACTAGGCAAGGTCAGCCTTAGCTAAATCCTCTGCACAATTACCACATCTGGTGTTACTAATTGGCATTTTAGCAAAGAGAACATGGATAGGTTTTACTCCACTCAAAGCTGGAAGCATCATTTTATCAGGAACGGTACCACACTGGTATCCTTTCATGTGCCAGCATATCCTGCTTATCACAGCTAACCAAGTCAAAACCAAGTTTCTGCACAATAACATCACTTTAAGCCTTGCCAGTTTGTCTGTGGCTCTCACTCAAACAGTGCAATGGGGCGTTAATAAATGAGATTAAAGCAGTCAATGGCTCACAGAGTTCTCTCCTTCCTTTGCAGCAATACCCTGGAAATCTTCAATTTATTTAAGACAATTCCACAGCTCCCTTACAGAGTAAGTGGCAACGCTGCCGTGGTAAAATTAGCAAATAACTTACCCTGAGAATTTCCAGTTCTCTTCTGCTGTTGGTATTTCCCGTTGGACTGAGACCTACAATCACTTGTGTAGGTGAGTAACAAGTATCTCGGAAATATTTGCTCACTCTTGAAAGCATTTGCAGTTGGAGGTTTCTAGAGTAACTGTATCTCAGACAGGATTTTTGTTCCCTTTGCAGGGATGTGCTTAATTGTGGACCTGAATCTGGGCCTTACAGTAGAATTTATTTATATATATATACAATGGAAATGCTGAGAAGAGTAATAAAGAGCAATCTTCCCGTGAGTAAATAAAAATTACAAAAGGAAACAATAATCAATACATTTTACAGTTCAAGAGTTCAGCTCATGCTGTTTCAGTACAGTACAATGGATAGGCGGCATCCGTGGATTATGAATTCCCACGTTTATGTGGAAACAGAAGTAAATAACTGAAACAAGAGTCATGTTGCAAGAATGTAAAACCAAGCTGGACTTAATGGTGTGCTATATTTAAAAGAGTGATGTGGTCCAAGGAATATTCACTTTATCTTTTCCTTCAAGCTTGGCTGCCTGCAACCTGCCAGGACCAGCTAATTCAAAAGAAACCATTTTTCTCTATTTCAATCACCAATAAAATACAATATGCATTGCACTTTGTTGCCCCGAATTCCAGAGCCTGACGTTGCCTAATGTCAGTGTGTTATGGGTGTAAATAAATGGCGTTTCTCATTCGAGTTGGGGAAACCATTACTTGGATGAGATACAGGGGAAGGACAGGGCAATGTGGTGATGCCATCTACTTTTGCAATAGTTTTTTGGAGGGAACAGATGTCTGAAAGCTTCTTGCCATCTTGTAAAACCTTTTTGCTTCATGATTTGGATGTCAGAAGCCTCATCTTAGATACCTATTAAAAATCAGATTTTGTGTATGCTTCGTCACCTCTCCTCCTTTGCTGTCTTGTGGTTCTCTTTCCCTGCTTCTCATGCTGCTGCCGCTGCAATTTTCAGTTAGGGGACTGATCTCCAGTTTTTGTCCCTTTCATCTCTCCATCAGTATAAGAGGACTGATTTAACAGGGCCATCAGTGATTCCTCTAAGCAAGAAGTATCTTCCAGAGCCAAGTAATTGGCTTCCAGTCTTGCCTGCCATGAACACTCTTGGGCATGCAATATATGAAGAGTCTACTCATACCCAGGAGAAAACCAAGGCTCAATGGACATGATGTCACTTGGTAAGTTAGGGCTGAAGGTGATGTCTTGCCCTGATGTTTCACCATGATGAGGAACAAACATTCTACAGCATTTTAGTCTGGAAAGACTGGTGAGTGAACCTGGTTTCGTTTAACTATATATATAGCACAGGGTTGCAGCCACCTTGCAAGAGAAAAAAGTGAAGTCCTGGTTTGGCTAAAATGTTCCTGTTTGAGGGATGGATCCATTTTGCTCTAGCTGATGGTCTTGTTCCCAACTGAAACACTGTCATGCATAATGTGGATTTTGATACACGTCCCATTTTCCAGGTTAGTATGTGTTTTATCCAATAAAGGCTATATCTTCTCACGCATTAAGGCTCCAGGCTTGTACATCATGTCTATGTGATAATACAATCCAGGACATTATATATGAAAAAAAAATCTGACATAGATGTACTTTCTGAAACCTATATTAAAAAAGCTATAATTTAGAAAAATAGTTCTTGCAATGTCACGTTAAGAATGAACAATTTTGAATAAAAACCACGAAAAGGATAAATTTTGAGTGCTTGGCATTGTCAGACAAATACCATTCCTATAATCTTCATCAAAATCAATCTTATATAGATAGTAACAGTTGTGCCCTTGTTCTAATATAGTAGAGCCATTTTGTTAATTTCCCTGTATTTTATGAGGTGCATGGAAAATGCATTTTATGAGCAGGTGCTCTCTTACTTTATATAGGAAGTATTAAATTTGATACCACTTTCCTTTAATAAGACCAGATAATGGCACAAAATCTGAATCTATTATCACAAGGAAGAAAGTAACAAGGACAGAAAACGAAACAAATGTAATTTTTTCTTATTATAACATTCACATTTCAAACTTGTGGAGTGTCTGTGCTTTACTTTGTAATAACTACTCTGACTGCATAATACTAGGAGAGATATTGTTTAAAAGAAAAAAAAAATAAGGCTGATAGCCTATTCAGGACTGTGTCTTTGTGTTCTCATGGTAGCCCATCTCTTTAAGTAGGTTGAGTTGAGCAACTACCCAGCAGGTGAAAAAATGTTCTACTACTAGCATATTGCAATCTTTCATTAAATGGTTACCAAATAATCCTATACAGCAGTGAGAAAGGAATGCATTTCTACCTGCTGGCAGATATCTTTACAAAGCACAAGGTAACGGCATTGTGTGGATATAGAATGATGCTTGCAATGAAACTATGTGCATTTTTCTCTGGTTCCCCCTCTCCCCCAGCAGCTGTAATATACTATGAAAATCAGCCAGCAGAACTAACACAAATGACATAGTAAACATGCAGGCAATGATTTTTTTTTTCCCCCCACTGCATACAATATTAGCCATTAGCCTGCAAGCCATGGTGTTGCATTCATATTTAGGGTAATTTTCACACTAATATGGTGTATGCAAGTGAGATCTTTCCAGAATAAAAGTGGTTTAATGGCTGAGTTTAGGCAAAGAAAAGAATTCTGATATTTATCATCAGATTTTGCTTTCAGGAACTTTGTGCATGTAGAACACATAAATTCGTGTTCTGCGTGTTTTTATGGGAAAATAACAAAGGTCCTTTATCTGCAGAAGTGAATGAAACTTATGTGAAATTAAAAATAAATAAATGTGGAGGACGATTTGTCTGTGAAATTTACTGCTACATACCAACAATTTCTTCTCCCTGTGTGTGAGATGCTATTTGTTTAAGTCTTTCATTTTAAATTCCTATGAAGAAATCAATAAAAATGTTAACACAAGTGATAAAAGGTATAGTTTGCTCCTGTGATAAATAAGATTTCTGCCAAAGAGTCTAGAGTCCCTTACACAGTTCTTCAGTGCTCTTTATTTCTCAGCAGAGTCCCAGTGCTTGACAAGGTGGCTTGAGATGATCCCAGATTCTGGCTCCTGTACCCAGATAAACCCTCTGCAGCAACCTATCCCTGTTGAAAGCTGGACTTTTATGTCCTGGTGTTGTAACCCCACTCCTTACTGCTGCTGAGTGGACTGGACCTCTGGGATCAATCCCACTTGCATCTGAGCACAGCCCTGGGCTCTGGTGAAAACATTTGTCTTCTCCTGACTTTGATATTCACAAAGCCTCCAATATCAGCTCCCTGCGGGATTGCAAAGGGAAGCTGGATGCTGTGAAACTGTAGCAACCTGGATCCATTTAGTCATCTAACCAAACATTTGAAATCGGTGTCTTTCCATACCTCAAAAACAATTAAGAAATATGGGGAAAAAAGAAAAAAAAAAAGAAATAAAAGAAAAAGACCCTGATGCCTGTGCTGAGAACTTCAACATAAAGTTTTACACATTAGGAAATTTGGGCTGAGTTATTACTTCTAAAAAGCCAGCACTCATAATGGAAATCCTGGCAGAGCTGTAACTACAGCTGTGTGAGTGGCACAGCTGCAATGAACTCTGCCTTCAGACACCTTCTGTTAATATTTTAAGGATTTAAAAATTAAAATAATTGTATTAGTTTATAAAAAAATACTCTCTCCCTCAAGGTATCTCACATAAAATATATTTAAAACACAATCCTTTTTTTTCCCCCTCTTTTTTTTTGCTTTCTAATTCCCATCTGCACAACAGGTTTCCTTCTTCCCTTAATTTTCTTCCGTTGCTAGATTCCCTAGTTTCTCCCCAGACCTTCAAACACTAAATTTTTCCCCTTTTTTTTTGTGTCTTCAAGTTTTGGAAGCTCTGTGCAGCAAACCCCATATTTATGTTCTCTGAATTGTTCTGCCCATTCCTTAGGTGCTCAGCCCAGTATGGAACATCTGGGGTCCTAGGTAGCCAGCCATCCAGTCCTCCAGCTCCACGTGACAGCTCTGCACTGGGGTCTGCACTGTGAGTCTGGGCATTTCTGGGCAGAGAGAATATCTTGGGTTTGCTCATAAAGCTTGGAGATCCTTGTTCCATGAGAAGTTTTTTCTTCTCAGTTCCCTTGGTGGAGGAATCGTCACTGAGTTTGCAGCACAGTGGTGAGGGGGCAGCATCCCTGCAGGGGGGTTGGACTAGACGACCTTGAAGGGTCCCTTCCAACTCAAACCAGTCTGGAATTCTGTGATTTGCAGGATACCCTCAAGCCTGGGAAACAAACTCTCTCCTCTTCAGTTCTTGGCAGGGTCTAAAGCTCATAATCCTTGTTAGAGAAATAGATCTACTAAGGAAAACCATGCAAAGATGGTACTCGTGTTTTATGTATAAGTGATTATTTCTTACCTCCCAACCTATGAAAACCATTTTTAGCTTGACATTTGCCATTTTTACTAATTCAAGTATGGCTGGAACTCAGACTATACATTTAGTATTTCACCAATAAGCGAGAGCATATTGATCATGCTTGGTGCAGATGAAAGAAAGAGATTATCTATAAGAAGTGATAGTTTGTTTTGGAAGTTCATACAGCCAGAGTCTTCAGAAAACTCTGCATTCGACTTTTTAGTATATCAGGAAAATGGTGCTAAACCAACATTACACCTCTGACATGTAGCTGGGCAAGTGAAATGGTCATGGGCACATAATAAATTACACTGGTATATAGTAAATCTATTTCTCATATACTTACAGCCTGTACAACTTCTCATAAAGATAATACTTCAGCATATGATAATTTATTGAGAGTCTACACTGCTGCTACATAAAGCTATTTGTAAACAACAAAAAGCCCAACGTGAATAATTTAACCACCACTACAAACTGGTAGAAAGCAGAGTCTGCCATCCAAAACAAATGGGACCCCATCTAGATGCTTCTATTGACTTATACTTGAATTAATTTAATCTTTATTTTATTTCAACACTACCTTTTTTTTTTCTTTTTTTTTGTAATCCTCTGTCCAGAATATAACATGGGTAACTTTTGAGCAGGCTCATCATTTGAATAATCAGCCATTTAGTGACATGTCTAGTCCTGTTTAATGACTGAATCTGTAAAAGTATGACCTCAAGCACTGGTTAACTTTAAAATAGCTGTGCCCACTGCATGACATAGCCAACAGGAAGCCATTAGAGCTCCAGCAATTACCATTTACATCCATCGACGAAGTCCCTATTTTATTTTAATCTGCTTAAGTACATTTTCTGCACGAGGTTAAAATATAAATCCCTTCTCCTGAACAAGACTGGTTTTCTGGCTGACTTGAGAGCACAATTTACAACTGATTTAATTTGTTCTTCACAAACATTCCTAATGACATTACCCTGGTGCATATACTGACTGCCTCCTCTTATTCCATTAACTCCCAAATCGGGTTTAAAGACCATATTGATGCTAGATGTTATTATGGGTGATTATCAAAACAACAGACAATGGGGCAAAGTGTTTACTAACTGGTTTATATATAATTTCTGTAATAACTACAACAGATGGTAATGCTACAAACAATAAATCAAGCTTTTCACTGCTGAAATAAATTGGCAGCCTGCAGTACAGAAATGCTGTATGTAACTATATACAGATGCTTCAGTCATCAACTGTATTGTTCATCTTATTAGAAAATGGGTCTGTTACTGCTATTACAGGAAATCTTTCCATTTGCAATTACAAATGTATATTTTCAATTAAAATTGTTTTTAACTGCCAAGCTGGTTTAAGTATACTTTAACCTTTAATTACAAATAGAGTTATCACGTACTGCCAAGCTGGTTTGAGGCATTTGTTTGTGTCTGTGGAAGTTCCTCCTCAAATTGGGTTTCCACTCCATAAATATATTTCTGCCCTTCAAGAATCCTCTGGCCAAAAGGCATTTGTAGTAACTTTAGGAAGTTAATTCAATAGCAGCTGGGTAAAAGGATCCTTTATTCGACAGTGCTTAAAACAGTATCAAACCTGCAATTAATTCCATTCACTTTTGTTTGTAGCAATTTATCAAAACATTTGTCTTCCTACACTGACTTCTTTCCAGCCCCTTTGTGGGGAGCTGATTTCTTGTCTTTGTAGTCATGTCACCATCTTCTGGAGCTTCAGAGATCCTGGGCTGTGGGGAGATAACCCACAGCTTCTACCCCACCAGTGACACTGGGAGAGAAGTTTCAGTCCTTATGTTAAGAGCAAGTGTTGGAGAGATTCAGGGATCTTCAGTAGTCTGGTATGAACCACAGGAACAATGGTCTATTCAGAAATTTTATTGCAAATGAGAATTTTATTACAATTCAGAAAGTGGGTAGTTTTTTTAGTGTCTTTCCCCATTTTATGGCTCCTTTGAATTGTTCTTTGCATAAAGGTAAGGCCATGAAAGGAAGATGGAAATAGTGAACATAATATTTTCACAAGCGAGCTTGTAACTGTGAACTGATTGAGACTTAAACCCTCCAGGTTCCTAATTTACACTGATTTTTAGCTTGACTTTGACACCATCCACTGCTGAGAGGACGATTTAAATCACTTGAAGTACCTACCTGCAAATGTTTTTGTTGTTCCCCTCCCCTTTATAAACATAGGTTCTGTCCTGTATTTACCACTTGCAAACTTTTGGTTTAGTTTTGCTCCCTGATCCGTGGTGTGTCCAGATATCCAAACATCCTGGCTTTGCACACCAACTTGGAACCCTCACACTCTGCAGAATACTCTAAGAAGCTGCAACTTGATTGTTAGAGAAACGTGATGTGTCTCAAAGAAACCTGAGTTCTCATGTCACAGACAGAGAGAAAAGGTAAAAAAACCCTCCCAAAGTACATATATATATAAAACATTGTGTGAGGGATGGGACACACAAGAAGATGAAATAAAATATTTGTCAGAATATTAAAAATTAATTGTAATGAATTATTCATGAATTATCTGTCAACAGAAGCCTGTTTCTTTTTTTCCCAAAACAATCACATAATAATTTCAAGGAGTGAATTAATCCATGAAAGTCATGATTGCTTTATGAGCAATTTGATAACAGGAAGATAATTGACATTTGAATTCACTTTTCAGGAGTAGTGAGAATAACATATTAGCTCTTGTACATAATTTTTGCCCTACCTGTGATCTCACTGATATTAGCTGTGCTTTGGTGTTGCTGTTGGCTTCAATAGACACCTGCATAAAGGAAGTAAAAATGCCACTTTACTGGTTGATCTCTTTGTGAGTATGAAGGAAGAGTTTTATTGCTTATTCTAAGGGTGAGATAGGAGTGAAATAAACCGCCCCAAATCTCGTTGCTGACAGATACTGAATCCTGATTCCTTCACCTTCAATTCATGTAAAATTAAAATGCCCATAAAGAAATGTCTTTGATAACTTCAGCTTTTTAAGGTTACTTTAGCAGGAGCCCAAATACATGTCCTGTGGATGGTGTCACTCCCAGACAGCCAGGACTGGAGGCAATGCCTGTTTTGTGAACCACTGCAGTGGTGGGAAAACATTGGAAGGGATGTTTTGTCTTCTGCACATGGACTAAGTAGTTGCTCAGGTCCAGACCTGAAGCCCACACAGATCTTGGGAGGTCACCAGCTTGGAGCCTGGCAGTAAATTTTTAGGGGGCATCAGTTCCTCCACTCCTGTAGAGGACTAAGGGACAGTAGGGGACACCGTGCTATCTGCTCATACCGGTCCCTGGTTGAGGGCAGCACAAATCTGGATGTATCCTGCTGCTGCCCCAGCCTCAGGAGACACAGCTGTTTGCCCTGGTTTCACTTCTTGTCTCTTTTTCCATGAGGAAAAACTTTCCTGTGCAGACACCAGAGCCTCGGACCAGGCTGCCCAGGTAGACTGAGGAGTCTCCTTCTTTGGACAGATTCCAAACCCACCTGGACAATACCATCCTGGGCCCCTTGCTCTGGGTGACCCTGCTGAAGAAGGGGGTTGGAGCAGATGATCTCCACAGGTCCTTTCTAGACCCTACCATGCTGGGATTCTGTGATTGATTCTGTGATTCTGTACTAAGTTGCCTATTTCCTGGGCAGGCAGCTAGTTGCTGGAGGTTGCTTCTGTATGAAGAGGGTTTGTCCTGTGACAGCAGTCTATAGGATAACTCCCACTGGAGAACATCAGACATACAGTACAATCTCCTTCTTCTAGGAGTTGTAAGTACGTACGCACAACGCTGTACGAATGAACTGATGCAAATGATACCTGCTGTATATAATAAAGATAAAAAATACATTCCTGGCATTATAAAGATCTTTAATTAGAATCTTGCAAAGGTGCAATCTAATTATTTGCTAATTGCCTTTCCATATTTTTTCAGGGCCTCACAAAGCTTTGGGGATACTGAAGAGCAAACAGTGCTTTAAGGCCACAGTACAATGTGACAACAGTGATAGATATGCTAATTTCTTCATTCACTCCACTTCACTTCTTTTATTCTTTCCAATTAAAGCAAATGCTACTGAAACTGTAATTAAGCTAGTGCCGTAGCCCTGATTGCCTGCTGTTTTAATGAAACCCTATTGATTTTTCTTTTATTTCTAATGGCCACACATTGCGTTCAATGGTCAAACACATGGATGTTACAATGCGTGGCCAAACTTAATTTTTGTTCACTAAAAGGGTGGCCTTATCAGGAAGAATATCAAAAGAGCTATTTGTGTGAGGTCTTTATAGTTTTTCCTCTATCTGCCTGAAGAGATGCGCTTTGAGCAAACATATTACCATTAAAAAGAAATGAGCTACATTTTGTAGAGAAAAAACCTCACTATTAGTCTCCTGTAGTTGCTGTAAGTTGCACAGTTTTGGCATATTCGTGATTTCCAGCATACTTTTTAGTTTTATTATTTTTTTATAAAATAATCTATCTGTAAGAGAACATGGGGAACATTATATTCTCTCCAGAAGATATTATAAATCACACCAGCACTTTGGGATATAACAGGCTATGAACACTTTCTGATTTGTTGATAATTTTATTGAAGGATTCATTTTCACGGGTAAATTTCACTGAATTATTTTGATGTTTGCCTGGAAGTAGTGAAGAAGATAAGGAAAAGAAAGATTCTCTTAGGGTCCCATAAAACATACAGCATACCCATAAATTTATTAGTCAGCAATTGGCTTGTTAAACTACAGAATTAGGAATTTAACTGGGTATAGCTTTTCTGTGGCTTCATATTCATACTTAGGAGCTGGTGTGTACAAATAAAAGCACTGGAAGAAGGCACCAAGTCTCACTGGAAACAAATCTGTCCAATCTCTTATAGCTCATGGCAGCAAAAGCTCACTGTCTGCACTAGGAACATGGAGCTTGGACGGTTTTAATTCACTGTACATGAATATATGTGACCCCGTTACAGGTTTGGTTGAGGAAAATTGATGACACTAAGGAGACATGGTTTCCGACACTCCTTATCAAAAAATGTTTCCCTTCTGAGCGTTGAGGAAGATGAACTGCAATCACATTCAGGATACACTGTCACCAGTCAGCTCAGCAAATGTACAAACCACACATGAGCTATGGCCCTGATCCATCCTACATGTGATGAAAGACACAAAATTTTTTTCCTACATTTATTCAACTTTAATCAAACATTCGATTTTTTTTTTTTCTTGGACCAAGGCCACAATTTGCTGCTTGTACAAGCAAAGCTGTACTCTCTCCTTACTATCCCTCAATCAGGCTCTCTAAATCACAAAGTGTACGTTAGATTATTGGCAATCTGAAGGGGAAGCACCTTCTCACCATAAGTAATATGTTAGGATGTAACTTGGTTCACATATGGAATGCAACTGTACATGGTTTGAGCCAGTTAAACGAATCCTCAGAGCATAGGTCTATTTTTCTATTGTTCACAATGAATTTCATGTCACATTATGGAAAAATATTTATCCAGTGTCCTAGATCCTCAACCTGCAGCCTGATCTGTGTAAGAACATCTTTAGACTTGCCAAGAACTACAGTGAAAGCCTCTGTGGTGTCTCCTTTGGACCAGCTTGTGGGATCAGTCAGGGGCAAGAGTTACATCAGCCCTAAAGCTGCTAAATCTGACCTCAGGGAGTGGCCAGGATGGACTCAGGGGAGGCTTAATGCCTTCTTTGGTCCTCCCAAGCATGAGCAATGGCTCAGGAGGGTCTGTCTTGGTATGACAGGGTCTGCTTGTTTCATAAGAACATTGAGTATGGGCTCAGGCCAGCCTAGGAACCCCATGCCAGTATCTACCACTACAATGTTCCTAATTTTTACTTTCAGGGTGAAACTTCTTCAATTCTTGAAAGTGAATCTGTCATCTCAGCATAAGAAAGGTATGAACCTGTTGGAGCAGGTCTCAGAGAAGGCCCACAGAAATGATCAGAGGGATGGAACACCTCTGTTATGAAGTGTTGGCATTGTTCAGTCTTGAGAAGAGAAGCTCCAGAGAAGCCTTCTTGTGGCCTTTCAGTACTTAAAGGGGGTCTATAAAAAAGATGGGGAGAGAATTTTTAGCAGGGCCAGGAGTGATGGGACAAGGGAGTGATGGTTGTAAATGAAAAGAGGAGAGATTTAGACTAGAAAGAGGGAGAAATTGTTTACACTGAGGGTGGTGAGAGCCTGGCCCAGGTTGCCCAGAGAGGTGGTCACTGCCCCATCCCTGGCACCATCCCAGGTGAGGTTGGCCAGGGCTCTTAGCACCCTGCTCTGGTTGCAGATGGCTCTGCTCCCTGCAGGGGGTTTGGACTAGGTAACCTTCCTTTAAAAGTCCCTTCCAACCCAAAACATTCAATTTTTCTATGATTCTGTGAAAGTGACAGGTTGTTATATATAAAATACACTATAAATGTTATATTAGCTTGATTTGTTTGATAAAAAAATGCAGAAAGATTATGAATGGTTAAAAGTAACCTATAGAAGGTTTAATATCAAGAAATGGATTTGAGCACAGCTCCTGTAATCTTTCTCCTTGCTTGCTCACAGCCCAACCCACCTGCATTCTCCTTAGTTTACAACAGCAGATCTCATTTTCAAGGTTCATAGCAATATGGGGTTCCCACAAAGCTGATCTAACCACACAGGCATAGTAGCCCCACAGATAAGGTCTCCGTGATGCATGATGTGGAAGTCAACCAGGCCAAGCAACTGTAAGTGCATCGTAAATGCCAAAGTGTCCAGGTCAACCAGTTGAATCACACCATTTGCACCCAGGGCAGCCACAGACTCAAAAGAATTTGTCCTCACTGCTCTGTCCTGTCTTGCCAGTTGTTTGGCCCTGCACTTTGCATGAGAAACCAGAACTAAGTTCACATCCAAGAATCAGGAAAACCCATGCAGATTACAAAGGGTTTATAAATATTTACTGATAGAGTTACATTCCCAATTTTAGCCACGTTTTGCAAAAAACTCATCTCCTTGCCAGAACCACGATACCAGCACAATCCTAGGTAAGTAAAAACAAGATATGAAACTGGAAAACATATTACCATTTTCCCCACATTAACCAAGAAATCTTGCCTGCCTTATTTCCCAGCCTTCCCCAGCTACAGTTCTGAATCACCTTCTGTTTGTGACCACTGAATGCTAAATACACTTTTATTTTACCTGTAGGCACTAAATTTTTCAAAAGCCTCACATTACTATTAGCCTGCCAGCAAACCAGGAACATCAGCTCCCTTTAATTAGGTTTTCTAACTGTGATGTTCATCCAACAAGGGATAAATTCCCTTTAGTGGAAGTTGTGGAGTACACTTGGACTTGTTAGCTCTGGAGAAGTGAAAATAATAAATAAAATGTGTCGTGGAAAAGGTAACAGTAGGAATAGTAGAAAATAAGATACCATCATGTCACTACTCAGCCCTGTCAACTGTTACGCTAATCAGGGCAGAATTAAAAACACATTTTCTCCCAAGATGTTTCACAGCCAAACCGGTTAAATACAGATTTTAACAAAATTGAAAGCATATTATACAGAGATTTGTGGTTTCCAGCTCTGTGAGTGAGTGCTGAAAGTGTGATGAAATAACAAAATTGCAGCCTAATAATCTATAGAATAATATTGTCAACTAATGGATTATAATAAAATAAAAGCTATTATTAGGGTAAAACATTATAACAAAAAAAAATCCAACTTTTATTTGTAGCACCTCCCCCTTAATGGTTTCAAGCATTTTGAAAGGTAATTTAAACAAGTACATTGGGTCCTTATTGAAACTGTTTCATCTCGCTAGCTGCTGAAAATGGCTTTAACCATCTCTCTGAACAAAAGCTCGCTAATAAGACAACAAAAAGCCTACAAAAGCACTGGCTCAGCATCACTGCAGAAAGGCAACTAAAGACAGCCTGTAAATGGTCTGTTTCTTTTTTCTTGCATGTAATTAGATGAATTAAAAGGACAAAGTAGTTAATGTTACTGTTGTCCGAGGCCCCCGGTTCTTTTCATACCGTTCGCTCTAGACAAGAGCCCATGGCTCTCGCTCCAGCAATGCGGTGAAGAATGTTGGCAATAAGTAAAATTAACAAGCTTAATCTGTGAAGAATCTGGTCTGAGTCATAGATGAAATGTATCTCTAGCAACGAAAGGCTAGTAATTCCTGGTCTCCTTTTATATGCCTAATAAAACTTACAATAAATTAACTGCATTTTAGTTTGCAGCGCTGGCTCTATTAATCAGGGCTGAGACGTGTAGTCAAGTTACAATAGAAAGAACTCAACTGGGTGCATTTCAGTTATGCAATTAGGGCCCATTGGCCTGGCTCTAATTAGGCCGAGGATGTTGATATTTCAAGTACTGTTTTATCATTAGGTTTCATTTCCTTGGAACATCCTCAATGGCAAAGCAGTGAGAAGGGCGGAGGATATTATAAGCACAGGTCATCAGAAAGTCATTAATGGGAGTTAGGAAGGGAAGGGCTGACATTAATACCTCACCCTGTGAAACGTGGAGCTGTCTCTGGGAGACTCTGAGCCCCTCTGTCTCGCAGAGGCATTGGTGGCACCTGAGAGCGGCAGGATCAGGCTCCTGGCGAAGGATGTCCCTTAGAGATGATATTGTTTGATTGTGAGCTGCTGGACTGCCATGCCCTGACAGAAGGTCCTGCAGAGATGGGTGATCCTAACATGGAGGTGTTGATTTCTCACCCTCTGCAAGCTGCTGGGTCACAACCAAAAGAAACACCCCATTTCTCACCAGTAGGGGAGAGAAGATAGTAGGTCCTGAGGAGGCTCTGTAGGGTAATTCTAGGTATGTTGCTTGGTCATCCCCACTCTGCTTCCTGGGGGCATGAGTCTGGCTCTCAGTTATTTACTCCACCATGTAGACTGAGGATGAGTGTTGGAGGTGGGTCATCTTCCACCAGGCCACAAACATGATTTTCCTCTGTTTAGCACAGATGTGGTTGTGATCCCTGCATGGACAAATCCACACCATGGAGGTCAGATAAAACTAAAGGTGAAAAAAAAAAAGCCAACAGCCATTGGTCCTCAGTTGTGCTTTTCTTGCCCAACGTTAGCTTAAATCTGTAACTCCAAACAATACTTTGCCTGTTTGTAAAATATGACTTTGTTTCATTATGAAAAAAGAAATTACATAATTAAATTCATTATATCCAATTACTATATGATTCATCTGGTGGCTTAATGAAGCTTCACATTATACTAACGAGATAAAGCAAAAGAATAACATTTTATGAGACTGCAGGCATTCTGTATACAGCAGACTGGCTAGTTTCTGAGCTATACACACTGCATTTCCTAATAGTACATATTGTATTAGCTCGAGTAGGGAAGTTACTGCTCCGTTCTGTGATATCTCACCCACCTCATTCTGAAAATTTGCTAGAAGAAAAAGTTCAACTTTATTTCCTTTTCTATCCAGTCCTAGTCTTCTTCTCTGGATGCTGCCAAATTTTATCCAAGAGGACTTCACGATGCAGGAGTCAAGCTGAATAGGATCATAACAAAAAACTCTAAGCAACTCCACAGCTGTCAGAAGGCAATGCGTTTTGGATGTAAAAGAGCTGGTTTGGTTTTGAACCAGTGACCCAGAGGTGAATTACCTCAGTGTCTCCGCTGATAGGTATATAAATATTTTAAATACGATTTTGCAGAAGTGTAAAACTGCCTTTTCTTTCAAAGTACATTATCAGCCTAAAGAAGTCTATCAACTCTGTCCTCCCAATAATTTATGATCTAATAAAAGGCTTCTGTCTTTGGAAAAACTGACAAAAACCCCATAGTTTTATCTTTTGTGAATGAGATCCGTCAATATAGCAAAGCCTTGTCTTTCAAATGTGTGTGTAAAACTACTAGAAATGTTCAGAATTTTGAAATTAGTCACTAACACAGGAAAGGGACAAATTAAAGACATTCAGCCTCCTTTTTCTTCCATGTATGAGTGCCCTTCAGCTTTTCTCATTACCATTTAGTATTTCTGGACAACTATTGATATTCAGTGGGAATGTAAATGGGTTTGAAAATCATAAATTGTGAAAAATAGGTTTTGGAGACATCAGAAAAGTTTGAGGAAAAATGACATTTGCCTACGTGGGGGAACAGGAATGCTTTCACTTTGCTATTGAAGGATAAGGCTGACGTGTCTTAAACTGGAGGCTTTGGTTAAATTATACGTGAGGTTTCTGATTTCAGCCTTCTCCACTGAGCAAACCTTGAAGGTTCAGATGAAAAGGGAGCAACAATTTCCAGTATAATTAAGACCCCTAGCTTTATTACTACTGGCAAGTCACTCTAGTGAGCAGTGTGTGTTTGTGTTTGCTAGTTACTTTTGGAAAGGGACGTGCTGAAAGCCATCAATGAGGGATTTAAAAATCCCTCCTCTAAATCAAAAATTTTCAGCCTGTAACATAAAAAATGAAATATTTCTTGTGGCTGTGCCTTCATCATCTCCTAATTTCTTTAATTAATGTAAGAAAAAACGTATCTGCCTCTGGGCAAGTTTCAGTTTTGGTCATTTGTCTTACCTTCTGTAAGTAGGAATTGCTGAGAAGTATAGGCACACATGGTGGAAAGGACTGCAAGTGCAAAAGGAAGGATCAGAGTAAAGCTCGATCCTATTACTCCAGCAAATATCAAAGGGAAGGCACTGACCCAAGATCTGGTCTTGCTACCATGTTTTACCTCTCTTACTCCTCAGGTGGGTCTCATGGTGGATTTAACATGTTAAGAAACATCCTTTGACCTTAACACCAAGAGATACAGACCCATGTCTGTCCTGGTTAGACCAGTAACAAGGAAAACAGCCAGTCTGCATCCCTGCTGCCAATTAGTTGGGACTAGTAGATCACAGAGCAAGTCTATTTCACATCTAACATGTCCCTCAAGGGTGCAATGTGTGCCACATTCTTTCCTTGCTCCATGTACAATGTGCCATCACGCCAGCAAGGAACTGAAAGAGCCTCCCACCCTGCACCCTCAGTTCCCCTAAGCAGTGTCATGTGTCTGCTGTCCCAAGGACCAAAGCTTGCCCCATCTGAGGTTCTGGGCAACATCCTTCTCCCTCCTGCAACACTGGACAATGTTGACCCTCCTGCATGTGAAGCAGTTCTGCTTGTCTGTGGAGAGTTATGCCATTTTGAGCTATTTCAGCTTTTCCCTATGCTGGGTGGTGAAGTGGAGCTTGCCTCTGAGGGGTGTGTGCAGCACGGCTTGAAAAACATCATGCAGGTGACTGCAAGTGGGGACAGTATGGCATGAAGTGTCCCATATCCACCCAGTGCTGCCTGCTGGGGTCATTCCTGTTCTCTGCCCCCCTCAGACTAGGACATCACTGGGTGAGGGCTGGTTTGCTGCACCCACAGTTCTCCCCAGAGGTGATAGAGTGATCAGCCAGAGGGCTCAAGCACATCACCAGTGTTCTATCATCATAACAGAGCACTTTTCCAGGTAATGGGTTATTATGACATTCCTGCAAATCTGCTCTGTCGTCCCCTGGAAGCCCCTAGAAGCAGGGAGGCCGTTGCTCCCTTTGTCTGATTTTTGCCACAGCAAGGGAGCCTTGGTTAGTTAAAACACACGTGTGCAGTGCATATCAGCTCTAGATCTGGCAGCACACACAGCTGATGGACAGAACACAGCCTGGCGTATCTATAGCCATTATAAACATAATATGCATCTCCATTCAGAGTCAGATAACAATATAAATTGTACAGCTCTTTAACCAGTTGCCATGAGTGACAACCACGAATAGCTGCTGGGATATCTTGAGAGACTTGTCTCCGCCTCTTTACAAGGAGCAATCAAAGGTGCTTCTTATTTCTGGGGCAGAAAAGTGAATCGAGGGAGCTATCAGATAACCGAGGTTCTTCCTCGCCTCCCATAGCAGCTGCTGCTTACAACTGCGTCGCCATGTAATTGTAAAATGAGCACGGTAAACATGATGCATAATTAAGTAACAAAGTGCAGAGAACCTTTAGAAAATGTACTAAAGGCATAAATAGAGAGCGGGATGAGATTTCTGCCAGCAGTGACTATCTTTATTAAAAGGCTGTAGTTTCTGGAAATTAGTGTTTAACCAAATTATCAATGTGAATGAAATCAGGCTTTGGGGGAACTTCTAATTCATGCAATATATCAGGTGTTATTTAACTGGTGTTTAGACTGTGTGGAAAAAAAGCAGCACCATCACATTGTTTATCACTTGGAAAACCCTGATTATCTGGGGGCTAATCTGTGGTTGTCGTGATGAAAAATATGAATAATTTAATGCAAAGCTACTTAGAAATATGTCTCCTATATCTACACATATTTTCTGGGTGGGTTTGGTTTTGGTTTTGTTTTTTTTTTTAATAATTTGTTGCAATGAAGGGTATGAAACCATCATCGACTATTACAGTGGTTTTGTGGGTACATCAATTAACTACAAATGTCCGTTAAATCAAGGAGTTGGAAACACCAGTAATAATACTATCATAGAAGTAGCTTGATGTCAACACAGGTGGTAAAGAAGCTGGACCCAGAGCTTGACACAGTAAACATTAAAAGTAAATAAGGAATATTATAAGGTGTACATAAGGATTTGTCTGCAGAAGCTGCCACCCCCCTACTGGCCAACGACAGAATGGCATTGGCCCTCTTGGCCACAAGAGCACTTTGTTGGATCATGGTCAGACTCCCATCAACTAGGACCTCAGATCCTTTTCCCCTTCGCTGCCTTCCAACAGATCAGTCTCCAATTTCCATTTCCAGGAGTGCATCTGAGTTTACAGTTCTGGCACAGGACAATACTCACAGGGTACCAAGCTACTCTCTGTTTTCACCTTTCTTGGATGTTGCTTGTGAGACAGTTGCTGGTAGAAGGACGCACTGCAGTGAGTCACTCTCCTCTTCTGTTTTGAGACTTCATTTGTCTGCTTCCCTTCATAAAAACACCCACAGATGAAGGATCCCTGCTGAAAAAAAAAAAAGCAGAGCATTTATTCTTGGTTTCTTTAGCTACTCCATTATGTGGAAGAGCTGTGGAAAGTCTTACAACCTCAAGAAAAAAGATGAAGCTGGGAGATAAAAAGAGCCAGTGAGCAAAGGGATGTAAACAAAATAACAAAAATATATATTGCACATCAGCTGAATGTCCATAATATTCACTGATCAATCCAGTAAAAACGGGTCTTATTTGTGATAAGAATAGTAACTCTTTGACATTGGTATAACTCTCATGACCAATAATTACCCTCACAGCAATTATTTGGAGAGGATACTAATCAAAGATGATGCAAACAAAGGTGGTGATACTCATTTTCTTGAAATGGGCAGGAGGATTATGTTCCAGGGCACATGCCTATCTGACTCTTGCTTTGCATCTTCTGGGATCATCTTGACATTCATGCCAATTCTCTGGAAAAGGGAGATCTCCACGAAAATATCATAAAAATGTCATCATGTAGAAATGACTTATCAGAGAACAGAAATCCACTGTCCATTGCAGGATGCTTGGTGAATTCAGATTCACAAAAGATGACTCATACCAGCCTATGTCTTTCTTCCATGAAAATACTTTACCTTTCTATGATCTGTGCAGCACAGCAATCTTTTTGTTGTGAATAATAAAGGAGTTTTGTCACAGGGATGGGTTTATCTATGAATCTCAATCAGCCTCAATCTCAAAGCTTTTCAAAGTTTGCCAGGTCCTGTGGTTTACTGGTCTGTACTTCTGGCCTCTCACAGTAATTTTGAAGTGGTTTCCAAGACAATATATAATCAGGGTATTTGTCTTTTAAAGGCAGAGTTAATAGGTGCTCTGCAAGGATCCTTTGCACATGTTTTCCCCTGTTGATGGTTTAGCTCATTACCTAAACATGGCCTGCTTGGATATCAAGGATGGCAGCAAATGGCAAACGTTCAGCTGTGCCTTGTGCGGTGTCTGAAACCATAAAATGAGTCCAGCATAAGAACTCAGATCCTCAGGCAATAGAGGTAGCCCAAAGAGATACCTCAGGGGACTTCTATTAGACAGCTTTCTGTCTTCAGAAACTGTTTCTAAACAGTTTCCCTGGAGACATTCAAGGTGAGGCCTGATGAGGCTCTGAGCAACCTGTCCAGATGGCCCTGCTCTCAGTAGAGGGGTTGGTCTAGAGGGGTTGGTCTAGACTATCTCTAGGGGACCCTTCCAACACAGACATTTCTGATTCTATGATTCTAAACAGTTCTTCTCCATATTAGAAGGTCAAATCCCTGAAATACCTGCCTTCTTTTCTGTCCTTCATGTGATAATGTAAAATAGGCTTCACTGTACAAATAACAAGTGCCTTAAAGAAAAGCAACAAAAGGAGTTTCATTTCTTCATCTATCGCAGCTCTCTCATATGATACATAAGCTGCAGTGAGACTAAAACACAGTTACGGGGGAAGAAAATTACTGCTACATTGGAAGGTGTCCCAGAGGGGATTCTCACACCAAAGTGGATTTATTCCTCCTGTAGTGACTGCTACCACAGCACCTTTTTTACAGCTCCATGGTAGTTTCCTGACTGAACTCCACATATTCTGCAATTATATGAAGTAATTGAGCAAAAACTAGACTGGCTGTCTGTGTTTAAGTAAGCAAGAGGAACACCAGGGAAAGACAGCATGGCTCAAATGGCTCAGCAAGGGAAGCATTTTGCGGGGATTTACTTGGGGAGCATCAAGGACACCACTAGTGATTTCCCATGGCTTTGCCCTTCACCATCTGGAAGGTTTCTGAGCTGGAAACCATTGATTTTGGCAAATCTAATGGTATGTTCTGGAACTCAGAAAAAAAAGAGAACCATTATTCCTCAACAAAGTTCCTTGTTTGAGGTGGAAAACCACAAATTATTTCAAAGTTTAAAGTTGCATGGCTAAAAAGCACACTGGCAAATACCTGCTGAAAACTTCAAACCTGATTTGGGAAGGAACCTCAAAACCTGTCTACAAGTCCTGTGGATGTGATTAACACAGGTCCAGAGGCTGCAGTCAGTTAAGCACTTGTCCAACTGCAATGACTTCTACAGAGAAGGACTCCCCAAAGACACCCATGGCTACCAGGCAAAAATTAGTCAGAAATTTCCACCTGGAAAGTGAGTTGGCATCTTTGACTTCAACAGCAGCTGTTGTCTTATGAGTGAAGCCTGAGTCTCTGTTCAGGGCATAAACCAGAAAATAGGGTATTCTGCAATGTATTTGGTCAACGTGCAATGGGGGACTTGGGGGGGCAATGGGAAACAGCAGCAGGAGGGAAAGCAAGACACTGTCCAGCAGCACAGCTCAGCTCTTTCTGCTAGTGGAGTTAGCTACGTTGGAACAGGTATTTTGGTGCCTCATTGGGGATAATAAAATTTTCAGAAATTTGTTGGTGCTGAGCTCCCAGTGAAATCAGCCCACAGCCCTTTGTACCACCTGAGGACTTACCTCTTGAGGACCTTCTTGGTGTGTACTCAGTACCTTGGAAAATCAGATTTGTGTCCCATATGGTATTATCTGTGAAAATTCACCTTTGAAATTGGCAAATAGATTATTATTTGGCTGCTAAAATTCAACAGTTCAAAAGGTGATCTTTTTTTCCTCAGTTCTTGAAACTTCTTATGCATTTTCACCTACTATCTTTCATCATTTTGAAATTGAAATGATTGTGCTTTGAGCAAGCATTCACCTCAGCATAAGGGAACAATCTTTATGATTTTCAGTGTCCTGAAATATGGGGATGAATAGTTCAGGTGGCAATAAATTTTACTGCCAGATAACACCGTATACATAGAGAACATATTTGTCAGTGCAAAAATTTTAAAGTAAGGACCAATTAATTTTCATAGAAGGAATATTTTCCATATAAAAGAACCTTCCATCTACTTTACAGCCCATTGCGTTTTACTAGATGTAATTTACATTTGCAAAGTAAAATAAAATTTTCCTTTTATGTGAAATAGAGCAAAATTATATTGAAAACACAACACATTAAAATAGTCTTTCTGTAAATGTAATTATTCCATGAGAAATAAAAAAGCCAGCATCATTCAGTCTATGAAATTAAGTATATACTACAAAATTAAGTAGGTATTTATTGAAGTGCCAAATAAAATTCCATTGGGAACAAATAAAGAGAGAGCTGTCTAACATATGAATGATGTCTATCATGTTTGCCTTACAAAAAATGTCAACGTAAGGCTAATTTTAAGTAGCATCCCAAAATATATTGTAGCAATAATTTGTATACTGGCTAGATACACTTGATTACATGGTGAACAGTCCAAATGTGGAACTTTTGGTACTGCTGGCTTTTTGTTGGGGCTGGGAGTCCACTGAGGCATCTTTCTTTGAGTATACATCAAGGCAGTGCCTAAGAGATAAGTCCTCATGTGACTTATGGCTGCCATTACACCACCCTGTCGACCTAATGTCTGAAACATGATGGACTCTTATCTGGAAGATAATTATCACGATCATCGGAAATATGCTTTAACTTTAGAAAATATCAATCACTTTAATTTGACAGCTGCAAAAGAAAAAAAATGTAATGAAGGTCAGTAGCAAAAATTGTAAAAGCTTGATCTGAATTTTAAGACCAAGAATTAAGAAAAAAATAAAAATTCAGTATTCAAATATGGGAGAAAAACACGAAAGCAGATTTTTTCTTGTAGCGTGGATGTTCTCTGGTCCTTCTGTCTATGATTTGAGCTATCAGTAAATGGATTTTGGGGTTTTCTATACTCTTCTATGCACAGCCACGAGACCAATGCCAGTGAGACTAGCAGGGGCAGGAACAGGAACAGGAACACAGAGGGATAAAACCAGTTTTCAATTAGATATTTTTATGTTCCTAAAATCAGCTAATGTCTTGAAAGGATAAACAAGAACAGGACACTGGGAAGTCACAGGTAAGAAACACAAGACAATAGTCACTTGGTGAAGGATTTCTAGAGGTGCTTTTATTCTAGATAGAAAGCATCACTTCAAAACCCCAGCTTTGCTTAAGCTCACATAAATGGTAAAAAGATGCTCCTGTTGTGGAAGAAGGACTTGCACCAACCCACCCAAGAAGCCAAGGGACAGAGAGATGTGTGCTCAGCTGCTCGTGGTTGTGTCATAGACATTCACATGAACAGGGAAGGTCTTCTGTCAAGATTTGTGGTCTTATACATATAAACCTGAGGATCAGCATTGCTTAAGCTACAAAAATTAAAGAAAAATAAAACCAACCTGCTCTCAACATGAGAGAACCTCATGTGTGATAGGCCAACCAAGCAAACCAAGGATCTTCAGCCTCGGGAAGGAAATAAACTGGAAATAACCCTTCTGGGGCTGGAGCTTTGGTTCCCAAAGAGGCCCCATGGCTCATTGCTGGTGTCCCAAAGGCTGCATGAGCTCATAGCTCCCCACTTGTGCTTTGCTCTTCTCCACACTTGAGCACTGCAGGCAGGAGGGTCCCACCAGGAAACACCACCTCTCTCTTCATCAGTGCTGACATAGCTTCCACACTCACCAACCCTTCCCAGAGGTGACCATTTTAAATCAGGCAGAGAAATCAACCCTCCCATTTTATCCGCCCTACAGAGTGCCAGGCAAAATTGTCCCGAGGTCCCTTTTTGGGCTTGGGATGGCTGTTTGCCAGCTCCTGGCTCACGCTATCTGCAAACTGGATTTCCCCCCTCTTTTGTTAGTCACCAGTTCAAATGGCGAGGCTGATCAGAGCAGTAAACAGATGAGGTATTATTTACTTGTTCCTGTGGCAGCAGCACATAATTCAGGCTGGACAGACTGTGGCAATTATGATGCATTTTTCATTCACTCAAATGAATCAATCACATGCTTCACTTGTGTGTGAACAAGAAGTAACAAAACAAAAAACAAAAACAAAAACAAAAGGATCAAACCCAAATACTTGCTTGTTGGGCAATAAACAGAGAGACAGTTTGTTTTTTAAGACCAACATTTACATGAAATCATCTTCTTAGGTAATTAACAGCCCCTCTTTAATAACCATTCTGCAAATAACTGTGTATCTATTGAAATGAGCAGATGAATCATTATCACTTAGCACTTACAGGATAATAACAGGATCTAAAAACTAACAAAAAATGGGATACTAGAAAATTTACCAGAAAGTGGCACTTCCACAATAATGTGACTGTGAAAAATAGAAAGTTAGAAATAGAAAAAGTTTCAAACGTGCAAAACACCAGAGTTCATGGTTCACGCCTCAAATGAGTTGATGGTGTTAGGTGCTGTATGCACAGCCATTGCTCATGCCTACAAAGTGGGGACAAATTACAAAGATAATGAAGCCAAAAGGGGAGGAGAAGGGGTATGATTACATCTGTCTAGAGGCCTCCAAAATCTGTATATATGACAGACAGTTATCCACCAAATTCTGCTCAAAGCATCTTAGGATCACTCCCAGGACCCAAGTGGAGCTAGAGGTTTTCTAACCTGGGCATGTGTGTCTTGCCCAGATTCATACAGGAGAATTCTGAAAAAAAAATCTCTTTCTCCTGCATCTCATGTTCTTGCTGTCACTACGAGATTCCCCCCACCTTTTCCAGGAGGAAAGAAACGAGCCAAAAAGAAATGATATAGCTAATTTCAGAAACAACTCTAAATTAGACTTAAAGCCTCTAAAGCCATAATGGGGCTGTATTATGAATATGATTGTCTGAAGTTAACGCTCTCTTCTTATTCATTTGTCTAGCAATTTATTTGTAAAAAGTAAGCAAACTGAAATGAGCAGGCAATCAGCTGCCCTGACACAGTATTTTACCCAAGGGTATTCTCCAGGAACGGAGGCAGACTATTTCAGCCATACAATGCAATATTTATACCTCCATCATGAGAAGAACTCATGACCTTACTCCTAGTTGTAATGAAAAGGTATATATTAAAAAAATAACCCTCTCTTTATAATGAAAGACGTTGCAATACCCCAAACTCTCATGCAAGTGGACAGAGGTATTTTGAAGCATTGCAGGACTTATTCCACTGGAGAAATTATCATTGGCCAGTCTGTACAAGCCAGCACCTGTACAAAGCAGTGTTTGGGTGAGTTTGCTTACATCTGGAGAGCTGTGAATTCAACTTTTCAAGATGTATCAGCCTGACTTTTTTTGCCCAGATCTTTGCTTTCTGTATGAAGTTAATATGTGGGCAGACAAAAGTAGTCCTTGCGGAGAAGCAGCTCTTCTCGTTTCCCACACCCAATCAGGCTGCAAAAGAAAAATACCTCGTGGCTTCAGTGCCCTCACAAGCCTGACAGCTAATCAGGAGTAACTAGACAAATGGAGCACTTTGTGGGCAGTCCAAAGGATGAAGAAAAATCAGATGTGGGATTTTCTTTTGGGAAGAGCTTGTTGAGGGCTGTCTCTCTCCCTGCTACCGTGGCAGGATGGGGTGAGATCCTTGCCAGGATGAGTGTTTTTTTCAATGATCCAGGGTAAGAAGAAATCATCTAAGGTTTTTCATTCACTGGAATAGATATTATGCAGGTGACACCTATTAAAAAAACCTTGCAGAAGATACACCCATGTCTCTGCTGGTAGTATAACCTACTCCTCTAACAAAAGGCAACATTTTGCTCTAACTCTTGTGCTAATTCAGTAAGGTTTCCTCTGACTGATGCAGTAAAAGCTAGAAACAGAATTAGGCCCAGTATGCATCTGTCTGTAAAGAATCTGAGAGTGGTGGGCAAGCACTGAGCCAGAGGCACGTGAAAGTCTCTGCTGGGATGACAGAACAGCCCTTTCAAAATAATAATAATAATAGTACAGGCTCTAGGCACAAAACGGGAGAGGGCTGTGGTAATATGCTGAGGGCTCTCTGCACTCCCTCCTCCAGCCCCCTACACAGCCCAGAGCCCAGGCCAGGCTCACAAACACCTCTTTTAGGGTAATTCCAGGACAGAAGTAAAAGACACACAATAAGATGAAAGACAGTCTGCACCGGTGTTTCTCCTTGCTGGAGTCACGACCACTGAAAAGAGAATATTGTTCCCGTAACAAAGGTGGATATTGTGAACCCCAGCAGATGATGATGAACATTGGCAACAGACTTCCTGTCTCAGTGAGCAGCATGGCTACATTATACCAGGGAAAAATTAGGATTAAAATAACTATATGATTAATTTCCTATTTTACCTGGAATAAATAAACCTTTTCCTCTGTGACTGTTGTTATAATAGCTGGGCTGGTGTACTGGTATCTGCTAAAGAGCTAACATATTTAGTTTTATTGTTTTGTCAAAATATTAAGAATATCAATATATCTCCATAATTCAGTGTTATACAAAGAAGCATTTTTGTGCCATATATAGCTAAGATTGTATTATACTTTTGAGATCATAGGTAACGATGACAAAGTGATCTGTGTTCAATTTCAGCATTAATGTCTGGTTTGAACAAAGCCTGAAATATGGTCTGGGAGCTAAGAGGCTTTAATATTAAGATCTTTAACTGTAATTTATGTGACAGAAGATAGGGTTTAGCATAATAAAATGTAATGGGCTCCTCGAATGAAGAGGACTAAGAGACAATTGAAAACAAGGTAAAAATGGTAAATTATAAATAACAGTAAATTTACCTTTATGTTGTTACTTCATTTATTTTTGATTTGTTAGACAGGCTCTGTAATTTCTCATTTTGCTACATTTGGAATCAGGCATTTCTGCACCTCAGGAATAAAGGGTTGAAGGCACAGCAGTACTGTTGGGCCACTTTTATGAAAGCTGTATTAGGGTTCCAAAGAGAAACTCCAGGGATTATGATTTACCTCTAAAAATTCAGCCTGAGTTGAATTACAACACCAAAACACAGGGGAAGCAAATGTATTTTCTTGTTTTACCTGCAAAATCAGTTTAGATTTTTTTTTTTAAGCTGCTTAAGTGTAAAAAATTAAGAACATCCAGAACATATTTCAGTATTGGTTAGAAGCCAGTGCATTGAAAGAAAAATAACTGTAGTAATGAGCTGGCTTTTTTTGCAAGGTGTATTTTGCAAAGTGTTTGTAGATGGTGACCATTGACTGAAGCCTTTTCCTATTACACCTGAGATTCTGCCCAGGGAGCACAACACACCAAAATGAAAAGTGAGACATAAAAATTTATCTGAAAGTTTATTGAAAGGGGTGGAAATCTCTCCACTTCTTTAAAGGTCACTGGACTAGGCCCTGTGAGCCCTGCATGTCTGGAAAAAATCAAGTATATTGATTTTGCTTTTTTTGCAGTTTTCCAGCTCTGGGACTCCTACCAGCTCAGCATCCTTTATATATAAATTTTTATCTGGGGGGAAGGATGGTTAAAAGGGCAGCCTGTTCTTGCAGTCTGCTTTGCTGATGAGCAGCTTCAATCTCTCCGTGTCTCCTTTTTTACAGTAGCTCATTAATAGTTTATTCTTTCAAGGCTCTGGAAATGAAAACATTTTTTTCCCCTCCAAATTTATGTCTAATTTCTGCACTTCCTGAGGCTCAACTCTTATTTTAGGTACACAGGTTTGGGGTTGCTCTGACAAAGCAAAGTGTGCAGAGCCTTGCCACATCTCTTTGCAAGACCTCTCTACTTTTTCTTTTCCCTTGATATGAGTGTAATTAATTTTATTCTGCTGATATATATAAAAAATGCTCAGACATTTTATGATCAAAGCTAGAGGCTTGTGTTAGTGGCAAAGAATTGATATTTCCCATTTCCTCATTTCTTAATATTTTGCTTCATTCGGTCCTGGTTTGGTCCAGAATGGGTGATAGAGATGAATGAGACTCTCTATATATGTGCAGTACTTGTCAAGAAACACGGTGTTTTTAAAGGTAGGTGTCCTTTCCATGGTTGCATTCCATAAATACTCCCAAGGAATAATACAAATCTTACGGGGAATGGAAATTTCTTTCTTTATAACAGCAGAATGTTGCAGCAGAAGAACCAGCAGAATAACATGACATAAAATAGGAAGGTAAAGCACATCCTTGTGATAAAGAATTGAAGGTGGCAATGACACAGCAACAGTCATGGTCCTGGGTAAAGATCCTACTCCTCCAGATATTGGACGAGTGCCGAAGAGAAGTGATGGTTCCTGCAGAACATCCCTCTCCAGGGACTGGGGTTGGTCATTCTCACACACATAAAGAAGGCAAAACTCAGTGATTCTTGAAGGTATTTCCCTACTTTCTATGTTACAAATTATTGTATGTATGCTTGATGTAGGCCAATGACCTAATAATACCCTTTCAGATATATGGCAGGGCTGATCTATAGACCACTGAAATAATTGAAAAACCTCCTATTGTCTTCTATAGAAACTGGACAGGAGTCTCACAGAAGCAGCAATCAGGGCTGAGATTCGAAAAGGTTAAAAAGAAAGTCTACAGCATTTCAAAGAAGTAACCCTGATGAAATACAAATTAAAATAAATACAAGCTTTTAGTAATAATTAATAAAACATGCTGTGAATACCTTATAAATGACTGATGCATAATAAATGAATCATACAAATGTATTCATTAGCTAAAATTATCATACATAATAATTACATTTTCTGAAAAATTGATGGAAAGGGGAAGCTCCTGTCCTCAGATGTATTTGGGCAGCTTTCTCTGACCGGTGCAAACCCACACGTGTACTCAAAGCTCGGTGTGTGTGGATTATTCCACACACATGGATTGCTAATGCTGGGAAGGGAGTTCCATGCTGTAAGAAGTATATAAATTCATCCTGCTGTATTTCTTATTTAAAAACCATGCTGTGTGTTAAATGAAATTCTGTAGCCCAAGGAATCTTTGCTGCAACCCTGCATTCTGTATAAGTGAAAACTATTACAATAGGAAATGTGATTTATGGGAAAAAGTTTTCTTTGTTTTGGATCAGTTTTCTTAGACTACAGCTGTCCACATATGTAAGCCTATAGCATCTGTGATCACACTCTTTAGGCATGTGTTGTGTTAAATTTACTTCCAAAGTGAGTAAGAACTTTACTCAGAAATGCACTGACTTCGGGTGTGGAGTGCCAAAGGCAAATGACAGGGATGGTCAGCTCTTCAGCAGCATCTGGCCATGGCTACCAGATGGTTCAGAGGGGCAATGAATAGGAGAGAGATTGACTGGTATTTTATCACGTGAAAGGTTCCTTCTGTGTTTGGGGTATCGTGTAAAAACGAGGTCTTGGCCAGGACAGTTGTGCATAGGTGGTACTTCCAATAGAAAGGACATCTGTCCAGTAGACTTTCAGGTCAAATAAAAAAAAACCAAAACTCTAAAAGCAACTAAATTCTGAAATATTTAGGCTCATCAACAGCCATCGTGGCTTTCTGCTGGTCTGCAATGGTCCCTCGCTTTCTGCAATGCCAGTATCTCTGTGATCAAGGTACCTGTCTCCCGAGTGCTGAATTTTCCCCAGCTCCTTTTGAGAGATTATTCTGCTAGGCATGTCTACAAAGAGGATGAGTTCCCTCCCAGGGAGAATGTGCAATATCAGATAGGTGTGTAGCATTCAAAAGTTAAGCAGAAATAGGCAGACGTGCAGAGGAGATCAAAGGTTATCAACAGCAGTGAGCTTTAATGAAGATTGCAGCGGAGAAAAGCCAGGGCTGATTTCAGGACATGGCCATTGTATTCAGTTCCAGTTACAGAACAGGGGAATTGGAGGATCAGATATGCAAGTGCAGGTGCTGGAAGACTGTAGCAACAAAGTCAAAGAGTTTG
The DNA here is from genome assembly GCA_013399075.1 of Chloroceryle aenea. NCBI lineage: Eukaryota > Metazoa > Chordata > Aves > Coraciiformes > Cerylidae > Chloroceryle > Chloroceryle aenea. Next base: position 85,208 of record VWZY01012101.1, read on the forward strand.
AAAGAAAGGCAAGCTTTCCCCCCCCCCCCCCTTTTTTTTTTTTTTTTTAAAGCAAATCCCTTATAATTTGCTCACTTGGGAAAACATATTCCTTTCCTGTCTTATCAGCTGATCGCATTTCTGCTCCTGTGAAATCCGACCCCTGGGTGGAACACACGAGATAATGCAGATGGAGGAATTTTGCTTTGAGAGATGTGCATTCCCTGTGCTACAGCCAAATTATCCTGCAGCCTAGGACCCTGGAGCCTGAGTGACGTGAGAAAAGATCCGCAAACCATCCCTCAGAGAAGTGTAAAGCACCCGCTGTGTATTTCTTCTGTTTGTTTCAGCATATTGCCTAGACAATTACTGCTTCAGATTAATAAGTATGTTTTAAGCGTGGTAACACGTGTCTTTAAAATAAACACGCTTGCTTTATTAATTGCAGAAATTTGCCATGACACGTAGCTAAGTGGCACTGGTGTAACAGGTTTTAGGATTTGATTACAGCACCATCTACTGGGTATTGAACTTCTTATGTCCCCAAACCCTTCCTGGCATCTCTTTCTATTGCAGTTAAAGTAGAGGATCACTTTCAGATGATTCCAGGGGGAAAAAAAATAAATAAAAAAAATATAATTTTATTAGGGCCTAAACTTGAAGGCTCTCAAAATTCATTAACTTCAGTGGGATTTGTCTTTTTCTTACAATGACCAGCTAGAGTCATATTTAAATCACCTGCTTGGATGCAGTGATGAAAAACAGACCTAAAGAGCAAGGCAGCATGTTTACTGCAATATGCTTCATGTAATTACAACAAGGGTTCATCCATTTAACTAATAAGGGCATTACAGCACTGAATGGGTGTGCCTAGACAGGTAGGAGTGAGCAAACAAATGTGATGTCCTCAGGCAAAACAACTGAGCTGCAGCAGAAAGCGCTGAATTAATTTAAAGAAAGAAATTTTACTTAAGGGATTAATCAGTTAGACTTAACTCATACCATGTAATAGGAATCCCTTGTACTACTTGCAAAAAAATTGATTTCCTCCTGGAGAGGGGATACATTTAAAAGCTGATTAGTGGAAGTAGTGTTTAGAATATTTTCATTCCCCAATGATTGTTCATTTTGCACATAATCCAGGCTCCCACTGACTTTTACACAGCTGTAAGTGTTCTGGACACAACTCTGTTAATATCTGAGTAGTGCTGTGTGCCATCTGGTAGTACCATGATCCTTAAGTGGCTTACAGCTAAAATAAGGTACTGTTTAACACAGTCCAGCAACACAAACATCTTTTGTAGCAGGTAGCACTCTTATTTTGTGCTCATAAATGGATTTCTCATTCCCTTTCTTTGAGAAATTTTGGGGAAAGCATATAGCTGTCACTAACAGAGCTGACAAAGGTAGGAGCTGACCACTCCTGATGAAGCCCTTGGTCCGTGAGGAAAACTGTGGTTTGGACCATCTGGGTGGCAGGTCTGATGCCCCCAGCCCTGTGGCACCCGCCAGAGAACCCTTCCCAGGCCTTCTCCCCTCCATTCACATTTGCTGTTACGTAGAGACTGGCCACAGTATTGTGCTATGCTGTGATGGATGAACGAGTACAAAAACATCCTCTCCTGATCGACCTTGTTCTCCATCACTTCTAGTTATGTAGCAGCTCTAAACTGGCTGAGGAACTATATGAACAAAACCCAGAAGATGGTCTGAGTCCAAAAGGGCAGACTCACTTGCCCTTTTTATATAGCTGATGAATTCTTCCCTAAGATATTCCATCTTGTTGGAATACAAATTCACACTTTCCAATGAAAAAAAACACAAAAACCCAAACAACAACCAAAACAGAAATCCACTGAATAAGATTTCAAAACCACACTGATGTGGGGGAGTGGTAAAAACCAGTATCCAGGTAAGAAAATGAAACCCTGTGCACAGTGAAGTAGGTGGTAAAACCAAAGAGATGAGGTTGTAAGAGATGAGTTTTTACTGCTATATCTTCATGAGTAGGATTGGTTTTGCTCATTTCAGAACTGCCAGGAATTGTTCTCCACTTGTCTGAGATAAGGGACAAGTTATAAAGTGGCCTGAGCAGCCACCCTCAACATTATCATCTTTCCCTCAGCCTCCATAGTTTGATACTGAGTGAAATCTAGACGTGCTGCAAGGCATCCTTATCTCACACTGAATCAACCATACAGGCCTTGCAGTAGGATGATGGAATATCACTGTCTTTACTGATGGCCTTGGCTGTGTGTGCTCCTGGCTGGCAAACCACCCAGGGGACCTCCCTCGAGGCCAGATCTCCCTTAGTATCCACCAGAACATTCCTCCTGATGTTTAAACCCTTGATTTCTGCAGTTAAACCTGTTTATTATTTCACCAAACACATCAGATTTCTCCTCTTCCTTTTCTTCTGTGAAAGGCCTCCACATGTTTGAAGATTGTTACTCCTTTCAGGTAGTTGTAGAGAGGGAGAAGGTCTCCCCGGAGCCTCCTTTTCTTGAGGATAAACAACCCCAACTCTCTCACTGCTCCTCATAACACGTGTGCTCCAGGCCTTTCAGGGGAGGGTTGCCAAGACAAAGGCAGGATGCGTATAGCTAATGGTAATGGGAGAGAGAAACCACTGGAGGAACTCCAGTGGGAATACTAAGGCTGGTCACAGCACTTGGTAATTGAGTGATGACCAGTAGGAGAGTTTGTCTGTTTATCTGTTTGCCTATAAACTCTGTGCATAACAGCAAAGCATTTCCTACTATTTAGCTTGCCATCTTTTTTAAAACATGCAATGTTTGCATCTAGCTTTATAACTCTTCTAGTTTTATAATTCTTACTGTCCTCTGAGGCATTCGGGGAGCTGAAGGAAAACCTGAGGGCTGAAGCTTTCCTGAAAGGCCTTTTAGCTTGATGGAGAGCAAAGGGATGCTGGTGATTGTGTTGATGAGGATGGTAGCTGTGGTGACAAATGGCAATTCACTGACATTTGGTAGCCTCACTAGACAGGGACTTCACACTTGCTATTTTCAAGATTATTTTGTCCCAGATTCCACTTTGCAATAGATCCTTTCTGAAAGGTATTATAACACATTTTTCTTATCTGGAGACTGAAACCAGTGGAGGAAATGGGGCTACCTGATGAAATATCCCATTTAGTTCGCTGGTGGTAGAAGGTTTAAACCCTGCATATCCAGAATTTGCTAGAAGCAAGTGGCCTTGCCTGTGCCTTCAGAGAGGTACGTAAAGGAGTGATGTTTGATCTGAGGCAATCTGATGAAAAATATTCAGGACTGGAGGAAGATGAAATGCCTCCTTCCATATGTATGAGTTTTACTAAGCCAGTAATCCACAGTTTAAAGAACTTTTTTTTTTTTTTTTAATTTAATAAAGAGGTTATTTTAAACTTAGATCTGCAAAACACTCATACCTCCAGCACATTGCCTCAGTGAAATATCCCTCTACATGAAAATATAGACAGTTAGTTTTTTCTTCCAAAGTGAAACACTGCAAGGTCTTTCATTACTGGTTTATTATGCTTTCTGTATCTTTGCTCATTTTTCACCAGTATTGCATTAAGTATTGATATTGATTTCTTGTAAATGGTACTGAAATGGATGGCTCACAGTTTTTGTTATTGTTCTGTAGCACTTGTATGTAATTTATTATAGCTGCAATGGAACCTGCCCCTTGCTGCCAGGGTTTAAATTAAATGTGCCATGTTTTGGCCCCTAGTAGTCACATACATTTCTCATTCGAGACCTAGAAGTGTTATGTATAAAGTTACTTTTATAATTACTTCCTTGATATTATTTAAAAAGTTTATTTCGATAATTTTGGTAATTAATATGTAATACATTGGTTGAATTAATAGCATTTTTCTTTTCCCTTACAGAGATGAATTGCTGTCTTGTAAAAGTAACATGGAGTAGATGATAGTTGTGACCAGGTGTTCCTTTCTGAAAGTAAAAAGGGCAAATCACCTCCCAACATCTCCAGTGCATGGTGGATCTAAGGCTTTACTCATGCATGGACTCCCCAAAAGGTGATAATGGAAGGCAAAATTGGTATTGACACTCAGGAGGGGCAGTGCTACTGGAAGGCCATTTCTCTGCACCACGTTTTAATGCAGTGGACATACTTTTGGCACAAACCTTGACTCAGAACCATTGATTAATTTGATTTCCTGAGAATAAAGCTATAGTAGTGACAAAAATGAAGTGAAGCAAAGGAAGTTCCCACAGCAGATGTTTCTGTACATACTGTTCCTTCATTTAGGTCTGATAGGGAAGATAGTATTAGTTGAGAGAACACTAGTGGGTTGAAAGAAAAAACCCCCAATTGATAGGACAGTATCAATGACATTGATATTGAATGAAAACTACTGTATATCTCCCAGTTTTATTTGTTATCATTTGTAGTAGAAATGAACTTTGCTATTCTGGCAGGAAGTGAACATTTTTCTCAGTCTGCCCATGGACAATCTTGAGCCTCAGGATTTTTAAAGAACTGGGGTGAAGGAAGGAGGGGCAGTTGGTGCTTTATTCAAGGGTCTCTATGTTTTCTCCTCTTGCTGGTGTTCTGTAGATGCACCTCTGGCTCTGGACTTGTGGGTGTTCCTGAGCCATTAGTGTTGCTCTCATGCTATTGTACTGGTGTAAAACACATTACTTCTAAGTTGGTTTAGAAGTCATTTATAATGAAACTGGGAGCTTTTCACACAAGATTAACTGAAACCCTTTACAAATAGTCTTAGTTCCAGTTCACTGAATAAATCCAATTGCCATTTCACAAGCTCTTCTTGGGCTTTGCCTGCCCTTGATTTTGGGCAACGTCCCTTACTCTTGCCCTGACAGCTTTAAATAGGTCTGTCCCACTCAATTCCCTCTGCTCATCCCACAGAGTGGCTGGACTCTTCCCCCAGGCCTTTGTTAATGAGACTGTTGAAGCAAGCCAGGAATATTTCCACAACAAGCAAGCTCCCAGTCACATTTCAAAAAGTCAACATTTGTGCAACAAAGTGGCTGAAGTCACTGTTTTTTGAGGCTGATGTGAATAAAAAGCATGACATAACCATAATTCTTAGGCAATGCAAGGTTCAGCAGGGGAAGGACTTGCTGCTCCACCATGATATGTGTGTTGAGAAGGGCTCTCAATTTGTGAAATGGCATTGCTTTATGAAAAAAGGCATTTTTAAGGCATATTAGGTAGCTCCATAGTTTACTGACTCAGTCAGGTTATGGACAGATCCTCCAGTCTTATTCTGGCAAGTCTTTCAACAAGATCTACAGGACAGGTTTGCAGCTGCTTGCATGGGGGTCATTTTAGTGCCTTGGGTCTAAAACTTGACTGAGCAGTAATCAAGGGGGAACTGCAGTTTGGGAGACTGTCTAGGTAGAGCAGCTTCTTGCTGTGAGGAAGTTGGTGAAAGGGAGTGCTATGCTTTAACCTCTTCAGGCAGCTGAATACCACACAGCCATTCACCCAGTGATCCTCCCCCCTGCCCTCCACACCCTGTCCTGTGTGATTGGAAGGAGAATCAGGAGGAAGAAAAAAGGGTGAGACCCCAGAAGTTGAGATAAGGGCAGTTTAATAACACAGAAAAAGAAGAAATCAACAGTACTAATGAAATGACAGACAAGGCAAATAACAGAATCTGGGAAGGCTCTACCTGTGCCTAGAATGGCAACTTTCTCTGCTCCAGCTGCACTGAATCAAGCTGAAAACCAACACCCACACCTTGGCTCAGCCCTGCCCTTATACAGGGGCATGACTCAGCATGGTATCAAACATCCCATTGGCTGGATCAGGTGTTTATCCCACTCTGGCCCCTCCCAACTGCTTGGGCCAGCAGCTGTTTGTGGTAATTAACCTGAACCAAACCCAAGACAGGGAGAAGGAAACTTGGGCAGGGAAAGCAGAAATCTCCCTGCATTTGGGGTGTCACCTCATCCTTGGGAGCTTGCTCCAGGGGTGGATTGAAAGTGTCAAACCCTGTCAGAGTTCAAGATTTCTCTTTCAGGGAAAGTGGGTGGGAATGGATTGTGCAGGTGTTGCTGCAGGACCAGAAGTGGACTTAGCTCCAGTGGTGATGGAGAACAGCTCTGCTGGCCATCAAGGGTAAGTGTGTCACTGATATGAACATGCCTTCATCTTCCTAGAGCTATTCATGATCCTAAATCCATCACAAGGATTAGTCAAGCAGAGCAGTTCCTTGGGTTTTATGTACAAGACTAGACTGAAGTAGGGCTGAGCTTCCAGGCTGGAAAAGGAGAGCAGGAAGAACATTTCACTTCTTGTTTTCAACCAGGAAATCCTTACACATGCACACAATGTTAAGTCTTGGTCATCTACTGTTACCTGGCACTGAAAGTTTGAGCCATACATAAGGGACAAGTCACTCAATCATCATTTCAATAGAAGAACACTCTTTGGGTCTAGCCCAAAGTTAGAACATAGAATACAAATGGAGCAAAGTTGCTGTCTTTTAGTTCTCTGCTACTAAAACTGCCATGACAAAGAATGAATAAAAATAGAGGGTGAAATATTTTGCTTCTGAATGATGATTTCAGCAAAGGAAGACTTGAAGTAGGAAGCAGTGGACTTCCAGTTTCTGACAACCCCTGCACCAAGAGCACCATGGATACAATGGTGAAGGGTAGTGGGTGACTTAACATCTCCATGAGATGGACATGGAGGGTGTACAGCATCCCAGCAGCTTAGTGCTGTACAAACAGAATGAGGTTCTTGCCTTTTTTTGGATGTTTTAAGGAATGATCATGTTTTCTGCCATATTTACAGACTTTTCATTTCCTTGGCCTTTAATTGTATTAAAACATCTGTGTAGCTACAAAAAGAGAGACAGAACCTGACTAATGAAGAGGCAAAGCTTAAACAGGGCTAGTGCCTGGTTTCTTTAGCAGTGTAGCTGAACAACTGCATTTACAAGGAAAACCTCCCCATCAGGGAGCTGGTCCTGCACCTTCTTTGACTCTTGGCAGCTTGTCATTCACATTTCTACCACCGTAAAGATTAAGGGACAGGGCAAGGTAAAGATCAGAACCCCCATTAATAGCTGAGAAATTTGTCTCTTAGCAAATTTCCATTTCTGATTTTTGGACATCAATGAAATCATGGTCCTCAGGTCTGAGAGCTGAATTGTCATGGTGTGGATAATAACTGACTTCCCAATCTTTCTTTTTTTTATTATTTTCCCCATCTCTCTTTCTTGTTTTATCCTAAATGTCTGCTTTAAATAACACCACAGGCTGTGTAACATACCAAATAATATGCCTAAAATTCTTTGCTTGCTAATCACACCAATGATTTTTGATGGGCCTTAGACCTTGGTTGTCAAATCATGGTCTGTATCACAGGACAGCTACAAACTCCAGTCTGTGATAAATTTCAGCCACTCTATTCACAGTGAGCTTTTTGCTACCGTTACCAGATTTATATGGAGTCTTGCATTGTGAGAGAACGTGGATTTATTGAGAAGATAAAAGAGAAAAAGTCACCTCCTTCTTGAATTATTTTTTTCTTTTATTTTTTTTTCCCCAAAGGCAAATTAACAACCCAGATGGCTTCGTTTCCCCATCGGAAGGAATCATTTATGTTATTTTTGCTTTATGTTAGTTTGTTCAAGTCCCCTGAGAGCAACAGGTCCAGAATCCAGAGCTCATATTGCAACAGTGATGATGTGTTTTGCAGTAGCGCAGTGGAAAATCTGAGCATCAGAGGTGTTAATCTCATCTATCAGTATTGGTGTCCCACACCTTGGCCCGGTGCAGGAAATTAAAGAATGAGATCTACAAGGAACTATTTCATGATGCTTTAAACAAATGAACTTCTTAACATTTTATGATCTCTGGAAGATTGTTTTGTTGGTAGCAATACTGCCTGCAGTATGAAGCGTTCGCTGAAAAAAACCTGGCAGTCGTGTCAGCTACAGCCCAGAAAAGCTACGCTGAGAACACTTACTTGAGCTTTATCATTACTGGGTAAATTACTCAATCATTGTCAATTTTCATTTGGGCTGAGTTTAATGGGAAGAACTGGCCCAAACCTAGGACTGCAGCTTGCTTTATATGGAAAAATCACCTTCTTCACCCAGTCTCTCTCCCAGATGCCACCAGGATCATTTCACTGATGTGGGCAGTTCACAAATCAAGTAACCTCCCACATTTTCTCCCCTGCTTGGTTCAGCAGGGTTTGTGATGATATGTGACCATTAAAGCTTTTTGCTGTTTTATGCTATTTAGAATCTCGCCCCCTCCTTTTATACCATTTCCAGGAAATTTCAATTCACTTTACTGCCCCTTTGCCATCCTCTGAACCACAGAGGGGTAGAGGAAGACATCCAACCCTGAATCAGCAGGCTACAGCTCTCTTCAGGAGCACCAGATCATGTCTGAAGAGAAATAAATGCAGTCTGTGCTCAGCGAGAGGCTCTGGCAAAGCTTCAGACTAACGCCTCCTGTTAATTTCAGAGTCCCCTCAAGAGAAAAAAGGCATATAAAAAGGAAGCAGAAATTCCTCAAGGATAACGGTAATGTACCCTATCCACAAATTACCAGCAGACCTTTGCAGTAGCTTATCGCCTATAAAAAGCTTCAGAGTAGTCATTACAGTCATCGAGCTGATGGTAGTTTTATGACTTTTACTCACCATAAGGCAAGGCAGCAGTAGCATGATGCAAAACGGCTTTGGAGGGGCCAGCAGGTAGCTCAGCCGCAGCGGGCATCCCTGGGCCTTCCTGTGCCACTCTGGTGTCACCCACTGGCTTGCTGAGCACCAGAAGGATGGGGAGATGGAGCTATAAACCCCTATCATCCATGTGTGGAGAGCTGCCGGGGGCTCGAAGGCTCAGAGATGTGAGCCTTTCCCCTGGGGAGCAAGCTGAAAGATGACATCAGCCCCCAACAGTGGGGATGAGCTCTACCAGAGCCTGCATCCCAAAGATCTAGGGGAGGTTTATACTTCTCCACATTGCTGCTTCTACAGAGGATTATTCTATGTCTGATTTTAAGGGTGAGTCCCTGCTCGGTTGGCTGCACGCCTTGGGGCTAGTACCTGCAAGGGCAGTTGGTGGATGTGATAAATGCTCCTGCTATGTTCCTGCCCATATGCTGCTGAAGCTGCTTTGCTGCCTCTCTGCCACATGGGCATCACAGCCGTCCAACACCACTCTCCTCTTCTCCCTAACTTCTCACAGGTGTGTGTCTGCAAAATTCCCAAGTTCATCCTTGGTGTCTCCTAAACACAGTGCTATCTGAAAGGACTGCAAAGGATGCAGGGTGGGGGTCGGTCCCAGGAAAAAGTGCAGGAAATAAATTGTTATGTTAATTCTTTGGGTGTCTGGACCACGGTGTTCCTGTACATTGGGCAGGAAAAAAATGTCCCTGAGTATTTAGTGAATAAACAAGAACAGATGTGACCAAAGCTCAACAAGGAGGAGACAGAACTAATCAGCAGGTCTGCTGGTCATCTCTCCCTGGGACAGTGAGGTGCATTTACAGACCTTTAAAGAAGCTGTGCCAGGTATAAGGAGAACACTGGAGAAAGCACAAGGGCTGCCTATATGGAAGCTGATGGGCACGAAAGCTGGTGTCCTGGGAATGTGGGGGAGAGTTGGTACCTCACCACAGTGGGGAGGATGGTGAAGACCAGCTGTGAAGGGCTTTGTAAGGGAAGTCAAGTCATTTCTTACATGTCTGATGGAAAAGAAAGAACCTATTTAGACCATGGCAGGATACTTTGCTTGTAGGTGAGATGAAGAGATGAGAGTTGAGTTAGTTAGAAGTAGACATATGGGCATCCCTGGTTAGTTAACCCCAGTTTTGGATGGGGTCTGTTTTCCTTTTATTTGTATCTTCAGACTTCTGGATGTGAAAAAAAGAGGTTTCTGGGAATGGGCTGTTAATGTTTTCCTTTTTTACACTCTTCTTTTGGAGGGGAGAGATGAACTGATTAAAAAGATAGAACATTTCAGCTAAACTATAGCAGACATGTTAAATATAGTTAACCATCTGAGGGTATTGGATATAGCTGTTCTATTTGTTATGCAATCAATGACAATAAGACAAAGAAGTGCAATTGAACACAAGCTCTATCTCAGAATATAGATGGAGGTTCTGTGCATGTTCTGCAGAGGAATTACTGTTGCTATCCTTGAAGGTAGACTCCATTTTCTTTTATGTTCTGTACTGTAATATAAGAAAGCTTGGGTCTGTAAGGACTCACATAAAGAATTTTTAAATTTGAATGTAGTCTTCTCATTTGTCATGCAACACTTACCTTTCTTTTTCATAACCAGAATATTAGTGGTGTCTATGCAGTTTCACTTCACTCTTTGTGTTCCTCTTTGGTTTTATTTGCTAACAGGGAGATATCACCAGCGTCAGAATATTACAAAAACAAATCATATGGAAAAATATAGTTCTACTAGGATAGGTTAACAAACAACCCATGACTCCACATAGATTTATCAGAGTTAATTTTTCTTCCCATGGAACAAAAGAAAAAAAAAAAGAAAGCTTTTACAAAGACAGAAGGAAACCCAAGTATTTTAAATAGAAAACAAATCTTCAAAGTATAGTACACACATAAAATCCTGAGCAAATGTTTACTGACTACAACACCTGGAACAATTAAGATACTGCAGTGGAGCAGTGTTTGATTTAAGAGGGTGAGCCTTGCAGATGTCTGCTAAGCACAATACTTGCGTCCTCCAAAGCACAGAACTGCTCTAGCCTCTATCCCTCTGTTGCTCTTCTTGAACTAATCTTGTACTTAGAAATAATTGATGTTCTCTGCCGAAGGGAGTGGGATGGGAAAAGGTGGAGGTTTAGCAGCTGTGCTTGCTACACTTATTTTTACTTACTTTTACCTCAGTGTGTATTGAGTATCTCTCACTGCCCAGTAGTACAGAGAAATGTGCATTTCATTAAGGAAAGACTTGCAAGTGGCAGTGCTTAATCCATTTCCTGGCCAGATGCATTAGATGATTATTTCTAAAACAGTTAATCCAATAAATGTCTATTAAAAAATAAAAACATCATTCAAAGTTATTTTTAGATTCAAGAATCCAAAGGAATTAAAAATACAGTTTTCCCTGAGCTCCCTTCACATTTTCCCTCCTTTTCTTGATACCTGTTCACCAACACAGAGGTGCTAAGTGAAGTTTTGTGAGGGCAGTGGTGGAGAAGACCAGAAGTCTTCTGTTGGTATTTGTCCTAGGGGAACGCAGTATGCTGTCTTTGGCAGGAGCAGCTCCTTGAAGTCCTTGCCACGTGTCAGAAGGCAGTTGACTATAAAAACAAACCTTACCCATCAACAATCCATAAAAGAGAGGAAATGAAAGCATTGTGTTTCTCCTGCAGACCTGAGCTAAGCAATGCAAGGAGAGCAGAACGAGCTGTTCTCACGATAGGGTGTTCATAATTTTATCTGCGCCTCATGAAAGACACCCCACGGCTCACCCTTCTTCCTCATCCTCGAGGCAGCCTTGAGAAATGCTGTAGGTGTTATCAGCCAAGGCTGTGGCAGAGCATCATATAATAAAAGCCAATTTCACAGCCAAAGAGCTTATTTTGAGGACTTTTTGCCTACGGAAAGGTTTGGGATGAGGAGGTGGTATTAGCCTGCCTCTGTAAGGCTTGCTCAGTGTTTAAGCTGCCTGTGCCCCAGTGCAAGCCCCAGAATACACCAGAGATCACACATCAGAAGAAGAAATCTTGCACCTGGTTTTAGCAACTGTGTTACAGTCAAGGCAAGGATGGGGAAAGGACTAGACCTGATAAAATAATTCTGATTATAGATGGCTTTCAAACTGCTGAACAACTTGTCGGAGATTGATTCTGCTGTCAGGACATTGGACAAGATTTAATAAATTTATCATTATATCCATGTAGGCATAACTGATACACATGGAAGGAAATAAAGCATAACCTATATGATGAAAACACTATTCTAATCAAGTAACAGATATTACTCGATTACATTCATGTTACATAGTCAGTGGACTTGCTATTGAGAAATTTGGGTAAGAAATGTAAAGCTTTTGTGGATCTGTTAATTTTCAGTCACAGAATTCATAGGAATAATTTCTGGCCAATGAAATATTTGCATGTAGTGCATACCTGGCAACTTGAAATTTAAGATGCACTGGTTAGTTGTGATTAGACATGTTAGTTACACTGATTCAATATCCTCTAACCAGATTTTCAAAGTAAACTCCTGCCTTTATGCAGGAAGTAACTACTTTTTCCATGGGAGGGAAAATCATGAAGCCAAAAGAGAGAAACCAGAGCTGAAATTTATAAACCCTTTTTTTATTCAGGTGAATATTCACATTTTTTTAGCTGTTACTCAATTCTTTTCCATCATATTCCTCACAGTGGATTAGATTTTCTAGCTGATGACAGTATTTTTATAGAAAACTAATGTGTTCAATGCATCCTCTCTGGAAGGCTTGCTTGGTCTAAATATCGATTGGATTTTACTACCAGCCAAGGTCAGAAACTGAAGAGGTTCTTGCTGCAGCAAGCTGTATATTAATCTCAATATCAACTAAAGTACCTAAACTGTTATTGGAATTTGATGATCAATTACATCTTTGAAAAGTACTTAGCATGACATTTGTTGGGCTTCCATATTTCGTGTTATACAGTCACATATGATAGTTCAATAACTGGAAAAATACCAGCAAAGGATCTCCTCAGTTCTTTGTGCAGCCATATCTGCCTTATAAGTCTCATTTCTTGCTTTTAACCATGTTAATAGGCATTACACACTATTAAAAGGTTTTCCTGCTGCCTCCCTTAAATTACTTAAACAATATACTGTTGTTACATGTATTTATGGAGACAACCACAAAAAAAACCCTTCTTCCAGAAGAATATTTCATAATTCTTGACTCTACAGCCTTTACATTTGGAAATGCCATTAATCCCCTGCCATTAAATGCTCTGCTATCATCTATTGGAATGTGGAGGCACACAGCATCACTCTGGGGGGTATTGGGAAGGGTCACTCTCTTTAGTCATAGATTTTTTTCCTTTTCTAGATCAAAATAGTGTTGTAGAAATAAAATCATCAATGCCTCTTCTTGTTACACCATCCTCTAAAAACTTGTTAAATATTTACCAGTCCATTTTCTTCCTTACTTGCTTCCCAATATAGATTTTAATTGAATTAAAATGACTTGCAGGAAAACTTTCCAACAGTCAATTCAACATGTGATACTCAAATGTTATCATAGCACAAGACCAAGACCATCACAAGGATGATGTGATGTACCTTTTTTTTTGTTACTTGCACCACTCGTATTTATCTTTACTCCCTATGTAAAGCTGTGTGAGAAATGCAGAAGTTTTGCTTATTTTAAGCATCACCTGCAATGACATCATTAGGAAAAGTCAACATCATTACCACTACAAGGACCTTCCATTTCTAAAGAACATAAAACATTAAAAGTGTTCTTCTTTCTTTTGACATATGCTTTGCACCCTCCGAATGAGCTGGAAAGAAAGCAGAGAGATTTATCAGGCATCATGTTCAGCCATCCAAATATGGCAAACCTCGTTTTTGTTGCTAGCTATATGTAGTTTTGCAATGGTTTGTAAATTTAATTGTCCATGCATGAGGTGTGCACAGGCCATGAACAATCAACGGCATTGCCAAGATTAGCAGCTCTATTTCCTAGACAAGTCTAATGTGTTTTATTTAGTGGAAGCAAAATACACCCTGAGGTGTTTTAAACATAGTAGCAGCCAGATAGGGTGAGACTTACTGCAGTGAATAAGTTTCAGTAGGTCAAAAATGAAAGTGCTTTTGGGATGTCAGCCACAGCAGTTAAAGTTTGGAAGAAAGTTATCTGGCTGAGTTACCTGTTCTTGCTACATCTGTGCTTCAGGAGATGAAACTGGGGAATCTCTTCCCCATTATCCCCTTGTGTTATGTAAAAATGATAATTAATGGTGATGTTTTGTTTTTCAGGCTGAGAATCAGCATTAATTTGGGGATCTTTGCGCTTGATGGGCAGGTACTTACATTAGGTGTCATTATAAATCAAGGTCTAGAACATGGCTCCTGCCAGTGCCTTCTATACTTTGTGGGTGTTGTAATTTACCTGCCTGTGAGTGGGTGTCACATGAAATTATACAGCACTATGGTTGACATTTGACATTTAGAAGACCTTGAGTCTTATAATTAGATCACTTTAATTTTGTGTGTTTGTGAAGGTTTCCTTCAATGGGGACAACAGTTTGAAAGGGAAGAGATAAGAATCTGGGATTTTAGGCTTTTCTAATTTTTTTTAGCTCTATTCATAGTCTGAAGAGGGGCCGGCATGGTGTCTTTCCACTGTCAAAAAAAAATGGGGATTATGAGTTGCAAAATCTAGTTAAAAACCAAAACAGAGGTCAAGAAACTATGTCTGTTATTACTGTGCAGTCTTCTTACTTGATGCAGTGCAAATCTTTGCTTGTCTTCTCCTATGCTTTTAAAACTGACCATTGCTAACTTCAATGCACAAAGCAATGAGGTCACAATCTCATCAGAGAATGACAGACAAGCCAGCAATCAGCTACCCTTAGACAGTGGCCAGCGTGACTTATGAGGTAATAAATCTCTTGACAATGAAAACTGAAAATATTCATTAACCAGAACTGCTGTAAGTGGGATTTTACAGCTAGAAACTGTCCAAATAAAATTACTAGTAACAGCAGTGATCATTTACTAATATATGTCTTCTACATCAACGTGATACAGACTCTGTACAAAGACAGATCAGAGGGGGAGCAGTGAGAAGAAAACAAGAAAACAACTTAATTATCCATAGTGATACTCAGCACATGTAGGAGTTGAAGACACGATGAGAAGTGCCCACAACAGTCCAGGATGGGATTCAGTGACCCAGATGATCTTGCCAACTACAGTTTGTATGTCCTTCAGGTCTCCTGTTGTCCCCACTGAAGCCCTAGCTAAAGTCTAATGCTGTTTTTCTGGGCACACCAGATGACTGCTCCACTCAGTAATCACTAAATTAATGTGGTATGTTCATAAATTAGTGCTTGTTTATTTGGGGATATTTGATATTTTTCTTTTCATATTTACCACTTTTCAGTAAACTCCTATTCCAAAGATTTATGTCAGAAAGGCAATTTTCTTCCCAACAAGAGAGTTATCTTTTTAGTCACAAAAGCAGGTCCCCAGAATCATAGCTTATTGCAGTGGCACAGAAGAATAAGTCAAGAGTTATCACCAAGTATAGCCAATTCAAAAAAAATCATTTTTTTCATTTTGAATTATTTTTCAGCTCCAAATCCAGTTTCTGAGTTACGGTTATGAGACTCTCAGCTCTCGGCTCAGTTCTAACTAAAATTTTCCAGAAATCACAGAACTATTGTGTTGAAAGAGCCCTCTCAGAAATTAAAGGAAAACATACAGCTGTTGAGCTGATGCCTTGGAAATGCACCATGTAGCCCTCATGAAACTAGTCTCACATGAAATGTTAGCTCAAACTCACACAGGTACTCAAATCACTCTTCATTTGCTGCTGACCTGTATCTTTTAAGCTTAACCCACACTTGCAAAAGCCCAAAGGAGTTATATTTGGTGTCTGGATGTTCATGTACCTTTCTACCCTAACTAAACTAAAACAAAATTCAAGTATGGGTAACTAGAGCTCTTTTTTTTTCTTTTTTTTTTTCCCTCAGGAAATAGAGATTATTGTGAAATAGAAAAGTATGGTTTTATTTCATAAAACTCTGAAGATTTTTGCTCAAACTGCCAGGTCTGTTTGTTCATCCCTTCAGCTCACTGTTGTTGAATGGCTTTGAGTGGGGTGGTGTTAGGAGACAGTGAGTGAACACTTTGAAGAGCCAGGTATGGATTTTGCTGAACGTTTTCTTATCCACATGAACAGAGTTACCTAATTGCTGTATTGTTCCATAGTAAATAATCAGAAGAGTTGTTAGGTAGTTTCAAGCCAAAATCATGACTCTGAACAGAATCATAGAAGCAGAGACTGGTTTGGTTTGGAAGGGATCTTTCAGGGCCATCTAGTACAAATCCCCTGCACTGGGCACGGCCATCTGCAACCAGAGCAGGTTGCTCAGAGCCCTGGCCAACCTCACCTGGAATGGTTCCAAGGATGGGGCAGTGACCACCTCTCTGGGCAACTCAGGCCAGGGTCCCACCACCTTCATTGTGAAATACGTCTTCCTTTTCTCCATTCTAAATCTCCCTCTTGTAGTTTAAAACCATCTCTCCTTGTCCTGATGTAACAGGTCCTGCTCAAAAGTCTGTCTCCATCTCTTATGGGCCCCTTTAAACACTGAGTAGCCCCTGTCTTTGATGGAATTAGAACAGAAAACCTGAACCCATCTTTTTTTCTCTGCTGGAGAGGAAAGGGCACAACTCCCAGTTGCCACTGGAAGGCAGGGGCATCCTGAAGGGATCCTGCTGGGCACTATGCCCCTGAGGACAGTGGTTAGTGCCTGAGGACAGCGAGTGCTGCTGGTGAACCAGGGAAGCACAGGTAACCCACCCTCTACTCCGGTGCCATGTGTAGCAACAATAGGAGAGGTACCAGCCTATAGCTCTGCAATAATGTGAAGTTGGGAAGTCATGACTTTTAGAAAAAAAGAAGATATTCAAGCAGGATTTAGAATATTAACTGAAAGAGCTAACAGGAAAAATTGCATAGGTGCCACCAATGTGAACAAGACACTGGAAGTATTAATAAAAGCATCAATTTGCAAGAAGAGTCACCTGTAGAGTGAGAGGTGTCACCAGACACCAAGGCAGTTAATTAAGATCAGAAATGAACCTTGGATAATTCTTCTGTGGATTGCCTTTAATGACTCATTCATTGTTCCAAGCAGACAGTGAGATCTGCATTCTGCATCCGAAGTCTGTGGGGAAAGTTCGGAGGGATTTCAACAGAGAACATCTTTTCATGTGCCTAAGGCAGCACCATGGAACCGAGCAGCATTCAAGGTGAAGTTCATTCATATGTAAAGAGCCAGTCTAAAATCAGATGCTATTTTTGAAAGCAAAAGCCAACAACCCAAGCAGATAATAAAGCTATGGGAAATGGAGAGCCTCAGGAGTCTAAAGTATAGGATTCACTACTTAAACCATCCTTCCTGTCCTACAGAAGGTTATGCTAGATGACCCATGGGTCCTCCCCAGCCTCACCACCACCAGCTTCCTGTAAGAACTCACTTTCATCAATCCCTGAGGTATCAGGCATCAGGTGTTAACCAGCCACACTTATCTCTGTTTTTCTTTTTATTTCTTTATCTAATGCAGTGTATTTATTAAACTTTCCCATTCTCTTACGAGAATTTCCTGAGTCAGAAGAGGCAGTATTCTACAGATGAAGAGATGCCATTGTAGCATTTTCCACATCTCACGTGTAAAATCAACTTTTCTTTTCTGCTTTGATGTAGAAGTGTGCATCACTAAACACATTTTTCCTCCTCTGAAGTCTCTTTCTCCTGACTCAGAAGTGCTCTGTTAACTTTCTTGTCAACAACCTCTCTTAAACCATTACTGACTCTTTCAAAATGCACATTTATTTTCACCTTTTGTACTGAGAAAATGTTTTTTGGTGTTTTATTTTGGTTTTTTTTTGGATATTCTAGTGTTTTTTTTCTGTCTTAAAAGATGTCCTCATGGATTGGTGTGCTGTTGGTATGATTCCTAGTTAAAGAGTATACAAACCAGCTGATGACCTTAAGCATGGGAGCAATCTTTAAGACATCAATAGTATCCTCATGAGCTTAATATTATTGATTCTCTTTATCCCTCAGCTTTGGCATTTGTCTGTTCTCCTGACTGGGACTGAGTCTCCCTCTCTTCCCCACTCCTTTCCTTCCCTGTTCCACTTTTCTTAAGAATCTGAAAGTTGTGTTGTGGAGAACAGCTGATGTTCATGGTTGATCAAGAACTGGGTTACTTCTGTATATAAGATAAAATCTTGTTTAGTTGATAGACATGGATTCTCATATGAGTGTCTATTTGTTTTTATGTGTGTGTGGACAGCCTTTCTGAACAGCCAAAAAGCTGCAGCAACCAGCCATGCCTTCATGGACATAACCTAAGTTATACACAGGAATAAACTTCTGAAGAAAATTCAGATTTGGATTAATTGTGTGCTGTGCTTCATCAAAGCAGCCGATGGCTGCTCTTTGGTGGAGCTGGGAGAGAACAGCAAAGTTCAGATCTGTCTTGTGTTTCTGTCACCAAGCAAAGTTTTGACATGTTTTCAGATTCTCTATAGATATGCAGATAAGGATTTCTCTTAAGCTTTGAAATGGTCCAGTTTAGACCGTATCTTTTTGTATTGCTTATGCCATGTAGGTGGTTATATGTAGGGTGTCCAACAGCTTTTGTGTTGTCCTCTTACACAAAGGTCCATCAAAGAAATGTCGCCATGTCTCTAATGGGATTAATGGTTAAGTTTTCTAAGCAAACTCAGAGGAGAGCATAATTTACCTCAATTTGTATCATGCAAATATCAAAGGGTAGATTTTAGCCTATAATTAACTGCATTTATTTGCAGGTAGTCTTGTACATCAGAACTTGTGCCTTGAACCACAGTGTGCAGCAGAGTTTGCTGCAAACAATCCTTTTCTTCTGCCTCTTACCCTCACCTGACTTCTAGTTTTCACTCTGTAAGAATAAAATAAATGCAATACAGCTCACAGCAATGGGCCTGAAAATTCAAAGGCATTTTTAGCAATGGGAAAAAAAAAAATTTTGAGCAACTTCAGGTGATGCTTACAGTTCCTAAAAATGCAAGTATCAACTGGTAAGTTTTTTGAAAATTGAATATAAAATCATAGAGAAATGCTTTATTTGATTCTCTGTTTATGGGAAATTCATTTTATTTGACTTTTTTATTTGTAATATCAACTATATTGCAGAGCAGAGTTTCTAGGTGCTCCCTTATGGTACCATTCTTCTAAATTATTAATGCCGTACTGTTGATATATTGTCAGCCTTGTACATACATTCTATGAAAATGAGTTTTACAGTAGGCTGGGATTTATAACAAAGCTTGACATATGCAGCTAATTCACCTAGACAGTCTTGTCAGTTTTAGGTTCATAAATAATTGATACTCGGGGCTTGGAGTTCAGCTACTGTTAGTGCTCCAGCTGTTAAATTTCAGCAGCATAATGGATGAATATTTGTTTATAATTTCTGTACATGGACCTGATGTCAGATCCCCGGTCTCATTTACATAGGTAGATTGAGATGTTGGAAGTGTAATGAGCATATGAAGATGATGAATTGTTTTCCTCAGTGCTGGTGCGTTTCTGTAAATGTTTGATTAGTTTTGAATGGATTACTGTTAGATTATCTGGTTCAGGGGTTAAAGTGAGCAGCTCTTTGCTCCCAAAGCTTTTGTGATCCCTTGCTGACAGATTTTAAAATTCATACAGTGATATTAGTGCTGCAAAAGCTAGGGGTATTCTTTGCAACAGATGTTTAGTAATTAAACATACGGTTTCCCTGTTTGGAAGTTGCTCAGGAAATTTAAATCAGAATGATTTGTTTACCGTAGTTTGAGGGAATTACAATTTCTAAAAAAATAATATACTTTTGCCCCTAAAGTGCTGGAGTTTTCTCCCCAATGACACTAATTAAAAATGAGCAAAACACACACATACCCTCACAATAATTCAGATGTTTAGCACCTGAGTAGACAGATGCCAAGCTATTAAAAGCAGAGGTTCTTCTCATTTTCTCCTTTCTAAATTAATGAGCATTATTCAGAAAAACATTTTCAATTGGATGTCCCAAGCAGAGATGCTGAAGTAATCCAGATTATCAACCATACCTTTCTTCTGAAGCTCATCAGGGAGAAGCTGTGGGTTGTGGACACATGTGTTACACACAATTCCTGGTGACGTAAAAAGTGTGAGCGAGGAGGGGGACTGCAGTGAGGAAATGACGTTGGAGAAGTACAGAATAAATTAAAATGCCACGACCTCTCATGTGTCAAGACTCAGCACATGCCGAGGATAAGGGAACTGTACATCGAGCCAGAAAAGAGTGGGGAGCAGACCGAGTCTGACTTGCTGTGCGCTTATGTAAGGATGGGAGGAAGAGGAGCATCATCCCATCTCCCATGTGCCTCTCCCAGCCGCGGTGATGCAGGGGACGATGATGAAACCGAGCTATGGGGAGGGAAAGCCTCTCCACCGCTGTCACCGCCTCTGACCCCTCTCACTCAAATGCAACCCTTTATATTCCTGTTTTACGCCTCTTCCCCTTGCACCACCCTCCGAGCAAGTAGCCCTCCTACAAGAGGCTCTCACGGAGCAGCTACTTAATGAAAAGATTTAGTGGCCGCAGCTCCGCGGAGCTGAGTTCCCCCGCTCGCCGCCACGCTGCATTTTGTCAGCCCTGTGTACAGTTCCCCCGGCTTGTCTGGCAATCATGTTAGTGATTATATGGGTAATGAAACACGTGCTCTTTTTGTCTGTGGCTCTGATTAATCTGCTTTCTATTTAGCCGTGATTTATGGTGCTCAACTGTTGAGGTGAGCGCTGGCCCATCAGTTCCATAGCCTATTACGGGCGCTGCGACAGCGAAATGCCTGCGAGGCTTGAACTGTTTCTTGACAGCCAGGCTTCCCGCTACATTCCCTCCAATCTGTTTTGCTTCCTGGTGTGACCTTTCATACAGTAAAATACATTAGTTGAATAGCACAGTCTCATTAAAAGAGTGAATTAACCGAAGAGTCTTTTTAACTAAATGACAGCCAAAGGACTGAGTGCTAATAGCCACGGGCAGTTAGAAACTTAACTCATGAATCAGGCTGTTAATACTGCTCGCTGCCTGAAGCGCTAAGGGCACCACACTCTCTGCTTGCTCTCATAAGAAGAAAAGCTCATTACTTTCCTCCTGATGGGAGAGAAAGAGTGAGCGAGCAATAATAAAGCTTGAATTTTTCAATACTGTTAAAAATGGGGCTGACAGATTGCCGACAATAGGAGCAACGGGCTAGACACTGCAAAGAGAGCCACTGAATTAGCAATACCATATATCATACAATCTAATTAAATCAACCCGAAGAATGAAATTAGTTTTCTGTGAGTGAAATGGCCTTTGAAAGAGCGCTATTAAATGAACTGTAGAGCATTAATTAAATAATTCACAGTGAGGGATTTTGCATTTATACAAAAATTGTGCACTTAATTGTCCATGCTGTATTACAGATTTGGCCTTATGTTAACAATGTGTCTAAAGCACACTTATTGGAGCATATCAGGAACAGCTTAACATAAACGCAGCTTGTAAAGTTTTAAGGATTGCCAAAGAAACCAAAGAAAAGCAGGACATGACAGTAAAAAACACACACAGAGTTAACAACTTTTCCACATTAATCCTGAGCACGTATGACAACTTGTTACTTTTTTTTTTCCCCCAGTGGAATGACATTAGGGCTTCTGATTTTTAATTAAGGAAAAATTGCAATTTCTCTTGGTTGAGCAAAAAGATGTATCTTTAAGTTGCCTAAAAATAACATATGCATGGAAATAGCTGGGAAAAAATAGTACATTGTGCTTTGGAAGAAGAAGATAAACTCTGCTTCTCCAAATTTTCATTAAGACAAACACTAAAATAAATAAATAAAGGGCAGGGAGTCAATTTAAACTTTTATTCTAAACCTTCATCCCGCTATAACTTCAGTTAAGGAATATGTCATTTTGAAATGAATACCTTTGATTTGGAACTCATAAGAATGAAACATTAAAAAAAAATAAATTCCATCATTTGGGGAGAGAGGTTGAAAGTAATTATAAAACTTGATCTTGTTTTTGTCCCTCCAAATCTTGATGTTTTCAAAGATATTTTATGGCTTGACACTACCATTATACACAATGGTATGTAGCTTCCTATCAAAGAGAAGCTCTGTCTGTCAAATATACTTGACAATATGCATCTGTATTAAATACAATATCATCAGCATCGAGACCTTATCTGTCACTGTCTCTGCCCCCTTTTGTTTTCATGTAATTTTGTGATATTACTTTAAAATGTGAAAAAAAAATGTACATTTCCATTTGGATACTTGCATAAGAATGTAAGAACATGAAGACCATTGGCATTTTAAAATGCTGGTCCTAATTCTTGTTCTTTTTCATCCTTGCAAATATCAGAAAAAATGCAAATAGGGAAAACAGTCCACACTATATATTGAAATTTTAGAAAAATGCAGATAACTATAGTATACTTCTTCCCAGTGCTTCTAAAACCAGGCTTCATTGCTCAACAGTCCATTCATGTATTTGTCTATTATTGCATTTGCTTTTTAATTTCTTAGTATTATTGTGAAAAGAGCAAGTGAAAGCCAGTACTTCAATGGTGACCACTTCAAAAATGTGTGGGTATATGAACATATATACTTCAGTTATAATGAGATCAAATCAAATTAACTTCACAAATTACAACACAAGAAACCTGGAGTTTTAGCTTCATATTCTCGGTCTTCTTGTCAGTCTCAGATTTTATCAGTGGTTTCCTCAGTGGGAAAAAAATTGTGTGTCAGTAGTCATTTATTAATAGTGTAAAGCTGAAGATGGCAAGAAAATTGTGATAGTGAAACCAAGAGAGGCAACATCTGTGTCTGGCTCACTAATTTTAAACAGAACATGGAGGTGATTGGGTTAAATGGCTTGTAATATTTCAAAGCATATTCCCATATTTGGTTCCACTTTGAGACCAAATCCTTTTGAAGGATGAGGTGGGCACCCACAAGATATAACAGGAACCTAAAGGTCAGATATAGGGCATGTAAGTACTCACCATATGACACAGAGCTGTCAGAAGGACATTTCCTAATAGGAAATGGACAGAAATAGTGATTAGCATCTTGAGGCTGTACATTGTAATGTATAGGAAGAGCTGTTGTGACCTCTCTTATTGTTAGCAACGGGATGGCTGCACAGCAACTGCAACTAATATAGCAGCCACGAAACACCAGGTCAGATTTACTGTCCTGATTTACAGCCTGCTAACCTTCAGAATTGTATGCTTTTATGCAAGGCAATTGCCTATGCTGATGGAGATGGCTATGAGAATCCACATACCCTGAGTGAATACAGAAGTTCTGCCTCCAAAATCTCTGTAAGGTGAAAAGGACAACCACACCTATGCCAAAACTCAAGGGATCTTTATCCCATAGGCTAATCCTCACAGGGACTGCCCATAAACCTCTTGGCCATCAGGTTATGCATCTCAGATCTTTGAAAGAGTTTGAGGTATAATATTTTGCTCTTATGTCTACCCTACAAATAATACAATAGGCCTGGCACCATCAAGATATGCTTGGGAGACAACACCAACACAGGTGTCTCTTGCTGGAGTTGTGCTGAGAGCTCCCATCCTGGGAATGGGCAGGAGTAGTCACTATGGGTGTGATTGGTGATGCCAGAGAAGCCGAGGGTACC
The DNA here is from genome assembly GCA_013399075.1 of Chloroceryle aenea. Classification (NCBI taxonomy): domain Eukaryota; kingdom Metazoa; phylum Chordata; class Aves; order Coraciiformes; family Cerylidae; genus Chloroceryle; species Chloroceryle aenea. The sequence continues at coordinate 108,661 of VWZY01012101.1, forward strand.
AGAGCTGACAGGCACATACTTGTTGTCTCATCAGTATAGATGTGCAGCCGTCCTAAATTGTTTAACAGGGCTTATTCTCAAATTTACACAAGGCTGTAACTTCTTCTGTTGCACCAGCTCATGCTGACTAGTCTTTCACTGAAAATATTTTCTTAAATGACACTGAAAGGCTCTGGTGACAAATCGTTGTAGTCCCATATTTCCATTTATTTTATTCTGAGATTTGGTATTGATATAAAACCATCGTGAACCTGTTGATGATATTTCATGTGCAGTAATGTCAAACTATTCAATCAGTCGCATCATTACTTTTCATATTAAGCATATTTAGTTTATTCAGTCGTAACAAAGCATTTCCAGCACTAAAGGTTTCTTTTCTCTCAAGTACTCAGTCATTTCAATTTTGTTTCATATGATCTCTAAAAATATATCTTTTGTCTTGATGTTAGATGAAAGCCAAAAGAACAAAATGCTTTATTACCTAGCTGAGAAAACCTGAAGATTTGTTCCTCAAAACAGGTAACTGAAAATATTTGGGCTATTTCATTGCAAAGCTCATAGAAGGCTGAACTTTTTGGGTGTTCCTTTTAGAAATTTCACAAAGGCTTTGAAGGGCTGGAGACATTTATAAAATTGGTGGAAATGCCATCTAGATCTTTGGGTCACTCTACTGGCAAGACAAGATATAACTTCCAGATTGAAAATAACACTGCACTTGAATTTAGCAAAGAGACTAAGAGGCATGGAAATCATTTCATCCATCCATCTATTCCTATCAAACTATTGTATGGAACTTACTGGGTATTGTTTTGCCACAGAAAGGTAACAGAAGAACTTTTTTAACCTCTTGTTGCAAAAATCTGTAATGTGCTTCCAACTTCTCTCTCATCCTCTGAGAGTAGCATGATGGAGGAGAACAATTAAGGTAGAGTCCCAGTCCTCCTTGGCACCTCCTTGGAACTAGGGCTGTGTGTGGAAGAGCATCCATCCAGCTTGTCCAACGTACAGAGCAAGCTGAAACAGAAGATCTAGCAGCTTTTTTTTTTCAGCCAAGGCTGCGTATAAGCATTGTTTCCAGCAGAATATCTAGATGTCCTCTTCCATTTCCGCTCTTTGGGCTAACTAGATTGGTGAAACAGCTCAAAGGGTAGAAAACCAAATGAAGAGCTGCCCTACCTAATATGGACCAGAACTACGGGCTTTATCCCTGCAGTCAGAGAACTCTCACTGGAGGAGATGTTGTCTTTGGCATTACTCTATAGCAGGATGCCTGATTTAATCCCCATCCCTGGAAATATTCCAGATGAGGTTGGCCAGGGCTCTGAGCACCCTGCTCTAGTTGCAGATGTCCCTGCTCCCTGCAGGGGGTAGGACTGGATGACCTTGAAAGGTCCCTTCCAACCCAAACCATTCTGTGATTCTATGATTAGGGAGCATCAGTGAAGAAATAACCAAGTTGTCTGAATAGACAGACTAGAATACAGACAAGCATGGAATCACCACTGGCATTTAGAAATACTTCTAATACATTTGCAAGTATTTAATTTGTGATTGCATCATACATTATTATTATACTGCATTGTTTGATTGACTCTGGATCCAAACTATGACTGAAAGAATTACGTAGATGAATTATAGTGATCATGGAGAGCTCTGCAGCATACAAGTGAAGAGTCATAGTGCAAATCAGAATGAGAGCGCAAACAATCCAAACAATCCAGCTTTCTAAGAAGACAGATTGTAAGGACAAATATTTTTGGTAAGAAAATGAGAAATATGATGTAAAAATTTTAGGTCTTCTGTGAGAGTGTGTTTTTAAAACAGTTATAAGAGTTTGGGCATATAGAAAGAAACAAAAACCTTTGAATTTTTAAACTTTTGTTTTGTTTTGAGATCTTATAAGGATTGGTAAATGCAAAACCCACTAATAAACCTGTTACCTACTAGAAATTTAAACAAATGTAAGGCACACTAGTCAGTAAGAAAGTTCTGAACAAAGAAGTCTGATTAATCCTTGGACAAGAGTCTGACCTTCTGTGGTTCATCTAAATTTAAGTCTGCTGGGCTGTGCCTCTTGCCTCAGGGCAAGATGGGCATTGCACACATTTATTGCTGCTTCTGCTTAATATCAACATCCAAGACAGTCATCATTCAAACCAAAATGAAGTTCCAAAAGATTTTTGGTACAACAGAAAAAGCCAGAGTTTTATGGCTCCGTCCGTTACCTATTGCATTATCTATAAACTATGCCATGTTGGAAATGAGCTACTAGTCAGCATAGGACCAGTGTGTTATATATCAATATATAATGTAAGACTGTGTCATTCAATATGCTGCAAAACTTGATATTAAGAATTAATCACTGCCCTTCTTGAGCAGTCTCTTCGATGCACTCCAAAAAGTTGCCATTTCTGAAAATATTCCCAGTCAGGAAAATGATCTACTCTGGTATGGCGTGGGTCAGAAGAAAACTACAGAATTCTAATGCTCAGCTCAGCATGCCTTAGAAACAACTTTTGCCCCTTGGCAACCTTTGATGCTCCTTGCTGCATTAGATCAGTGGTCCCCTTTGCCCAGTAGTCAGACAGCAGCAATAGGAGATGCTCCTTAGGGGGGAGAGTGTGGAGGTTAGGCCACTGCCCTCCTATTTACCTTGTTTTTATACCCATTGGCTTAGACATGGCACAAGGTTCACCATTACCAACTTTCGTTAGCGTCTCTATCCAAATTTATTGTCTATCAGTTGCCTAATGCCCTCTGATCCTGCTGATGCTCTCTTTCTTCACTGTCTCCTATAGGGAGGAATGCCAGGAGTTGACTATCCACTGCAGGCTGTCTTGGATTTCATTTAAATAGTTCTACTAGTTCCAAAGAATTTCCCTTTTTTCCATTGCTGCAGGATTTGGTACCTAAAATACCCCCTGCAAACTTCAGTCATACTGCCACCATCAAATCCTGATAGCTGTCTCTCCTTTTCCCCTCTTAGAGAGCCCTCTTTCCACGTGTCCTGCAAGGTGTTTGGCACATTGGGATTAGCACTAAGTGGATGTTTTAAAAAGTGAAGGGGACAGATCTGGTGTAGAAGCTCTGGGGATGCTCTGGTCCGGCGATAGCAGTAGGTCTACTTGGTCCCTTCTGCTGAAGGGGTGAGAGCAGGAGATGTGTGCATGTTCATTGTGAGTCTTCAGGAGCTTCTGCATCCTGCTTAAGTGATTTAGTAACACAGCTCTGAGGAAAAAGAAAAGCAAAAGCCAGGGAAAATAATGTCCTGCATGCTCTCAGAAAGAGGCACGAGATTTGAAGCTGAAATATGGGAAGGGGAATATATCTGGGGCATCCACCAACCACCATGCCCAGAAAACAGGAAGCTACAGAAACAGCTTAGTTGGGGAGGATCTGAATCATGTGGAAGAGATAAAGTCCTGTGGCAGTTGCGAAGTAGTCAAATGTCTGCTTAGGTTCTCTGGGAGGGATGAAAATAATCAATACCTTTAGGATGAGACCATAAAGAAAATTTGACTTTAAGGTATTTGTGCTTGTTTGCTGGGTGCATTTTAGGTAAATGAACACTAATCTTAGGAACACATTTCTTCATCAGGTGTCCTGGCTGATTCCATCCCAGACAATAACTTCATATGAATAAATGACTTGACAAAGGCCCCTCTGCACATCTGGCTTTATCAACCAATAATTTTTATCACTTACCATCAAAGTTTTGATTCTTTCAGGACTTCAGCCTATAATAAATGTGTTGTAGATGTTCTAACACAAAAAGAACAGATGCAAGTTTAGTGAATATTGAGTGTTAAACTTGTCTCATAGTGATTTGTGGCTGTGTCACGGCAAATATTTTTCAATGTCATTGCCTAAGCCCTGGCTGTCACTAACATGGTCAGCTGGGGAATAGAAGGCCTAACACTATGATCTCAGTATTAATGGGAGCTGTTGAGAGTGGCAAAGGTGATAAAGTATTGTTTAGTTATTGGTGCCATACTTTTGCTGCAGGACATTATTATAAAATGTTGTGGTTTTTTTGTCAGATTTCAATCACCAATCCAATAACATATTTAGAAACTTACTGCAGAGAGTCCTAAAAAAAATCTGTGAGTTTTTATTTATTTATTAATTTTGGGATATAAATTCTTTTTACTTGGGTTTCTTTGATTTTAAATTGGGACTAGAACTATGCAACCCTAACATAAAACAAACCAAGATTTAAGACTGTCTCTTGTGTACATTTTCTTCTTTTGCAGTTTGGCTGTAGTTATTTTTATGCAAATGTTTGAGGTTCAAAGTTTAACTCAAACTGGAGGGAAAAAAATAATCAACAAAAATCCCTGTGATCTGGGATGGATTGGCAGCTACTAAAGGGAATATAGTTCTGCTCATATTCTAGACCTCCGGATATCTGGTAGGTTATCCTTCCTCCTGGTGTGCATGTATATTTGATCCTAATGCTAATGGAAGTTATGTGTGGGTATTCAAGAGAGAGCATATACTCCATTTGGTAGGTAAATTTATGTGTCGCTCTTTTTCATTATTCCCTAGACCAGTACAAGGAGAAATAGAGATATAAGATTTATAAAGCTTCTACAATATCCTGTTTTGCCAAATTCTGCTCTAGCAAGGGCGTGACAGGGTTGCTTCCCTCACCCTTGGCATCAGAAGAACAGAAATTAATGACTCACCATCATTGTGAGCATGTTTTTAAGTTATAATTTAAATTATCTGAAACTCAAGCTTTTGTTGATGGCCAAGATTGTTCGATTTTAAACCTTTTGATGAACACATTCACTGTCACTTTAAATGAGCTGCAATACCTCTCTATAAGAAAAGAATATAAAAATTAGATTATGAGAGTTTATATAGCTTTTAAATATCAATCTGTCAGGGTTTGTGCAGGTAGAAATATTATAATAGAAGAATGGGGAAGAAAGAGTTTATATTAGAGAGAAGATTTTCAAGTAAATTCATACCAAGTAGAATATAATGGAGACAGGCTTTTTGCCAGTGCTTTGGCTCTGCTGACCTCCATTTGCAGCAGAGATTAACTTGATAAAGCCGACACAACCTCAATAAAACACTAACAATGGAAAGAAGTAAATAGAAATCATATTAAGCAGCAGCAATATTGCATGAATTGAAACAAAAATTTAGGTATAATAGCCTTGGTGGGTTTTAATATTGTTCCCAATCGCATCACAATATGAATCATATCACAGTGATTCTAAATAACATTTATCATCTTTAAATCTTCTCTCTAGTAGACGACTCACATTATTTGAGAGGGTTTTTTTTTTTTTTTAAGCGTTCATACATAATTAAATGTGCTGGAAGGAAAGGGTATAAAATACCTTGAGAAACAGCAACTTTGTGTTATATGTTCAATTAAATGCAACAATCCCATACTTATCATTATTTTGCTACCTTCCAGAAGTTAGATGAATAGAATAATAGAATGGTATTGCAGAACAAAACTCAAATAAGTCTAGATGGGAAATTTTATTCAGTTTTCAATTACTGTGGCATTGCTGAATTCTGGGTACATTCTGTAGAGCATGACAAAACGAAAGGAAGATTGGTCAAAACTGCATTTATAGGGTATTAGAGGCTAAATATAACAGGAAGATGGTTCAATTCATTTTGTCAGAAAATTATCTGTCCAAGGAGTATATCTTCATTTGCAAGGAAAATCTTTAATCTGTGATGTGAACGGACTTCTCCCTTCACCATGGGACTCTGGCGTTGAGTTAGAGGAGTCCACTTTTCAGTGCATCAGGAACAGCTTGAAATAAACTTGGAATGCTCCAGATTCAACAAGAAGAGGTATAAGATAATGTCAAACCCACATATTTGCACAATCCAAGCTCCAAAAGATGGATCAAATGTTTCTTTGTACTTGTCTCACCCTGAAAACTCATGCTTTCTCCAGGTACCCAACTGCCCCGGACTAAATACTCAGCATCACTATAAAAGTCCAGCATTGCCTTTAAGATCAGTGAAAGGGGAAGATCAAGAAAGTAGTAAGTATCCCACTGATTTGATATGAGGGTCTTGTGGCATGATCTGAGCATGCCTTGGGAAAGAAGTTTTATATAAGCATTAGAAGCAGCAAATTATTTTAATGGTGGTGATAGTGACATATCCAGCTCCTGTGAAAAGCCATCTCATTGCTGAGAAGACACCAAATCTGAATAATAAGACCTCCTTTATCCAATGACAGCTATTTAGAAGGACTTAAATGCAAAAGTTGACACTGAGGGCGACATCTTGGAAGCTGGAGCAGGAATTCAAGTTGTTTTAGCAAAAGGACGTGTCTGAATCAGGGTCTTGCAGACAAGATGCCCAGTAACTAACCCATTTCTCTCATGCCTTGTGGGAAGCAGCTTGCTCAGTTGCCTAACTTCAGGACAGAGTACATGGATGTGGACCCTGACTTGGGAAAGAAACTTATATTTATAAGGAATGAGCCGTTGTGTGTCCTAATTGCTGGCCAAGAGACCTTCCTGTTCTGCAGGTGTTTTTTGTAGATGCTGGTCATATAAACTTTTTCATACTTTACCAAAAGCTTGCTTGGATGCCTTATGCACAGCTCAATGTTCTTCTTCATGGCAGGATAGCAGAAGGTGTTTGCAGATAGTCTCCTTAACAGTTCTGTTTGAATACTTTGGACATCAATAGTGACCTGGTGATAGGTGACATGGATTGAAGAATGAGAATTGTAGGATATTTATCCATTTAATATCATGAAGGCTGATACTGGCTCTACCTAACCTAGATCAAATAGACAGGACAGTCTGTCATCTGCAATCAATTTATCATCTTTCACAGCCTAGGTCTAGTCAGTTAAGTATTCAAGTTAACTAACTGAAAGGTTATTGCAGAGGTTCAAAATAGGGACCTGTCTTTAGACATCCAATTTTAGTAAGCGATCTCCATTGTCTGTCCCAGGACATGGCAAAAATACAAGTTATATAGAGTTATACAAATCATATCTAGGAAAAACAGAGCAGCTTTTCTGTATTTCATGATAGTGATTTGACAAAACAAATTGTAGGCAAATGTTACAAGTCAGGAGTGGTCAGTTGGCATTCAGCATTGGCAGATTACAGCACATATTTTGTGGTAGGGCACGCGCAGTATGATAAGAAGTTTAAAGATAGATTGATCTATTTGGAACAGAGGTTAATAAGGATAAAATGCAACAAGTAGTGAAGTGAACAAGCAGATGAAATGAATAAAGCTAATTAAGATTTTTTAATTAACAATGAGAGTAAGCTAAATTTCACTCAGATGGCTAATTATCAAAAAGTGAATTGGCTATTTTATATATATAAAGTAGGTGTCTATAAAACATATTTTCTATTATGAACACAAAAATGAGTGTCATATGTTTTATTCATGATTATTCTGACTAATATTTAAGTTGGTTCTTGCTGGCATCATGGCAAAAATGAAACTTGAATACAGGAAAGCATGGGGACATGAAAATGTCCAAGTCTATATGTCTGTCTATAAAATGTCTGTCCAATGTCTGTCTATAAAAGAAATGCAACTGCTCATTCAGAATCCTGTCCAGTCTAAACAGCCTTGAACAATAACTGATCAAAAATGATGAAATCCTACTGGTGCAGGTGTAGAAAAGGACTACTGGGATGATCAAGGGAATATCCTGTTCTTGAGAGTGGACTACTTAGTCAGCTCAGCATCAAATATTGTCTGTCACTGAGGTGAGATCTTTAACATGATAGGCCCCATGGATGCCTGTTTGCCTCATGAATGTTGATAAAGTACTGAAGACTAGAGTCCTGCTAGTATAGTTTTGGCATGGGGATACCAGACCATCATCTAAAGAACCATGGGGGGAAGATGCCACAACCCCATTAGGAAGGTTTTTGGATGTCCTGAGGATGAGAAACCAAGATCTTTACATTTTGAAAATTAATTTGCTGGATTTGTCAGGGAAAAGCTGCAAATATGAGGAGAGGGAGCTCACAGTAGGTGTGGGCTTAACAAACATGCACATGCAGACATGCCCATTTACATCCTCACAAACCCTGATTTAATGCTGAATCCTTTTCAGTGGTAACCACATACCACCAGGTCAGTGAGAGTAGCAGGCTGGTGTCCTGTCTTCTGCCCTTATCAGGAAAAGAAATCAGAAAAATATCTGCGCATAGGAACAATTTATTTCTCCTATAAGAATAATTAACAATCTGTCTATTCTTTGTGAACACAAAATAATTCTTATTTCCATCAAGTTCTTTTGGTATTGATATTTTGGGGCTCTCAGGAAAAAAGAAAAGGTTATTTGACCTTGTGATGGTTTTGATGTACCCAAAGTACCATGGTATGCTCTTTTTGAGGCTTGTGGCACAGTAGTGGTAAAAATTAAATCAACTACTAACTTTTTACATTTTGTATCTGATTTGGATACCTAAGTTAACCATTTCTGGTGTATGCATCAGTTCATTAATACAGGAAAATATGCTATCAAACAGACAATCAAATTTCATGTAAAATAAGCTCCAGCATTAAAAATGTTCCTAGTATTTTATGTGTAACACTGTGGGTAGATATATTTCTTGCTACTAGAGCAAAACTGATTTGTGTGATGGTTCCCCATCATGAAATCACTTGGAAGGTTGTGAGATAAAATGTCGCTTAGGATAATGTAATTGGCCTTAAGGTACAGGAGTTGAATTATTTTCAGTGATTTATAATCTGGAAATTAAAGACTCACTCATTTTCTAATTTAATTCCATCTTCAATGGAAAAATGTTCACTCTGAACTAAATTGGCGAGTAATGTTGCTAATTCAAATGCAGATGCAATTTCGATTCTGGTAGCAGTTTGCCGTGATTGACGAGTCCCCAATGGATCATAATGATTCTTATCTCCCAATCTCACAAATTCTCTAGCAGTTGTGATAATAACTTCAGCTAAGGAGAAAAGGGAAAAAAATAAATTCTCTGCTGCACTGTCAATTCAGGCTTTGCTTTTTTCTGACATGGAATGGGGTTTATTTCAAATCTATTGCATGTTGGAGACAAATACGAAGCCTCATTACTAAATTCTGTGTCATCATAAAACTGCAGGTTAATTGTTTACTGATACTTTTCTAACTTGTTTTTAAATCTGCCTAAAAAGTATTTCAGATTTCTTATTGTTAATTAGCTTAAGTTACATTTAATGCAATTCATTGATAGGTGTAAAATATATGGGACATATCCAGCAATTAGTTACCATAAGCAGTATTTTGCATTTTTTGATTGTTGCCCTGTTTAAAAAATATATTAATATATCTGTTATTTTCACAGTTATTACATTACATCTTGGTACAAATGATGGTGTTGACTCTGAGAGGAATATTAATGTATTCTTATGTTCCTAGACCATCAGCCATGGTTGTAAACATGGAATTTCTTCAGTTAGGGACAGGCTGGCATTGGACTGGCTGCAGATTTATTTATATTTCCACAATGAACTTACATTGATGGGATGGTGACAGATAAAACAACTGTGTTCCCTAAGGCTGAGGCCTTGCAAAGTGAATGATATAAAGACGATGGAAAAAGTAACTTTTAAGGGAATAATATAGCTAATTTCAGGGCATGATAGGGTATATGAGGAAGGAAGGTTACTTCTTATGCATATCTTAACATTTCTGGGATGTATTACTTCAAAATCTTAATGGCTTAATGATCTTAATAATCTAGCTCCTATAAAAGTGCGTGCTTGCATCTCTTTATCTGTGAAGAAAAAATTCTTTTGATGGGGAAAATCCTGCTCTTCTCTCTTTCACCCACTTCAGGTGTGTTTGCATTACTGACAGAAGCTTCCAGAGGGACAGGGTGAAGATAGTCTAATTATCAGGGAGGCCATTAGACTCTCACCAGACCTAAAACATTTTCACAATGGAAAATATGCAGATACAAGAAAATTCCTCCCCGGGAAAAGGTATGAAACCCAAAGACTTTTCTGTTAGAAACATCACCCTTTTGGGACTGGAACACCTCTCCTACGAGTACAGGCTGAGGGAGCTGGGACTGTTCAGCCTGGAGAAGAGAAGCTTCCAGGGAGGCCTAACTTGAGAGCTTACAAACAGCCTGGAGAGGGCCTGTTTGCAAAGGCCCGGAGTGAAAGGATGAAGGGTAATGGCTTTAAATTAGGAAGGAGTGGATTTTGATTAGAAATAAGGAGGAAGTTCTTTACTATGAGGGTGGTGGAGCACTGGAACTGGTTGCCCAGGGAGGTGGTTGAGGCCCCATCCCTGCAGACATTCAAGGTGGGGCTTGATGAATCTGTGAGCACCCTGCTCTAGCTGAGGATGTCTCTGCTCTCAGCAGGGGGTTGGACTGGATGACCTCTGGAGGTCCCTTCCAACCCAAACATTTCTATGTTTCTGTGTTCTCAAAGCCAGATTATCCTGCAGCCTACCGATATGAAAGTAAAGGAAGGGGCAGTGGAAACTCTCATGAGACATTCCCAGCAGTGACTGTGCACACATGCAGGTGAAGACAGGGATACAGGTGAGAGTTTCCCCCATCAGGTACCACTGATGTGGGGGGACAGGTCCCCTCATATTTCTCGGTGACCTGGGGAGAGCTTCCACACCAGCCCAATAACAACCTCTATTTCTTCCTTACGGCACCTTGTGTGGGATCAGAGACATCCCAGTATGGATGCAGTCAAAGTGTGATAGCTCTGCTCAGGGCTTGCTCTGTGTCCTACAGAGCTCTGCCATGAGGCTGTGCTTGCTCAGACAAAAACCCCTACAGCTCTAACCATTTGAAAGATCTTGGAGAAATAGCCTAACAGAAGGAAGGCTTGCCCAGCCACACATGCCAATATGACCTACTCACTAATTGCTTATTTATCCCATGCAAATAAAGGTTAAATAAAAACAACTAAAATATTGTTTAAATACAATCTTTCTACTGAAAGATTAGCAAGAGTCTGAGGTATGCGAATAGGAGAAAATAATTCATTTCACTGGAAAGGACCATGAACCCTGACCTATTGCTCATGAAACTTGGAAAATCGCCAGGTACCTTTGGTATTTGTTTGCAATGGTCAGGCTGAGAATCACAGAATGTTTCATAGAATATTTTAGGTTGGAAGGGACCTTTAAAGGTCACCTAGTCCAACCCCCCAAAGAGCAAAGAGCTAGCATAAAATGATGGAGCTTTACCAGCTCTTCACCCTCTGGGCCAGGTTGTTTGTGGCATTAAAATATTGACAGTGCTCAAGATCAGTGGAAGTAGAATATTGCTGAAAGATCAAAGAGTGCCCCTTTGAACACACTTTATTGCCTTTTTCATCTTATCAGTACTTACCATTATTAACCTGAGGATTTCTGTCTGAGTGGGCTATACAGGCAGGGGATATCAGGGGGAAGCGGTGGCAGTAGAACAGGTAAGGTGTGGGAGAGATAAGATGATGCACTCTCCCCTTTTACCCATACACATTACAGGCACTCATATAAATATTCCGATAAAAGTCATATAGGAGAAAGTTCTTTTCATGTCAATTTGAGAGAGAAAACAGCAAATGGTGCCAAGCCAGGGATCTAAACAACCAATGGTTGTGACCTGAGAGTGTATAAAAGAAACAGCACCTCCTGGTGTTATTCGTCCACTTGTCTTTGTCTTGCACTGCGAGGAGGGACTATGCAATGGGAAATAGGTCTGCATCATTGCAAAGAGCTTTTAATGTGTAATGGAAAAATATTGCCTGCTCAGTTTAAGGAAAAAAAGAAAAAAAGTACCCGTCAGTGGATTTAAACACTCTTTGCAGCTGGTCTGGGTGTAATTGTATGCCAGATGTCTTTTTTTCATTCAGTAGTTGTAAGTTTTCTAGAGTAAGATAAATACGTATGTTCTCGCTACATTTTATGGAAATCTTTCTGCTTTATTTTTTTTTCTGAAAAAAATATAGCTCCTTAAGTGGCACTTGGAATTATTCCCCTTGATCTATGAACTTGGCAGTGCAGGTAGAACTCTTGTTCTTCTTCAATATGAGGATATTCTTCATTGGATTCTCAGAAAGTTTCTGAAACTTTTTCTTTTAAAAATCAGTTGCTTAATGAATGCTGCACACACCCAGCACAGACAATTTTGATCCTTACTATATTCAGAATTCTGTAAAAGTAGGACTCTATCAATAGGAGCAGGTGTAGATAAAATAGCATAACCACACAGGAGATCAGACAGTTTCTTCACTGGATATCAATGCTATGTGGCTGTATCTATTGGCAGGAAGTTGCTTTACACAGCTTAGTGTCAGGGAGAGTTTCGTTAGTATCTGCTGCCTGGAATATTTTCTCCCCAGCTCCTGGCCAAGATTGCCTCATGACCCTTCACCAGAGTAGACAAAATCCAGGACTGTGGTAGCCTCCAAGCTGCTCACCAGACAAGACCATCCTCAGCAGCTTGAAAAATGAACAGATGATCTTTAAAATACCAGAAGCATGTGGCCATTCATACCAGTGCTTACTGTGATGGCCTCTCACATTGCATGTTGTGTGTCTCCCTTCTCCTCAATGATCATGCAGACTTTTATGGAGAGGACTTGCTGGATGAGACCAAGATGGAACCATGCCCTACAACAGGAGACCACCAGGGAGTGGATGCATCTGGTACAGACTGGATAACTTTTCTTTCTCTACCTCCTTCTACCACTTTGCCCACTGAAAGTAACACTTATTCCTGAATAGCCCCTTCCAAGACTGTCCTCTGCTTCTGGTAGAACTAGATTGGGGTGTCAGAGGGATATGAGATCCAGTGGAGCCAAGTCAAAGACACCTGGGAGTACCTGAACTCATAAGGATCCTCTAGAGATCTGGGCATAAATGAAAGCTATGGGATACCCCCACCAGCATACTCTTTGGGGTCAAATGAGATGTGAATCTGATTTAAACTGGGTTCATATGAAATAGAATCCAAAAGGTTTATATTTGAGACCAATCACCATCATATCTCACAGCCCTAGTGCCAGTGAGATAAGGCATGAAGAGATTCATTGGCATGCAGGAGAGAGGCACTTTTTGGTAAGCTTCATGGGTGCAGAAGTGAGGAGTCACACTGAGCATTTGCTCTCGGTAATTCAAACAGCTGAGTGCCTTTAAAATATACTGCTGTGCTCATAACGTCTTGCCAGTGTTTCACATTAACCTTTAGACTATTTGAATTTAACTCTGTAAGTAAGCTCGATAGCTTTCTAAAATGGTAGATAATATAACAAAAAAAGGTGCAGACATGAATGAAGATATGTGAGCAAAGCAGTTATTAAAATGAGAATGATTTATGCTATAATATTCTGAATTATCCTGCACGTGGAGATCTAAATGTCTCTTCTCTTTAATTTGCACATGTAGCTGCTAATTGTGGGGCACTGAGTAGGTAAACTAACCCAAGCTACAAAAATAAACCCAAGGCAACAGGAAAGAGAAGACTGCTTCTTCTGCAATGTACTGGAAAATGCCATTGGCTCGAAGATCCATACTCAATAATAAAATCAAAAAATTAAGCTTCTTTGTTCTAGACTCACATGCAAAACATGAATATAAAAATGTTTAACAATGAACTTACTCGTGTCAGCATGTCAGAGACCACAAGCCATCTGAAGGGATCAAAACACTGCACTAAAAGTAGCTTTCTAGAAACCTACTTAGGCTTCACACTTCTGAATTAATTGTACCCTACACACGTGTTTATGGTTCTTTGTGCCCTTTGAAAAGTTAAAGCCTGACTGCTTAGTAAGTAGTTACCTGGGAACATCGTTCCATTGCATTGTATTCCACTTTACCCACATATATTTAAACCAGTTTGGTCATTGCAATAGAAGCAGAACTTAAAACTTATGGGGGCATAGCATCTTGACTCATGACCATCACTCCCATTAATGCTAATAGAAGTTATACATTTGCACTGAGAGGAGATGATGATCATCTTAGACTAACACAGTAGCATACTGAAATTTCTTTCATACAAAATATGGACTCACTTTCCTCCTAATTCCCTGATGCATTTTGCTGCCAGCCTGGAACTCATGCACATGCTCCAGAAATGATGGGTGGCAGCAGCAACGGGCAGAAGTTATACTGATGGGAAGCAGAAGTCACAGAGACATTTTGAGGTGGACCTTATCAGCGAGGAGCTTGGAGGTCAGCTTCTTATTTACACAAGAGTAAGTAAAGGGAGAAATTATTACCTGACTGAAAAGATGAAATAGAGAAGAGGAAGCATAAAAGTTTTCTAGTTTACTTATTAGTACAATATGTAATTGGATGGAAGTAGCAGGTTTCAAAAATTTGTCTTACTATAATGACTATAATTTTTTAGAGATCGAAAATGAATCTGACTCGAAAATACCATTAAACTACCAACTTGCTTAAAATTTAAAGGGTAATTCACATATAATGCTTTTATTTAATAGCCCAATTTACAAAATGTCTAAAATTAATGCAGATCTTTTCAGGACAAAATCAGCTGTAACTGCACCAACTAATTTTTGCTCATTTGAACTGAATTATTAATAAGAGAGAAATATACCATATGTTCCCAAAAGAGCTGGATACATTTATTTCAAATAAAATTGCTGTGTTTGGTGGAATATAAGAGGTTTAAATGCTTTCAGAGAAATGGGTTACTTATATACTGATTTAATAGAGTATAAATCAGAGTGCATAATTAGGGACACAGCTGTTTCCTAACCTAAAGCTGCCAGCTTTTGTTGGTTAAGTTCCTTTATCACCTGCATGGCTTTAATCAGCAATAATTTGTTCTTCTTGTGGAGTAATACAAGTTAATCAATAATTTTGCTGTTTGTACTCTACTGGAAAAGGGCTTTTATGGCAGGTTTAGCTTAAGCTGAGCATACGTTCTTCTGATTTGTTAACTTGATTTATTTAATTTTATTGTATCCCTGAAACTAATTAAGAAGGAAAGTGAAGGGTGTTTTGGTAACACGGCTTCTGCCTACATGTGGTGTAGAGATACCTTGTTTTAACTTTTTAATGCAACTTCTGAAGTTTGCACGTTTGCATTATATGCACATTTGGGCATGGAACCAAAATCTTGACTCTATAAGTTAAACCCCCTGAAAACTTCAAAACTTCTCCCCTCAGAGTACAAAAAGAAAAGATAATGAGTATTCCTCTTTTATCTGATTTAGATTTTAAACAGTTTTTTGACAGGACATCAAAACAGGAAAACTCCGTACACATTTAATCTATAATTGGAATTTATTCTTAGCCAACACATCTGATGTCAAAACCATGTCATACAGACATGGATTTGCTGTTTGAAAGTCTACTGAGCCACAAGGGAGAAACAATCGTTTCAGCCCCCACAATGCAAACTGACTCAGTGCCCGCCTTGCATGCACAGCCCCACACAGCCATGGGGCTGGGAAGGTGGTGGTGCATTTTCCCCTGCAGACCCTACTAAGTTTTCAGAGCTGTCCCTTTGAAAATCCAGGTGGAAATTTTGAAGCCCTGGACTTAGGCTAGGCTCTGAATCATCAAGAGCAGTATTCCCTTAGGTCAACCTGACTTCATGCTATCCCCAAAGGGACAATCCTGTTCTCTCCTATTCCTCAGTTGCTTACACCACATCAGGTCTAAAACCATGGGGTTGATCACTTGGTCAGATCCAGTGGCAAAAGTTGTTCAGCCCAGATCTCTTGAAAGAATTCTCAGGTGTAGTAGAAAATTTTTATGAATTGATATTTTTTTGCATCTGATTCTCACTTATTTTGTTCCCTGATATGAACCTGAGCGACCAAACCAGTCAATGACCAATACATCATTTTCAAATTATCTATCTGGAGTGTATGCTTCTTAAAAGGCAGGTTCGTGATATGAAAACAAGGGATACTTGCAATGATCCTTTGACATCTAGGTGAGCTACATGCACAGGGGTGAAGGATGCAGCTCACATCTGCATGAAAGATGCACAATTTCACTTGTAAAGTTTTAATTGTCATACAGAGCTGTTCAAGCCTCAAATTTTTCCTTCTCTTAAGAATGTTATAAATCTAACTCACATGCCAGCAAAGTTAAATCAGAAGTTCCTCTGTAGAGACTACAGAAGGTCTAATTAAATTGAGATTTATGTAATATATAGGATATGTGTAAAACAGATTCAAAGAAACAGTGAACTCTAAAAAAAATAGGCAATTACACATGTATGCTTTAGGTGTTTAAACATTAGAATGTATTCATTTTAAAAGCATTGATGGACAAGCAGTAAAATTTGACATTTTTAAATGAAAATGATAAATTATAATTGACCACATGAATGCCATTGGTTGTTTTTGGCAACTTGTTGAATATTGGAAAAAAATAGTATACAATACAGACTTAAATTATGTCTGAATGTTTTTATTTGCGTCCAAGATGATCTCTAACTCATGTAAGCCTATGAAAATTCCCCTTTGCAAGATGTGTGTAATTTCCCAAGATCTGTAGTAGCACTGTGGGGGCTCCAGTAGCTCTAGCTCTGAGTAAGAAGATGTTCTCTAACTACAAATGTAACTGTATTTTTATTTGTGGGCAGACGATGGAGGTGGAATGGGCTGTGAATAATTTCTGACACTGGGTTTTTATTGTAGATGGTTATATTTTAAGTTCAACTGCTACTTCCAGTCTTTCTCCTTGGCTTTCACAGGCTTACAAACAGATAATCACATGTCTTGATTTTAGAGGCAGAATATACTTTTAAAACCCCAAAGAGGCAATATGCAACTTAAAGTAGAAAATTAGCTTCACTCACAAATTATGCATTAAAGAGATATTGTATCTCCCTACACTTCTTGCTCAGAGGAAACTTCCACGTTCACAGGTTCCAGCTGTGCAAGCTATAAAAATTTTATGCCATAACTTTTACAGACTGAGGAGGAGTTTCTTCGTAGTTAGACTGGTTCAAAAGAGCTGCCACTAAAGAGTGAGCTGTAGCACCTTCTAATTAGCTCTTTGTCCCTGATGACAAGCACGGTCACAAGCCACTGAGGTGGAAAATCTGAAATTTCTGACCAGCTAACTGAAAAATTTAGAAATTCTTCTCCTTCCAGTAGAAGTTAAATGCATAAATCCCAACCATCACAGAAATGAAGGAAACAATTTTTGCAGTGATGTGTTTTTCTTTCCTCCATTGACAGCTCACATCTCCACCATTAAAAGACTTCCTTAGCTTAATTACAGCCAGTGTCTATGGTTCACTACAAGTAACTTCTCTCCTGGTCTGAAACCAATCTAGAAAGCACACCGACATTATGCCCAAAGACATTTTCCACTTCACGTGCTCCATAACACAGGCATGTCCACACGAATGGTAGCTATCCATTGTACAGTCTATGTACATCAGTAGATACTCCAGAAGCATCACTCTGCATTCAAACAGATATATGAATTCCTCTAAAAACCCCTACCCTGGGTTAGGGTTGAAATTTCCTTCAACAGACCTAGTCCTTGGCAATCCCCATGGCTAAAATACATGAATTTCAGGAAATTTACCTGTTAAGCACTTCTCTCTGAATGCTGACTTGTTCCTACAGCCTTATTTCAAAGGATTTATTCAGATTTCTGAGTGGGCTTTGTTAGGCCCAAGTCCACCTTAACAGACTCATAATTTTCACCATTAAGAGTGAAAAAAAAATTAATAAAATTAAAGCTCTTTTGTAAGTATAAATGCCTAGATATTCTCTCTGCTGATGAGCAAGGACTCAGAGAAAAGAGTATCACGAGAGCTGGCTAATTTTATTTATAATTAATTTCATTTTTTTTCTCATTCTTCCAAGTAACACCATTAACTGTAATGGAAAAGTTATTTGGGAACATTTAGTTTATAATGTTTGTCTTATTGCTACTCAATATATGTTATAGGTTTAGATCAATATGGGTAGCCAAAGAACTCGTAATTAAAGAACTGGTGCTTTCTATGCACAAAAAGTGTGACTTTTCTCCTTTGTATCTAATATCAACTGCAAATGTATGCCTAGCTGTGGAGTACAGCCCCATATTCTTAATTTTTGAAGTGCTGCAAAAAAAAAATGATAAGGACTTGTAAACAAGATATATTTGGCCATTCTTCCAGTGTATTTTGATCTATGTAATAAAGGTCAGCGCTCAGAGCTTCATTCTGCATTCTCCCAAATATCTAATTGCCTAATTATTGCATTATTTCACAGCCAATCAGCTGAAAGGGTTTGTATGGGAGTATGTCAGAATAAGAGGGCTGTCAGTCTTTGGTTATGGTCCTATAGTTCTAATTCAAGAATTAAATATCTGTCTTTTCTAAAAGTCATTACATGATTTATTGGAAAATTGGTAGAAACAGCCCTGGGGGGGTTGTGCTCAAAATCTGGTTTAGAAGAGTGGCTGCTAGCTATGACTTTTGATTTTCTTGTCTCAAAATGAATAGCACTGCCTGTTTCTATGCAAATTAAATGTTTGAATGTATTTTTTTAAGATAGATTATATTTGTTAATTTAATTGTATTTCTTATGCAGTGGGTTGATTTGTGTTTTGATCTTTCTTTCTCGAGGAAGCTAAAATCTCCCTTCTTGCTACTGATACACCAGAAGTGCAGGACTGCTTTTTCTGTTGTTTGATAGCACGAAAATGTCTGCAGAAATTGGAGGTCAAGAATTACAGCCATGGTAAATCATGCCTCATGAATGAGAAGTCATCTGTGGTTTCTCTAGGGTTATTTTGGTCTGTCTTTAAAATGAGCATAATGTTCAGAAGAAAATAAAGGCTTCTTTAACATATTTTGGCATAAATATGAAGCATGCCAATATATTCATATTTATGACATTCGAGCTCTCTTGACATCTAGAATTCAGGCTACATCAAATAGAGAGAAACCTCTATAAATAACCTAAAGAAAAAAATATTATTTTAGCAAGAGCTATTCCCAATAATTATTTTTGACTATGTAATTAAGTTTATTTTCTAGATATAAAAATGACTATTTCCAGCCATGAACCCAGACGTGCCTCCATCCTCTCTCCCTTTGCTTGCTGTAACGTTGCTAGTGATGTTTTTTGCTTCATGCAGCTTTCAACTATTTTTTTTCCTGCTATAGGACCTGACCATGCTAGTCACTTTTTTTTTTGTAGGTCATTGACTCACCCCTTTTCCCCAGCTTTAGGACTAAACCAGGAATAGGTGTCTTGTAACTCTTGGTTAGGTCAGGGACACCCAGGTGTTGGCAATGCTGGGTGACATCATGGGGCTGGGGCAATGAAAGGATGGTTTTTTGGTTCCCTGGGGGCCCAGTAGCCCCCAGCTCCTTTGGTGTGGCCCAACAACTTCATCTCTATCATCCAAGTTACTTCTGTGTTTGTCTTTCCTGACTCCTCTGCCTCTGTTTCTGAAACAACTGATCCACTGCAGGATTGCCTTCTGCTGCTGTTCACGGAAAAGCTGCAGGAGATAGACAAGGACAGGTTTCTTTGTGGCTCTGTTCACCTCCTCCTTTATGGGAGGCTCCTCCTTATTTCATGCTTCCCAAGCTGACAAGTCAGGAAAATCAATAACAGCTCCTGCCTTTTTTCCCTTTTTTTCTGCCAAAGTGTCTGTCAAAACAGGAATGATTACGGCTAGAGAAAAAAGTCACAAAGATGAGTGTTCACAAGCAAACAAGGGGTTAACTTTCCTATTTACACACCGGATAGTTTACAAGAATTTTTTGCATGTATTGTCAGCATCTAGGCTCTTGTAATAGCCCTAAAGCTGCAAAGGGCAAATAACAAGCACATCAGATGCAGCTGGACGGATACAATAGATTGAACATCTCCAAAGAACTCCCATTAGAGTCCATTGGGTCAATAATCCACAAACTAAGAAGGATCTACATGATAGACCATAACAGCTGTTTTGGAGCCATTACATTTTATCAAGGCAAAATCCAGTTTTAAATCTAAGGTAATACATATATTTGTGTGAGAGGTCTTGCTGCCTAGTGAAGTTGACATTCTGGGTTGCAGCATAACGAATATATAGCATCAAAATCAGTAGCAGGATCATAATATTTTTTTGATTTATTTACTTGATTCCTCAAAAAATTTCTCTGAGAGCCCTTGTATTTCTTTGAATAAAACTGAAAACATAGAACAGAGCCATCTGCACAGAGTAGGTACCTATGAGTAAGATGCAGCTTTCTTGAAAAACTAAAACAAAACCAAAAACAGAACCAGAAAAAATACCTTTTCTACATTACTTTGATATATTGTATTCAATAGTGATCTAGGAAAACTTGGAATAATTGTGACATATTGTCAGGTATAGCCAAACTAGACCGAGTCAGTGATAGGAGGATGGAGAGGAGCTGCTACTCTACCCTATCCTTCCATCACTCTTTGTGCGGAGTACACAGAAATTAATTTCGCCTTGGTTAAATTCAGAGCAGCCTCAAAATTCCTCTAATTTATGCCAACAAGCAGGACTTTCTGTGTATCAGTTTCATTCTTTTCTGGGACAGCAATGCTTGCTGCAGTTCTGCAGAGAGAAGCCTGCAGTAATAGAAGCAACTAGGGAAAAAATGAGGGAAACTCTCAGTTTTTATTGACCTTTTCTTTTGTGCCAGGACAGTGGTATTAAATGGATGCAGAAAATACCAGCCTCTAACTCCTTTCCCCCAAAGGTTTGTACAGTAAAAAAGTGCTGCAAACATAACACATAACAAGAATATTGTTGCAGTTACATGGTAAATCTGCAAAAGACCTAAACATTAAAAATTAATCTCAAGACTTTATTATTCCTTTGTAGCTCAGCACTGCAACGATCTTTGTGTAGTGGAGATCTCCGCAGTGCTCATATGTGCTCTTATGCCTAGGCAGAATGCCATGAATTAAGGATGGAGCGTAAACCTTGCCTTTGAATTTCCTGGCTTTTGTTAGTTTGTGTCATAAACTCAACATTATTCAAATCTAGGGTTTTGTATTTAATATTATTAAATGCCTCCTCATCAATGCCAAGTCTGTAATTGGTCACAGTGAATAGGTGATTAGACAGATAAAGTGCAATTGTGATTGCAAAAACTATCACCAGGTTTGCAGAGGACAATAATTATGTAGCTTATAATGTTTGAAAATATTGCCTAAATCTCTTTCCCACATGTTGTTTGTGATGGAAAACAATTAGACAAAGGATTCTTTTTCTAAGCTGCCTCTGATTCAGATTTGCCTGATGAATGGTCTTTATACTGAACCCAAAGCATTTGTTCCAAGTAAATTATATGTCATTGCAAATGCAAAAGGTCTGTTTCGCCATGTTTATTGGGATAAATTAAATCTTCTAAAGATGGTAAACAGAAGGCCTCAATAATTATTCACTTCTGTATAGTTTAAACTGAAAAGGATGTTGCAGTTAGAAGGATGGAGATGAGGCAAACAACACTCCCTGCATTGTGTTAACAACATAAGAGGTACAATAGGGAAATTTAATTTGATACTGATCTACATGAGGCATAACACAGCAACACTGCTTCAAATGCTACTTTTCTAATGGCAGCTTTTGAATTGCAAATTTCCACCAAAACCACCTGATTCATTACTTGAACACATTCCCAGTCAAGTCAAGGAGTTTTCTCTCCTTGGTTTCAACAGGGGCAAGAGCAGGCTCGACTTCGTCATAATTTCAGGAGGTAAAAGATATAAAACCTGACGGATGCTTTACTTGTGAAAGGCTTGAGCCTGCAAGGTCACCAGCACACAGGCAGCCTATCCAGTGCTCAACAAAAAAGATGCTCCTGGGCTTTGCTGCAGCAAGCCAAATTTCTCCTTGCAATGAAAGGTCAAGTCCTAGAATAGTCTGCAGCCTTTTCATAAGCACTTGCCTTGTGCTAGGAAAAGATACTTTTGAAAGTTGGCAGTGATTTCAAAATGTTTTGTCACTTCTGTGGGCCATCCAAAACCCACTAAAAGAAATGGCAATCTTTCATTTAATGTTATCAGGCTCCCGACGTAAAATTGCTCTAAAGATGGCAGAGCCCTTCAAAGCAGGAGAGTCTTTGGCAGATGCCTCTCCTGATGTATCTTTGGTGGCATAAAGCTGCACGCTGTGTAGGTGCACAATGCATAAGTGTGCTGAAAATCTCTAGTGCTTTCTCACTTCATGTGAAAAGGCTGTGATTCAGTCACTTCACGTGTGAAATGGCACCGTGGATGGTCGTTGAAATTACATTCCCCTTGAGCTTAAAATGAATATATGGGAACTTTAAAGGATGTCAGTTAATTCATTTATGATCTAGTTTAACAGAAAATTAGCTCTTAAAGAATTTCCATACATGTTGTCAGATCTTTTTAGTCACTCCATTAGCTCATTCTTCTAATCATTGTAATTTTTCTAAATTTGCAGATGGTTAAAACTCACTGGAATTTTTTGCATAGATGATTAAAAATGTCCTATGGACTATTAAATACCCGATAGAAAAATATGATTTGTTACTCAATTACATTGTTGTTTTATTAGGCTATTTCTAAAATTTAAAAAATATTATTTTCTTTCACTTTTAACCCTAACTCTACATTTTGAGGTGTTTTCACTGCTTGACCTATTGCAACATCCATGGAAAGGTTTTCAACATCTGCTTACTGTTCATTAGTATTCACAGTCACAAGTACACCTTTAACTCACATTCATGTATACACTCCCAGACAAAAGATGTATTAATAGGATTTAATATTTGGTCTCAAACATTTTTGTATTTAAAGATAGGTAAATGTTGAAAAACAGATATATGTTTGCAGCACTGAAGTTACTGGAAGGTGGTATCCAATTTCCTCTTTGCTTGACACTCTCCATCCTAACCCAAATCTGCCACCTGAAAGGACTTCCTTCGTTTGAAGGAAGTTAGAAGGATAATTTGTTTCCCTGCTGTTCAACAGGGACAGGACAAAGAGGATGAATAGCAGAGCATGTCTGAAGGTACAGAGATCTATGGTCATGCACAAACATTGTCAGGGACAGGCCCAGACAAGTAGACTTGGACACTTCATTACTTAGCGTAATGCCAGGTAAGAATCATCAAAACATAGAATCATTCTGGTTGGAAAAGACCTTTCAGGTCATCCAGTCCAGCTGCTAACCCAGCACTGCCAGCTCACCAGTAACCCATGTCCCTCAGCACCACATCTACACAGCTTGGAAACCCCTCCAGAGATGCCCGGGGCAGCCTGTTCCAGGGCTTGACAGGTCCAAATCGTTGATAAAGATATTAAACAGAACTGGCCCAACACTGACCCCTGGGGACACCACTTGTGACTAGCCACCAACCAGATTTACCTCCATTCACCACCACTCTTTTGGCCTGGATATCCAGCCAATTTTTTATCCAGTGAAACATACACTGACCTGAGCCATGAGCATCCAGTTTCTCCAGGAGAACGCTGTGGGAAACAGTGTCAAAAGCTTTACTAAACTCCAGATAGACAACATCTTCAGCTTTTTTCTTATCTAGTAAGTGGGTTACCTTGTCATAGAAAGATATCAGGATAATCAAGCAGGACTTGCGTTTCATGAACCTGTGCTGACTGGCCCTGCTTGTCCCGTATGTGCCGTGTGATGGCACCCAGGATGATAAGCACATATTGCATCCTCACCTCTGAGGATGGCACAGACAAACTGTGCAAGATGTGGATACTGTCTTGTAGTGCTTGCAGTAGTTTGTAAATGAAATAATACCTTTGTGAACTCAACATTTTTCTCTGCCTAGCAGATGGCCAAAGGAAGCAATTATGCTGTGTACTAAACAAGCAGAGTTTTCTTTGCAAAACAAGTCACTAAAATCCTTTATACATGAACAAGCTTTTATTAATGACCTTTTTGAATTTTACTAGTGAGCCTAGCAATAATACGGGGGTATTGTTAGAAATGTAAATGTAAAGAGATAAGGAAATTTTCAGGCAAATCTATATTTAATTTCAAAGAAAGCTGCTCGTTTCTAATGACCCTGTTTGCATGGATATCTGATGGTAAGGCTAGGGGAGGGTCACAGCAGATAAAACCTAACAGGATCATTGAATGAAAAACAAATATTTATTTTTTCTTTGTCTCTTTGGGACTCATTTGCATTAAAACTGCAGCTTTTCCAGAGACCGTTAGTGAAAAAAAAACCCTCATTTATGCATTTAATATTAGGAAATCTCTTTGAGATTAAGGTTGTATAAAAACTGATTCCACTCTACATACTCGCCTTTCCACAAAGAATAGCTAGCTGAGACAAGCGGCACGGATACCAGGTTTGTTGTATACATCAAATTTGCATTTTATTGCACCTATGTATTTTTATAACTGTGTTATGGATCCCATTGTCACACTCGGTTTCTTTCCTGAATTCCAGCTCCTATTCCACAGAGCTATTTGTCACTTATTTTAACCTTGAGCATGCAAAACTCCTCACAGGATTAAAATTAAGCGAGAGCTTATGTGAAGTGCTATTTCAGGCATCAGTCAACCTTGCCTGAGTACCTGAAGCTATTTTGCATTATCTCCAGTACCCTCCTCGCTCTTTGGCTTTGGCAAAACCTCTTGTTGTCATTCTTAATGTCACAAGAATCCTTTGAGAAATGAACAAACTGGGGACAGATACATTTTACTGAATAAATGATTATTGTTTGCTCAAGTCTGGGAAACTCACTGTCACCCTTTATCCTTTTGCAAGGACGGGGTGGGCAATAACTCCCCCAAGGTATATTTTGCACCAAGGATGCTCTCAGAAGAGACATGGTGGGCTTCCCACCCTCACAACATGGGCAGTGTCCATTACAGTTGTTCTGTCCTTGCTTTCCTTGCGTGGTAGAATGCAAATATCCAAGGGGTTGCTGAAAAACAGGATGATTAGTCCGGGATACTTTGCATGCCTTTTTCTTTCTATCATTTGACACACAATAAAACTATAAAATGTGGTCAGCGCTCTGAGGTTCTCTCATTCTTTATTGTCCTCTTGGTGTGAATAAGAATGGTGCACAAGCCAACTGTTTTTAAAGCCTTAATCTAAAAAGCTATACAAGCCTATGTTTATTTTAAACAAGTAGCTGATTTACTTTCAAGTGAGCCAAGTTAAGAAGGAGCTGGGATTCAAGTTATGCAGTAGGCAGGAGCCCTTCATGGAATTTTATATGGAATATCGTTTTGCAACAAAATAATTACTTCTCTGTGCTGATTAATGATTAACATGACTCTTTAGTATTCCTTTCTGAATGCCAGCTTCAGTCTTCAGATAGATTACCTTTGAAGTCAATAGGAGAAGTCACGTGTACATCAAAATATGGAACTTATCTTTGTCATTAACCTTGAGAAGCATCACCGGTTACGGGCAGTAAGTAAGATCTAATGGTTTTAGAGGAGCAACTGCTTCAAAAACAATTTTCAAGGCATGTTTAAAAAATGAGTTAGATGCAGCTACAAAAATATTGGAATTGGTATGATTTGATACAGCTACCTCAGAATAGCTTTGTAAAGCAGTTCAGCTAGCTTTACTGGCATGACAAAGAAGGTAAAAATCACCACATTGCCTTGTTTTCCTCTCAAAATTAGCAACTGCCTATGATGCAGAAATTAATAGATGTAGAGAGCCATGTGAGTGCTCTAATAAGATCATTTTAATCACTGAAGTGATCACTATTGTGCTGCACTATTCACTTAAATCCCCTTTTTACCTCAGGTGTATTTGAAAATGTAACCCTATGTTTATAACCTACCAGGAAATTATATATACATGTGTGTTTTCTGTGGGCTTGGGAAATGTCAAAATGTACTTCCAAAGAGATTTCCATCCTGCTCTTTTGGTCTGAAAGAGCTTTGCAAACCTTGATAACTTCAGCTGCCTATATCATCATCAGTTCTTGGAATTATGATTGATGTTAACTTCTCTAGTAGATAAAAACCCAGTCATTTGAGTCTTTTTGAAGAAGTGTTTGGAAAGCACAAATCTGGCATCTGTGGAGGATTCTACATTTGGAACCCCTGCACCATTAAAGGGCTTGCATGTTTAAAGTTTAACCGGCAGAACTGTCTTTCTCTCAATATGTATTATACACGATAATGCATTTTTAACAAAGGGAACTGTGCTCTCACTCACTTTAAGGCTTTCCAAGATTAAATAAGTATCTGGCCTACTTCACATTACCTTCATTAGAGACATTAGAAACAAAGAAGTTAGAAATAAATGAAACCTTTTTGGACACTTTGTCCATTGGATTCCCAAGCAAATGATAACATTTTGCAGGGCATGGTCTGTCCTCATGAGTTTCAGTAGACTCAGATATTAGGGACTTGTGATTTTCTTTGTAAGCCAAGTGCATTTCAGATCACCACAGAGGTTTTCCTGGTGCTCTTTTTTTTTTCATGTTATGTGCATTAAGGGAGTAGAGAAATATTGAAAATATGGCCTCAGATCTGCCTTGGCTCGTGTTTTGAAAGGGATGTGTCAGCTTAGTGTCTTGAGAGACAAAAGGCCCACAGAAGATCAGTAAAAAACCCAGATCCCAGTTGTTATGCTCTATTGAAATCCAGTGTAAAAAATAATGAAATAAAGGATGTTGTGCTGAAACAAAAGCTGATTTAAAATTGTCTACTCTGGTGCGTGGCTTGCAGCAAACTGAAGAAATTTAAGGCCTAAGTCTATAGTCTTAACTGAAGGAAAACCTCAAATATACAAAGGTTTTGCTTAAGCAAAGGTTGTAGAGGTTACCTGGAGTAAACTTGCATGAGACTGACTTTAGTCATATGCATCCAGCTCTGCCTATTTTATTAAGATGTGACCCTTCTCCTGCTGCAAGCTCATCCCTTATACCCTGATTTGCAGCAATTAATTGGTCTCCTCTAAGCTGACTAGCAAATCCATATACTACTGTAATTACCTGAATGTAAAATATTTAGGAAATATCTATCATGCTCTTGGAAGTCTCAGGTCATTGAAAGAAAGCCAATGAAATTGCAAACACACTGAAGGGATTGGATATCAGCTACCTTTCCTCCCCCCTCCCCATTCTCTTGGCTCTTAGCATTTGTCTCTAGGGCATGACCAAATAGTGGGCATGTGTCATAAAGACATTTATCATGTAATTACAGCTTTAAGATCAGTTTCTGTTGATGTGAGATGATTACTGTGTATTTCACGCCTTTCAGGTTCCCAGCTGGGATTCAGAGATTTAAGGACATGGGGTATATATTTTTTAAATTTATGAGATAGCCATTAATTTAATTAATTGGACCATAAGAGTTCAGTCAGTGACCAAATAAGAATCCTGCAAAACAGAGAGAACCAGATGGTTTATGAAGTTTCGATATTTTTGATGTGTATAACTTGGGAAAGCAAAGGCCTTTGTTTCCTCTTCAAGGAACAGAATGTTTCTGTGGAGTAAGAAAAATTACACCTCAAAGTAATTTATTGTGAAACCTGATATTGGAATAAGAATACTGTTTGAAATGAGACTATTTTAAACCTGACTTAAAATGTATTCCTCTTATGTGTGAGCAACAGCTCAACCCCATTTCTACATGGCTTACATCAATAGTTGCATTTTAATATCTGGGCTCGGACATTGTAACTGTGTTTCCTTGAATTTATTATTCCTTGAATTAATTTCAAGGTTTATGTTGTGTTTTTATTTGATTTTGTGTTTTCAAATTTAGATTGCATTTGAACAATTGTGAGAGGAAATCTGTCAGCAACTGCATTTCCAGTGGTTTCAGTATTCACTAAATTTATGCGCTTTAAAGAAGACAGATTTCTACTGAGCTCCTATTTCTTCTGATTTTGGGGGTCAGCTTCTGTGACCATCCTCAGAGCTGTTTAAATTAGTATATGGTATTTTAAACGGCTTCATTAAAGCAGTTTAAGATTTTAGTGAAATAGATTTAAGCTTTGCTTCTCATCTCATAACATGAGATGCAGCAGGCAATCCAGTAGAGCAGCTGTGTCCAAATTACAGCTGGACAAAACATTTTATGCTTGGCCACTTTTAAGAAAACCAGTTTATCATGATTTCATCTTAAAGAATTCACCCTGGCTCCTGCCCCAAATTTCACAATTTAGCACAAACAGCTAGGAGCATAAATATTACATTGGCTGGTGTGAAAGCCACTGAGATACTTGCCTGTAGTACCTCCAGCCTCATGGTCACAGCCACAAATGCTACTTGCTTTCAAATAAAGAGCCACATCCAGATGTAACATCCTGATTCAGAAAAAAAACTTTTCTACATTTTTAGGTAGTTATTTATTTTTCTTTAGGGAATATGCCTATTGGTAATTATTGTGGAATTATTAAAGCGATTGGAAGTATCGAGACCTAAGTTGGCAGCTCTGTCTCTTCTGTTGCAGGAAAGCTGAAAATGCAAATCTGGCAGTAGCTGAGGGCTGTAAAAGGATGAGGAAGCAGACAGGTGACATTTATGCTGGGAAGAAAACAAAGACAGAAGTGTCATGACAGCAGGGAAATGATGTCTGGTTTTATCTGAGGGCACAGGCCTGGCCCTGGCTGTCCCAAGATGGCTGCACACTGACAGACACTCTACTCTCAGGCTTCATTTACAGCTCACGAAGTTCATGTGCTGTCAAAGAAAAGCTCTGGAAGGAAACTTGTAGGAGAAGATAGAACAGTTATCAAAGTGTTCACATTTTTGCAGAGGAAGTCAGAGATCCTTTGGACCAGAGACCAGCACTGAGGCTTTTTATCATGGGTTTTATGATTGTTTTAAGCAATGAGGCCTTAGTCATAGGTATCCAGCTCTGCCTGTTTTATTCAGATGTTTACTTTTTGATTGTAATGTTATACTTACTGTAACACCAGTCTGCATCTTATGCATAACTCAACATCATGTTTGCAGTACAGCAGCAGTTACAGTGGTTTGAGAAGCTCCTGTGGAGGCGAGTAGCCCAACCTTGGTGCTGAGTGTTGCTTGGTGTGTGCAGTCACTTTGGTTGCATCTTATGTGTGGTAAAAGCAATAGGAATTACCTCCAGATCACTCATATCCGTACTCAGATTATGATTTTGCCCCATAAATCAAGGGTTTGGTAGATGAAATAACCATTTATGATGCAATATATCCCTTTATTCATGTGTGTCTTCAAGCACTTAGGGGCATGGTTAGGCCTTTCCTCCCCAGCTGGGCTCCTCACACTGTCCAGTGGCATTACCTCCTTTCCTAAGTCCTTTCTCTCTCTGTGACCAGCATGATCAAATCGATATGTTTATTTTCACTGTTTTCATCTACAGCTGCTTTCTCTCCATGAGTTACCACCTGTCCCATCCCTATTCCAGAGGCAGAACAGCTTTGCCGAGAGCCACATCAAAAAGGCCAAGTTTCCCTTGATACCACCAGGAGTTTCTCACAATCCATGGTCACAGGTTTCCATGAGAAGAATAACACTTTCTCCACTCAAACATTCATAAATTGTTTCAAAATATTATACATCTATTTTTTTTTTTCTGAAACTTAAATGCCTTATGTGTCTTCCAAGTCGTTTCGAGCATCCTATTTGGCAGGAAGATATTAATATGTCTATATCTATTGTCTCATGTAATCAAATTCACCTCTTCCTCTACAATGTGTCTGTTAATCATGTTTACTTCTTTTTAAATTATAAAGTAAAATATAAAAAATATAATTTATTGTAAATGTATATTTATTTCGAGACAGGCCTAACAGCAAATAGGATTTTACTATGCCAATAAATATTATTGTTTGCCCTTTCTTTTGATGCACGCTTGCCTTCAAGGTAAATTTATCTGCACACATCTTTGTACTTTAAAATGGTAATAAAAGATTCTGAAGTCTCTGTATGTGTAACTAAGAACAATTTTCTTGCAAAACAGTTTCCATGCTCTTTTAGAAGCTGATATAGAAACATTCTATATAGTTAATATTTAATACCACTGTAGTCATGAAAAATTCAGCCACTAATAAATGGGATTTATTTATTTTCTAGCATTTAAATTGTCCCTACTGTCATCTTAAAATTGTTGATGGATAAATTATCTTAAGTGGAAACAAATATTCATTTGTTATGGAATGGTTTGTATAAGCTATTTGGCTTCAGAGGTGAACCTTGAGCTTCAACTGTAGCAGGAACATCATGGAAACCTCAGTCCCTCGCTCATGCTTGTTTTGCAGGAGACAGAAATCAATCCAGTAAGGTAAGACTCATCACCTCAGAAGTGGAAATTATTGTGACTGTCACATGCAAATGCAAATTCATATCAGTAAACCCTTTGGTGGTGCACACCAGTATTTGGCCTTTATTACTCCTTTCTTACCTCCTAGCAAAGCATGGAATGGATTTGAGCACAGAGCTCCTGCTTGCTTTCCTTTTCAACACCTGAATAATAGATGCATAGTTGTATCTTGTACTTATTAAAGCTGAATAAAACCCACTCAAGTTGGATCTCCATGTGCTCTGGATTGCCTGGGCTGTAGTCTTTCAAGCACAATTATACCCTCCACTTAGAAAAAAGGTGTTATCAGTTCTACACTTTTTCTGAAACATCAAAACTCACACTTGCCCTTTGAAAGCTTGCATTTGTTTCTGTGTGCAGTACCCAGGCAGGTACCATGCTGGCATTTCTACACTTCATCCCTCTAGATTTTTTTTTTAAAAATCTCTCTTTAATGGTCATATCCTTTTTTTTTTGGTTTTTTTTTTTTTTTTACAGAAATAACAGATAAAGAGAGACATCAAAAGCAATTTTTCATTTCCCCATGCCTATGTGGTAAACCCAAATGTCAGGCTTTTTGTGGTGATGTGATTCATATCACTTCAGTATGGGATGTTATCTTTGCATTTAGTCTTGCCTAGCCTGTAACGAAGGACACCGATTACTCTGGTGATTTGAGCTAAAAGCTGCAGGAGAGGCATTAGAATACAGGAAACGTATAGGGGAATGCAATTTCAAAGTGGATGAAAAATGTGTGAGTGGATGAACATTCAGTTAGGTAATTACAGCTTAGGTTTAGTCCTGAATTTTCTTCAGCCTTACTCCAGGGAGAGCCTAATGGCCATAGCTGAGTTTTTAATGGCAACATTTGGGCAAAAAGTATGGCTATTATGTGAGCAAATGTAGCATTTTATCCTGGAGGAACGGGTATCACCTTCAGTGTCAAAAGTAAAGAAGAATCAATTCAGCTATGTGAGCTGTGAAACTTTTCAGTGGGAAATCCTCAAATGGTCTCACTCCATGGGGAGGGGAAGAGAAGATGGTGTCCAAGCTTGGAATGTGCTCAGCACAAAATACACGGTCAGAGGTAGTGGGTATCTACCGATCACAGCCACCTCGGTGAAGTTATTCCAGATTCACAACAGCAGGAAAAGAGAATCCTTAATTTATGCATAAGCAAGTAATTCAAATCACAAGAGATACAAAGCCAAATGAAATATGAGCATCATTTTCATCACCAGATGAAAGGTATGTTTCGCAACAAACCAGCTCTTTAGCTCAACAATAGGGGTTTTAATATTCATAGCACTGGGTGTCTCTCTGGGTAAAGTAAATGCTCCTCTTTCTGAAGAAAACAGCCTCAGTTAGTCTACAACAATTAACAGATTCAGGTAGCTTTTGTCAAACTGGGTGGCGAGGACAGAGTCACTAAATGGCTGGAGAAAGAACATAATTTTTTATCCCAAGGCACTCCTGGAGAATGTAAATGAGCTGCCTATAGAGGGAAAACTTATATTCCAGTCTTTGAACCAACATCTTCCACCTTTCATAGGCATGTTCCAGTGAATCTGTACTGGGGACAATGTCTTCACTGACCATAACATTGGAGCTGTTCCTTTCTACATGACATTATTTGACATGCACTGAGCCACATGGCCTAGGTGCTCTCTAGTCTGCTAGAAGGAACAGTCTCCAATGAAACTGGATTCAATTAAGCAGAGGGAGAAGCTTATTCTTGGTCTTCTAGATCTTAAACTCTTGCCCAAAAGAGTATATTATGCCCTGCATCTTCAGTGAAAAAGTCTGGTTTTACTTTTTCATTAAAAAAACCCAAACATAAAGACGCCAATAACAGAATTATGCCAAAATCATCATGGCTCAAGTAAACTGTTTCACTTTACACAGACCTCGAATATTGCTTGTTTTATTCTTATTTTAGTTGGGAAAAAAATGAGTAGAATGGAGAGAACAATGCTTGCTCTGTCTCTGCTCAATTCGAGCTCTGCAAATCAACCCGTACACACTTGCTATCTGCACTGCCTTAATTGCTCGCAAAGCTTTTTATGGCCAGTTTAGATCTCAAATGGAGCCCAAATTGCAATTACCGCTGCATGCTTGAGGCTAACGAGAGGAACAAAGCAGAGTAATGGACAGCCCTTCAGCCCTCCCATCTGATGTGCAGGATGTAACCTGAGCTTGTGTCCTTCCAGGCTCCAGCTGGGACAGAAGTGGGACAGGAGAGGGAGGAACCTCCCTTTGACACAGCTTTTACATGGCCAGAGGCAGGAACTTCAAGCTGTGAAGCAGGAGAAGCCACTCTCATGAGATATGCTGCTCCATGCAAAGTCCTAAAAGGCTAGCTCATCCGGATTAGTTCATCCAGATGTGCCTGCCAGTAATGACCTCTGTTTGTTAGCTTTTTTTTTCTTTTTTCCAGCAGGGAGCTCTGCTGTAGTGAACATAGAGGCACAAGCATCACATCAACACACTTCCAGGGGTATTTCTCTTGTTATTTACTGCAGTACCTTGTATTTCTATTACTAGGCAATTTGATCCCTCAAACAGTCACAATCTGAATGTCCTTAAAGTGAACTGATGTGCTGTACTTAATAGCCTAGTGACTCCTCGGATTAGACTGATAGAGCCGGTGATGAATAGGGTAAGTATAGTTAACAGCCATTCTTAAACAACTTTGAGTGTCATTAATTTTGTTATAGGACAGATTAATCTGAAATGTCAGGACTTGCTGTACTAGACCTAAAATTGTATTTTCAAACCAATTTTAACAGATTGTATTTCACTCTTGACACAAAATTCATTTACTTGCCTTAGATTGCAGCTTTTATTGTAATTGTATCAAATTAAATCTGGGCATTTGAACCATAGAAAACTAAGTTGAAGTTATAGGAAGATAGTTGCACTAAATTTCTTTCTATTCTCCTATTTAATACATTTTTCTTCTTAAAACAAGCTCAAAACTATGCCACTGTTATATTAAGAAGAGATTTTAACTACCCTATGTCTAGGTATGTAAATCATGTAAATCATATGAAAATGATACCTAGACACAGGACAATGCATATTCTGTTGGTTGTCTTCTTTATATCAACAGAATACCCACTTTTCTTTCATAAACTTGGTAGTTGTTTTGATTAAAGTGAAAAATTATGTACTAAAGCCAGTTTATTTAAATCAGTTTTAAACAACCAATTAAAGAGCTGCCCAAATGAGCAGAAATTAATTCAGACCCCATGAAGGCAGCAAACAGAAAGTTTATATCTCATGAAAACTTTGAAATGCAGGTTAAGGATGAGTTTGAAAAGGGCCTTTGGAAAGGAGTGGTTTCTCCTCAACCCCCCCAGTAATAGATTGCAGGTAATAAATAGCTAAATCAATAATATGGTCATAGGCAAACTGTACAGCAAAATGTGTTTGGACAGAAACATTTCTGGAATAATTTTGAATTATGAATAAATCCGTAAAAGTACCAGTCAGTTCACAGATAATTCATGAACTGAAATAAGGGCAAAATTTGTCGAATAAATTATTCACTACAAATAGTTCCTAAGCTCTCCAAAGTACTATCACACTTCATTTATCTCTTGCCTTAGGGGTAGATAAAAATACTCAGAAAAAAATTATAACTAACCTGAATTTTTTCTCTAAAAAATTCAAACTGGAACATCTCCATCTGCAGTATTTTTAAAGATAAGAAGCTTGTTCAACTGCAGCTTTTATTCCTCCCCCACAGAAACCTGATTTTATTTCAGAGGTCTCTGATTTTTATCTCAAAATCAGAGCTAATATAGTCAAGAAAGAGCAGATCTAATTCCAGGCCCCTAGGGTTTGCAGCAGTACCTGCCAGAAGACTTGTTTTACTGCAAGATGTCCAGAATTTTTTGGGTGACGGTTAAAAATTCTGATTTTCTTCTGGCACACTTTTATTCTGGTCTCCAAACGGAGCTGTTGTTGTCCCAAGCCTGTAAATCCTGAGCTTTTGAATGTGTTTCCATCACTCTACAAGTCTGGGAAGTAGTTTAGGACGTTGATTTGATGGGTACAAATGGAGGTAAACCAAGGAACAATAGGTGCACCTGCAAATTTCCTGCGCCAAATTGGTGAGTGTCCTATGGATTTTCAAGGTTTGTATTCAGAAAAGGAAGCAAGAAAAGACAGCAGAAATGTGATTAGAGGGACTTCAGCTTATGTAATTCCTGGTATCAATAACAAGAGCAGAAAAAAAATGCCTTTAAAGGAGACCAGTATAAATGTTTTTTATACTCTATATGGAACCAAATCAGCATTTTTCTGTGCTATAAAATAAGAAAGAGAAAATACGCTGAAGAAAAGTCTTTTATGGACGAGATGGATCTTTCCAGATGTAGGCAGATGTTGGAAAATTGAGGCATCTCTTGGAGTATCAAAACCTGACAGAAATATGAAGTATTTGGGATTCTGCCCTGACTATTCAAGACAAGTCTTGGCAGTATGACGTGGCTCACTGCTCAGAATATCCCATGTAAGAAGGCTGGTGCAGTAAGAACTAGTTTGAGCTTGTTCTCCCCTGACTTCTTTACACCAGACAACCTTAACTCCACATACCAGAGCAGGGAAATGAGGCAGTGAAATTCAGTGAGCAAAGTGACTCTTAGCACTGTGTTCAGGACAGGTTTCCAACCCAAAGGAACCTACATGAAAAAGAGAACTCAAAACGCCATGCAATTCAGAACTAGCACATGGCCTGGGTTATGCTGGCTTTTCCACTTAGACCCCTGAGAAGAGAGGATCCAGGCCAGTATATGGACAGAGAGAGTTTTGTCATGTACACCGAGATCCCATTAAATTAGACCAACCCCAATCTACAACCTTTCAAAATGCCACCATGTCAATGGTCCTTGGAAGACACCAGTGGCATTCTCTAGGGGAACATGTCCATAGGCATTTAACCGTGTGCCTGGCTCTCCTTGCTTCATCAAACAAAAAATAAATTAGACAGGTCAAACATTGTAGATCTAATCTCACTGTGAACTGAAAACATAGTAGCTCTCCTGCCACCAGAGTAAAGCGGAGCCTGCGGTGACCCCACCATGAACTGGAGGGGATGGGAGATCTCCAGCAGGTGCAGTCTGGGAGGACTCAATGTCGCATTCAAGTTTATTCTTTGTATGGTTCTGAGAATGGCAGGATTGTGTTTTGAATCCAATACCCCAGGGCTTTCACTTGCTTTCTCACAATTACCTGTGCAAGGGGAAGGGAGGAGGTAAAAAAAAAAAGAGTGAATTCTTCTGTAGCATAGCAGAAACGGTCAAGGGCAGTTCAGATTAAAGACCATGATTGGCACAGGCTGCGCAGAGGCTAAGCCAACAAAATAAAAAATAGAACCATCCTGTTTAATAGAAACAAATTGCTCTCCACTTCTCAGTGACACAGATAGTGGGGCCATTTGTGCCTGATGTCCTTTGTTGGGAACAACAGCAAGGAAATGTACTCGTCTTGAGCGGGATAAAATTCTTTTTGTTGTATTTGGCTATCTCAGGCCGCAGAACAAGCACAGCAGTTAAGTAGTTGAGCTTCCTTGTACATTTGTTTGATTAAAGGTCTGTAACACTGGCTCAGGTAGAAACAGCTCAGCTGCACGAAACCACAATGAATGAAGGGCTTGTTAGAGAGCAGTCAGCGAGACACGGCCGAGCTGGCTCCTGAACGAGCCCTGAATAGGAGCTTGTTGTTTTGCTTGTTCACTTTAGTACGGAAGGACAAAACTGTACCTTTTAAATTACATGCGATGAGATCTGGGCTGGTTTGCATGTGTATATTGGGAAAACTGCTAAAAACGAAGGCGAGCTCTTTTGCAAGTCAACCCATGAACACAAATATCCTTCAGATGTCCCCGAGTGCTCTGGTTAACATTGGCATTTCTAAAGGTCGGAGTGGAGTGTGCTAGAGCATATTTATGAACTGACCAAATAGGTTTTAAGTTTGATCATAAATGGGCTGGAGGAAATCCAGCCAACTGTCTAGCTGATAAAATAAAAAAATCCAGCATTTATTTGTGTTATTTTCTACCCTTATTGGGAAGCTGCTATGTGTGGCAGGTCTCTCACAGCATAATCTTGATTCTAACTTCAGCAATACCAGTCCTCTGGGATCAGCATTAGCTGCTCCAGCTACCTCCACCTCTACCAGGTGCCATCACCCATTGATGTCCTAAGTCATTGTCACATGAGCAGTTCAGCTATTTTGTTGAACTGATGCTCTAGTCAGTGTGTAAATGGACATATGGATTCACAGAATGTATGTACATACACACATGGCTTCATTGATGGTCTCTGACTGTTGCCTGGCTTCTTCACTCAGTTTCTCTGTGTAAAATGGGCTAGGGTAGATAAACTCTGACATTTGTGCATGGGTAGCTGTGTACAGGTGGAACATCAAGCTCACTGCTGATAAAAACCTGTACCAATGCACAAAAGGACCTTCAAAAAGGTGTTAAAATGCTTCTGCTCCTAAAATTTGGTATGGTAACCAGCATCATAATCACAAGAATTTTCATTTGTTAATTGCAGAAGAACAGAAGATTAGGGGTTGGTGCCTCCACTTATACCTGAAGAAAGTTAACCTCTCATAAATTTTATTAAACATTAGATGACTGCAGGGGAACTGATTTAAAAATGTGGTTATGCTCTGAACTAAATGCAAACTTTGATCCTAAAGACCACATGTGTTTAGTTATGAGTGTGTAACTCTTCCCTGTGTTTCAGGATGGAGAATATATTTATTCCATTATCCATCAGCATCAGTACATATTCATTAAGTATGATCTCTAGATAGCATCAAATGGTCATAGCTCCATTGAGCTCACCGTTGCTAAAACTTTGCCCTACAATCTCTTAACCTGTGGAGAAAGACAATTTAAATAGTGAGTCATGATCAGAGATCTTACCGTGCCCGAGTAAGTGAATTACAGTGCTTAGCAACTAAGAGTTATTCCTTATTTATGATGAGAATCTCAGGCAGTGGGACTCTGTGAGTTTATGGATGGGTTTGTTTGTAAGAACTTGGTTTCTGAGAGAATACTAAGCTCCTCAACTGAGCCATAAATGGCAACAGTTAAAATCCACTTTGCAGAAGTGTCTCTCTGTGACTTGTGGTCCTCTTGAGAAAATTTCTGATATTCAGAGCAAAATAAGAATATGCTCAGTTTCACATTTAAACAATGAATCAGTATTTGACAATATACCAATGGATAGACCTAAAGTGTAGCTCTGAAAAGATAAATATTTATGCATTATGGAAAATGAAGAAATTTTTTTTCTGTATGTCTCAAAATAAGGCTTTTAAAAAAAAATGCTTCTGCTTTTCTAACTGAAAATAACTTTTTTAGAAAAGGAATAACAAAGAAAAGATTGACAGAAAATATCTCTGGGATTACATCAGGCAGGCTCAACACTATTCTCATCTTATCTGGTGACTAATCAGACACCAGTTGGAGCCCATAAGTCTCTCAATTGATCCTGTTAGACCCAGGCTGGTCATGCTCAGCTTAGCTGGTCACGTTGCAACCCAACCAACACCAAAGGGTCTCCCTCACTGGCAAAACACATCTTAGGTCTGACAATGTTTTCAAGTTGAGGTTTATTTGAGAGGTACTAGGTAAATGTGTTCTCATTCTGATTTCTTTTTATTTTAATAGCTGTAAACTGAAATTGGGAAACTCTGGACATGATAGTGACCAGGCAATGCTGTCACAGTCTTGCCACAAAAAAAGGTGAAGAGAGCCAGTGGATTCAGCCAGATACAGAGACAGAGATCAGTCCTGAAATGAGCTACTCCAGTGGCTAGGAAGCTGCTGAAACAAGTGGGCAGTAAGTAAGAAGCTGTCAGTCAAATGTCCAATGTCACAATTAAGGAGCAAAAAGCATACTGATAGGGTATGGTGTGCAAATGTAGGTTTAAAAGGTTATTCCTTTGTAGGTAGTCTGTGTGATTTCAGGAGGAAAAATCAATATGTAACTTACAGCTTTAAAACTTTGAAATGATGAAAACTTAAAAAATGTACTCTGGAGAATTGTCATATTAGTAAATAAGCTCTCTGTGCATAAAGAAAGTATCATAAAGATTCATTCAAATGTCTTTTACAATTTAATTTCAACCTAAAATAAGCTTTTTATTAAGATTCATGGGGTACAGTTATTACTGTTGATTTTAAGACAGAGAAAAGCTTTCATTATACCTTTTATCTTGATATTTTTTTGATTTACTAAAAAACAAATAGAATGCATTAGAAATCACCAGCACCAAATGGGGCAGGGAGCCTTTGGGTTTCCCTGGCATAATGTACATAAAAAAAAGCATACCCAGCAGTCCTAATTTCTGGTGTTTATGGGAATTATTTGACTGCAAAATATTTCTTTCATTTTTCTAAACAACCAGATTTGCACTGTAGTTTTTAGATAGCAGAAGCCTGACTTCAAATTATAGTACAAATGCAAACCATAAATACACACCAGGAAAAGAGGAGTGTTTAGTTACTTCTTGCATCTGCAGCAAGGTGTTGTCACCAGGAGTGTTTGGAAGACAGTAGAAGAATCCTGAAAAATAAAAAAAGGCGATGGCATCACAAACCATTGTTAAAGGAAAAAACCCCTGAACTTCTCTTAGACCCACAGTCCAAATCAATGCACATTTAGAGCTGATTTTGTGTTTACAGAAACTGATTGAAGGCCCCTTATCACCACCACAGCTAATTTCCATTGGAATACAATGTTCCCTTAATTAAGCAAGGCACAGAGCTAATGGCGATTTGTTTTGACTCAGAAATGGATAATTTGTTATCAAATCCTTTAATAGCTCATGCTGAAGTTTCTGTCATTACTTGTTGCTCCTCTCAATCTTTATTATGACAAACCCTTTAAAAATGCCTAGGTAGAAAAAAGTGCCCATTAATCCTTTCAAGGAAAGACCGCCGGTACCAGATTAAGTCAAGCTGGCATCTGAAACTATTCTTTTCTTCATGACACATAGTAAGTGGTCGGTAATCCACATCTTAATCTCCTTGTTGCACAGCTTGGTTTATCGTAACCGATACTCCTGTGACTGCTGCAGACTCCTATTGTGTTCCCTTCGGCGTTCAGCTCTTCTTCCTGTTTTTTCCCACTGGAATGTCTGATAAAGGCACCCTTGAAGTTGACCATAGTCTCTTGAGAAAGTGCTTTTCACAGAAAATGTGATTTCTTTAGAGTTGTTTTTATGTTACTTTGGGGTTTTCTCCTGAGCAAAGTCTCCGACAATATTTCTGCTCTCCACCAACATATGAATTTTGCTGCTCCTTAAGAAAGAAAATCTCTTTTAATTCCTCTATTCCAGTCCAAAATCTTCTCTGAGCTGTAATTAGATTTTATGGTGGTGCTTAAGTATCAAGAAGAAAAATTAAGAGCTGCAAGAAGCAAAATTTAGCAGACCACTATAAAAAAAATATAAACATCAGGCATTTTAACTAAGAAAGGCTGTGTCTGTCTCTGTAAGTGAAGAAATAAAATATTATTAACAGCTTTCCTGAGAAAGAGCTTGAAATTTAAAAATCCCACATTCCCAGCTGGTGAAGCAGACTTTTGCTATAATTGTTATTTTAGCAATAAAAACCTGAGGCAGAGTGATATAATAGTTCCTACCTGAACTTCAGCTCCACTTGCTGTTCCTCAAGTCAGTGGCAAAACTGAAGCTTTTTAAAGAAAAAAGGTTGCAGGAATCACTCAGGTCCTAATTTTTCATATTTTATGACACAAGGGCACTCCTCTCCTTTTTTTAAAAGCTGGATACTCGATCTGTCCTTTCTAACAAAGGCAAACTTTAATGAATTTTATTAAAGACAGAGAGATCACTAGTAATTCTGGAAAGTGTGTCCAAAAAAATCAGAAAGCTCATGGATAAGTAACCTCAATTTCTGATTTCAAAGCAATTGTACTCCAGCCTGGACCTGGACTACGTCAACTTTTATAGCTCTGGTATTTCAAACCCAACAGCCCACAAGAGTCATGCCAGGGGATGCTGTGCTAATGGTTGAAGCATGGTTTGGGTTTTGCTGGAGAAGACTTCACCTCCACCATGATTTAGCCTCTGTACAGGTCCTCCTGCTTGTAGTGAGCAGCACCAGACTTAAGGCTGTTGCCACAAAGAATCAGGAGAAGAGAGAGACAGCAGAAAATTTTGTTCTGTATGCATGGGGTCTGGCCATGAATTTCAATGTACGTTCTGACCTAGCCAGGCTAAGATTGTTAATTGCTTCTGAAGGGTTTATTCTTGCATGTGACTTTGCCTCCCCCAGATGAGACTTCCATGGTTGTTTCCCAGAACAGGATAGCATAGCACAGGAATGTTTCTCTGGCATTTAGGACAATGCAATATCACAGTGACCTTCATAAGACTTTCTTGACTCTTGACCTGGAAATTTCTATGAAAATAGAAATCCTATTTTCATTGGAAATTTCTATGAAAGTAGAAAAACCCCAGTGATTCAAGTTGCCCAAATTCTCCAAAACATTATTTTTCAGGCAGAGCAGATCTGGATGAAACATAATATTTTGTCTTAGATTGAAAGTGAATTGCATTCTTACATCTGACTGAATAAAGTGAGGCAAGAATTTGTGTTTAAATGTGTGTTAAAGAGAGACAGAACAATTTACATGCCTAAAGTTAGGCATTTTAAGAGCCTTTTTGAATTGGGGCCACTGAAATACAATATTCTCTAAACCTAAGTTGCCAGCCTATGAGGAAGTCAAAAGGCATTTTGAGCTCCATATTTTGGAGCTTATGAAGGTTTTTATAAAAACTCAGCATCTTGATTTTTGTTCAACTACTTTAAAGTTCACATATTTCTTATTTGAACTTTGCTAGGTGCTGTAATTTTATTCACGTTCAGGCTGGATTGGTTCTGCTTATTCAGATCTCATTAATTACAGGAAACTGGACTCATGCTCACATTTCCAATTCACCCATCCTGCCCTTAGGCCAGTCAATTTATCTGGCATTTAATGAGGAGTTTTAGATTTTGCAAGTTATCAGAAGTGGGCCCTGAAAGTGTTAGCTTGTGAATTCTAAATAAATGAGCTACTCTGGGACTTGTTTCAAAACAGGCAGCACAGCAGCTCCTCAATACATGTTAAACCAGTTTAAAATGCAGTGTTATACTAAAGGTGCTTTTTCTTTTTTTCTTTTTTCTTCTCTTCTCTTCTCTTCTCTTCTCTTCTCTTCTCTTCTCTTCTCTTCTCTTCTCTCTTCTCTCTTTTCTCTTTTCTCTTCTTTTCTCTTTTCTCTTTTCTCTTTTCTCTTTTCTTCTTTTCTTTGAGAATATTGCCATTATCAGCTTTAATGTCTTTCAGTATTGTGAGAACTTCATATCCACTAGGATATTTTGTGCATTTAATTACCCAGCTTTTGGGTAATTGGATCAATATTTTGTGTCCCCAGCCTACCAGCTGAAGGGGGCTTCATTTAAAAGCAGTTCCAGCAATAACACAGTACTATTGTCAGTGCTGGTTATTTGATATCTATCGGTATTAACACAGGTCCAGAGCTAAATGAAGGCCATAACAATCTCAAATACATATCAAAATCTCTTTGAGGAGTGTATGACGTATCTATTAAGCATATTAGCACTGTAGGATACTCTTTGATAAAAAATTAATTTCAGTGTAGAAAAAAAGCACCTTTGGCTGTGATATCTGCAGCAGTTGTCTCTGTGTGTTCTCGGTGTGCATGCCTTTGGAGAACCACCTGTGGCCAGATGTCTTGGTGACTGCACCTGGTCACCAGTTCCACAGGAACCTTAACCTCATGATTAACAACAATTTGTTCTCTTAATGTAGACAGGTTCCTATTTTCAGGCACTTTTCTTAAGTCTCTGGGGAAGGTGTGGGATGCTCACTGTGCTCACCATGGTTTCCTCTCCCTCATCCTACAGAAAGAATAAAACATCCCCTCTTTGAGGTGGGAGTTCTGTATCCTTCCCCTCTATCTTCTGTAAACAGGTTTAGCATGGGGGAAGCTAGAGAGAATGCTAGAGCATCATTTACTTCTTCATTGCACCTTCCAGAGAGATGGTACCACATTTTTCCCTAGCAAAACCATCAAAAAATGAGGATGAATGAGGCAGTGTTTTAAAAACATGTTAAGTGTGAGGCACGATGCTGTGCTCTAATGCACGTGACCACAAGCTATGGCAATGATGGTGCTTTGCACACTGAAGTTAGCACAGAACACAGCACAGCTATGATATCATACCTGAGAATTTTATCAGACATGAACAAACTCCTATTGCTAAGCAGGACTTGTTCATTCAAAGCAGCCCCTCTGGACCAAAATCAAGCCTGAAGCCTTGTTGCAATGTATCCTGTACAATCCCAGGGTAAAAGACTGCTTTTCAGTCCTTGTAAATATATGCCTAGAGATGTGCTTTATTTTTCTTCTGGAAGAACAGCTGACAGGTTTCACCTCAGCTCTGTGCTAAGAAGAAGATTGCCATCTATAGATAACTATCTTCAACTGCACGTCCTTGAATCATCAGAGGAGAGAGAAGGTCATCAGGGAGATGCTGGTGTGCCTTCCTGGAGTGGGACGTGTGGAAAGGGACTGAACCTTTGTGTCAATAACTTCTAATTCAAAACAAAGGCATCGTGCAAACGTGGTGGTTTTAAAAGTGGGCATTGTTGAGAACTCCTTTTCTGTGCTCATTATGCAAAACTACTGACAATAATTGTTGCCAACCCAGGGACATTTCAGGTAAGCTGCAAACACACTTTTGGATTACTTTCCATATATTTGTGTGTTCTTTTTGTGTAGACAATGTGAAAAAAATCAACAACAAAAAAGTTCACAGTACTTCTCAGTCATGTCCAGGTTAGAGAGCAAAAAGCCAGACATGAAGAATGTCATTGGGCCTTAGATG
This sequence comes from Chloroceryle aenea, assembly GCA_013399075.1. Lineage (NCBI taxonomy): Eukaryota > Metazoa > Chordata > Aves > Coraciiformes > Cerylidae > Chloroceryle > Chloroceryle aenea. The sequence goes on from VWZY01012101.1 coordinate 151,776, forward strand.
TTACACAGGTATAAACCTCAGGAGGAAATAATAGCAGTGTAAAGGTACAGGTTGCTTCATGTATACAAGGTTAAAAATGATGGAAAGCAACATAGTTAAATCTACACAAACCCCAACAAGTATGAACACATGTACATACATCAAGCTAAAAGTGATTTTTTTGCCATTTTAAAAGCACATTCTGACCAAAAAAAAAAAAGCTGTTTGGTTCTTATCAGCCTTAGCAGTTCCTTGTATAGTGTGGAAATATTTTCTGTAAGTATTGAGAAGTACAAGATTTTCCCAAGGAGTATGAGCTATGGAAAAAGTGGCTGGGAGCACCAAGTGCTGCTTGAACTGTAAAGAGCAAAAAAGTCCAACATGTCTTGAATGACCTGATTAAAAATCATCGACCTTTACTTTTACCCTGTTGAAACTTCTCAGAAAAACTCTCTTTGCCTTCTGAAGTAACCTGGCAGTTTTTAGGATGAACTATTCCAGACTAAGATTAGTGTAAACCATAGCTGGTCATTTCAATGGGCCATGAGGAAACCTTGCCTATGGAGAGAGGATTCCATGAAGCTAGTAACAAAAAGCTATTTGTAAAAGAGACCAAAACAGGACAGTTTTAGTTTGAAAAGGGGCTTTTGCTGAAACAGGGACTCTTTTACTTGTCTGATACGCAGCCAAACAACAACATGTAAAATTTGTGAACTGGTCCATCTTGAATATGAATCAAATTACTTTGGTCTTGTCAATCTACTGCATCTTTCATCTTTTCCCTGGTTGCCTTTTCTTGCTACATTTCCTTTATCTCTGCTTGCAGTTTTAAGAAGTGAATGGCAAAGAGTCATCTCCAGTTCATCTGAAGATAAAACCCATTAAGCTGTTGTATTCACATTTAATTAATGTTTTCCAACTCTCATTTCCTATTTGTCTCCAGAAAATCTTGCCTAAAGTGCTATATGCCAAATAAAATAACTCAGGTAAGGGATATCTGATCCAAATGTTTCACAGGAGATGACTGGATAAGATAACTCTAAGAAGTTGATAATTTTTATTATTTGTGGACAGCCTTTCTAGCTGAGTTCATTCACTGCAGACATACTCTTATCCCTTAGGGATGGATGGTGCAAACTGAGCCTTCCCTTTTATATTTCAAGCTTTGCCTGTTACGGATACAATTGCACTTTTATCTTTATGAATTCAGATGGTGGCTAGCTACTCTGATAAATCAGGTGCTAAAATGAAAGCGCCTAGTTCTGCACATCAGCCAGCACTTCCTAATGCTTTGCAAACATTAATCCACGCAAGAACCACAACATCAGCTCTGAGGCTGGGAAAAAGAGTGATTCTTCATTTTACAAGAGGGCAAAACACAGGTAGACTACACAAGGTGCACTGGATGCAGAGCTGGGGTCGTGTCTCCCATCGAGCCGGAGCTCCCCGTGCTCTCAGCAGTAAATTCCAGCAGCTCCCCAGAGCTCGGCCATGCAATCCTCTTTCTGTCAAGCAGAGCAGAGAATAGCTGTGTAATTACTTGGCTGCGTTTGCCGTCCTGCTGCGGCTGCCACCGAAGGACAAGGGAAAGCATTGAAGCAGCTGGGCAAGGTGATGTCTTGGGATGGGGGTGGAGGGGACAGAGACCCCGGGGATGGAGAGCTCCGAGTGAGGTAAAAAGCTGGAGCTATGTGGAGGGAGGCAGACAGGGCAGCGGCCAGCGGTTGTAATCGCAGTCTGTGATCTGGGTATGATCTAGATGAAAGGAAAAAAACAGGTCTGCATTTTATGTTGTAATATTTGTCAGAAACCACTTGCAGGGCCTGCTTGAGCCCAGTGTTTTTGCTGGCTGTGTGTTTGCACCCTCGTTGGACTATCCGGATTCAATGACAGGCAGAAATGAGCTAGAAAATACAAACTACTGGTGGCAACAGAAAGGAGGGTACTGTGGAATGGGAAGATGATGCATGAAAATATTGTAAGGACAAAATCTATACATACACACAGATATGCACGCACATGCGTGGAGGGAGCATGCTTTTAATACTGAATATTATTTTTTTTAACTCATTGCCACAGTTATCAGCTATTTTTATTGTTTTATTTCTATCTGACTGAACCAATCACACAGAAATAGGGCATTGCCAGGAAGGAATCTGAAATCCACTACAAAATAACCCATCTCAGGCTCCTTCTCTTTAGATGTAGGAATTTTCATACTTTTGGCAGGAGTAAGTGATAAAGTTTTTCAAATCTTTATATTCACATACCTGGTATGATTAGTAACCTGCAAGGATTTTTCTTCTCCATTAAATGTTTTTCCCTGGTAATCATTTGTGTTTATATTCTTTAGAACACATCTTACATTTGAATGTAACACATGTTTTAATGTGAATGCTTGCTACACAAATTTTTCACAGCATTAATTTTATCATTTAACCTTTGTGAAGCAGAATCACACTGTCCACATTTTACTTAAACTCATTCATTAAGCACAAAACACTGGGCTCTTAAAACCTAGTTAAGCACAATCTAAATTATCTGGGCTTTAGTCTAACACTACTAATAGATTGGAATAAAAAACTCCTTTTTTATCAAGCCACTAGGTTGACAAAATGCTTTTCAAGTCACAAGATTCTGTCTTTTGGGGTAAGTGTACACACTCCACAGTGGCTCCATTTTTCACCATGTAGGGAGGATCAGCCCAAATTAAGGTTGGTTTTCTGACCTTGCAGAACTGACAGCTTGATTTAATAGTCATTAGAGAAAAAAATCCCCAACTTTCTTTTGACTTTTGCAATGAAATATTCATTTCTTGGCAGATCTGTCCTGTTACATTGCAGCACAGATTCCACAGGCTGAGCTGAACAAATTGAAATGATGTCCATGAAATCCCATTGAAACCATTGGCTAGGACCTGATCCAATAACTGGAAGTTTGGGAGATGCCTGCTGAGGTGCTGCTTAGCCCCAGTACTGTCTGCCTGAGGAAGCAGCATCCCTTGGAGGCACAGACCAGTCTCTCATTAGCAAAGTCCTACTTGGCTAAGAGATGGAGCAACTTCTATCTGTTCACCAGGTGAACAACCCTGCAAGACACACACAGAACCTCAATTAGTTTACGTGGAGTTAATTAAGCATAATAGACAGGCCCCCTGTCCAAGTTATAGCAGCACGGTGCCCGCCCATGGGTGCATCACTCGTCCATTATGAGACCCACAGCTCCATTCCTGCCTTTCCTCTGGTCTCCTGCTCCTTGAGAGAGCCAGGAATCAGCGCTGTGTCGGCACCAACGCAGGCGTGCTCCGAAATTCCTACCTCCTGTCGAACAACAAACTCCTGTCAGGTCTTTGGAATAAACAAGGAATTATTGAGAGCTCCGCACGGTGCCGCGAGGTCATTTCAGACGAAGGGATCAGTCAGGATTTCATAAAGTATTTATTTAGCTGACAAAGGAATTCCCAACCTCCCTTTCATGTACGTTAGAGCTGATGCTAAGTTTCCGAGACAAGGCTCCGATTGTGGCTGTCACCAAACAATGACATATTTCTTTTCTTCTCTTAAATTCTCTGTATCATTCTCTATAAGAGGGCAATTTGTCTGTCATGCAGCTAAAACAGGGCCCACTCACTGCCCTCATTAAACTGACAGCACAGTTATTAGCAGTAAACGAAGCCAACAGGCAATGAATTTAGCCACTGTTTTATGGCGAGCACCAGTGAGATTTTTTCAGTAATTAATTTGATAAATATATTAATTATGAATTGAGTTGACAGTACAATCAGATTGTCAGCCTTCCAGACAGGCTCTTGTGATAAGTAGCTTTGTGATGAAGTGGTCGGATTTCAGTACCTGTCATCCTCCGGTGTCAGTCTCTTATCACTGTCCCAGCCATTCACTCTGTAATTTCCTGTGTGTTGTAATTAAATGGTGGCTTTCTGATTGGAAGTGACTCCTCAAACTTAATCTGTCATTCTCTCAGAATATATTGTTTAAAAAAAAAAAAATTCAAAAAAAAAGAGGCCCTTTGTTTCAGCAGCTTTTAATGTTAAAAAAGGAGCTTTTAATTTCACATTTGGTTATTGCCCTGGTAGGTGTTTGGGAATGGTTGTGCTGCCTCTGGCCTTGGCATCAGAGGGAGTGAAGCATCAGTGCTCTGCTACTGACACAGTGAGTGGTGGCACAAGGAGACAAAGCCGTGGTACAATGTTGGACCTCTACTCCCTCTCATGCACCTCCAAGCAGGCAGTCTGGAGGACTTTGGGAAGGGTCACTGCCCGTACCTCTTGCCAGCTTTTTTTTCCTTTATGAAATTAATTAGGAGCAGTGCCTGAGGTCATTTGGCTCAGGAGATACATGTCAAGATAAGATATTTCAAAAGCATGTCCTTAATAATTTAATATCGAGTTGGAATTTGGAAGCATGATAGGGAATTGTTTAAAGTTACAAATCTAAGCAAGGTAAGAAAAAGTCCTGCAGAAGAAAGCAAACAACAGCTATCAAGATGATATGAGTTCTTCAGTTGCTGTTTAAACCAATCAGAAAAAAGAAACAGACTTTGGGATAATATTTACTGAATACAGCAGATGAATATCTGCTTCCAGGTGCCTCCTGTCGAAGGGAAAGTGTGGCCCAGGGATCAGGGGCTGCACATGGTCCCCAAGGTTTGGGTCCTTTTGAGTCCTGATGTCAAAATGTTCTTTGACCTTGGCCTTTTAGCAGTACCCCATTTTTCATAGCACAGAGCAGAGCATCACACAGGGGCTCCAGCCATTTCACCAGTGAGTGTCAGGAAAGTGTGCTGGTGTCTGCTGGAGATGCTCACTGCTTGCCCCAGCTCTGGCCACCAACATGTTGCAGCCTTTGATTTCAAGGTCTTCCTCAGCGTTGCACCTTGAGTAAGTTTAAGTCCCTTGCTAATGTTAGACTAAGGGACTCCAGGCTGTGTTATGAAATGAAATGTAAATCAGAATCACATCCTGGCAGTCAACATGATGCCCCAGAAAGGCCATCCAGAGCTGAAAGAGAGACCTACTGCATGACTGCCAGGGTTTGCATTCTATCATACAGCCTGAAGCCCTGCAATGAAGCATTCCGAACAGTCTTTCTGAACTTCTCAACAGGGACAGTCTTTATGGATTATTTAAACATAAAAATATACGGCTTTCTGGGAAAGAACCATTTTAGCCTTTAGGGACTCATACTGCCTATCACATTGTAGGAAGATCTATAATTGAGCATGCTAATACTGATATGCTATTGTTTGAGATAAATTTCGCCAGGCGTGAGCCCATAATGCAAATTACACCTTAAAAAAAGATCAATTTAAAGGCTCTATTGTATCATTTCACTGATGTGCAGATGCATCCAAACTACAATCCAAAGCAAGCCACTCCTGCACACTGGTGAAGAGACTACTCTGCACTTCTAAGGATGTTTTAAATTTTGCAAAGTATTTCTTTTCAGCCAAATCCCATAATCGTGTGAAACACATATTTTAAACAAGCTAGTTTCTTTGTAAAGCATCTATACCTAAAGTTGATCATCTTAAATGAGATTATTACATACCAAAATCACCGAAGATCTTAGGCAGTGTTAATTAAAGTGGTTTTAATTGTCTTTTAAAATCAGTATGTGTCTATACTCTGTTACTTTGTGTAAAGCAAGTATTGCCTCTGTCTATACACAAATCTTCCATAACAGAATAGAAATTCCCAGTTAGCTTTGAATTTTCTTATTACTGAATGTGCTTGGAGCTTGTGGCCAATGCATTTGGTTTCTCTCACATAGCGTAAAGCAGTACATCCAATAAAAAATGTATGTGATGGTTCAAAAATTGTAAGAAAAAAAAAAATAATGGCATCTGACACACTTACAAGGGTGATTAGGTGCCTCTCTCTGCTGGCTGGGTAATGTTCTTTTAACAGCTTTTTCTGTGTATTAAATAATGTCAAGTTATTACATATTCTTACTTCCTTACTTTTGGAGCTGTCAGTGATACAAGTTTTTCCTGAGACAAGCTAGTGAGGAATTGCACCCTGATAGCTGAATTCAGATTTTTTTTGGCTTTATTTATGGTATGTTTTTTTCTCTTAAACATAAGCTTTAACTGCAGAGCAAGATTTGCTTTCTGGTAAATGAAAAAGTGACTTATTCCTTAGAATAAGACTAGGGCTGCCTGCAAGGAAATACATCTTTATCATGTCTGAAAAATTCTAAACCAAACTGATTATGTGTCACTTGATAAAGTGCTGGAGAAGAATTATAGGTGTATTCCTGTTCCTACTAAAACCAACAGTGAACTCTACAGCAGCAGCAACAACAGCTTGTAACACATCCTCCTTACTCCCAAGCAGTTGGGTGGAGTGTGTCACTGCCAGCAAGGCAAGTTGTGAGGAGATTGTAATTATTCAGTAAGGAAAATGCTCAGCATTTCCTGAGCGAGCCTTTAATCCTAGTTTGAAGTCATTGCTGCCATTGTAAGGTCCAAGTGGAAACTGTGGTGCTTTTGTGCATCTGTCAGACGCTGCTGCTTATTACAGAATCAGGAATGATAAATATGCAGGGTGCTTTGATGTGAATATCAGCTTGAACTCCTCCAGTGCTCAGGTAGAAAGCAGCTGAAGCTATTGTTTTCATCTAGCATGAAAGGTTGAACAGATGCTTGAAAATAAATAGGACCTGGTAAAATGATAAAAATCCTGGGATAAAAAGCATGGCCTCTGTTCTCAGCACTTACTACGCCCAAACTTGAACCATCACTGCAGTTGATATGTAATGCCAAGTCCTGTACAGAGCTGCCCATTCAGTGATAGCAACATGCAGCCACAAAAGTAATAAAATCCACATTAGCTCTCCAGATTAACTACTAATCTTCATCTTAAAATGGCTGAGAACAGAGAGACTTTACAACATCAGCTCCATCATCTGCAGGGACAGCGGTATGGGACAGCTCTCTGAAGAGGATTATGGCAGTTAGCCCAGACCCAGAATTCAGCTCCTAGATGTGACATGGTCTTGTCAGGTCTGTTTGTGGGTTTAATCTAGAATCCCAAAGAAATTTAAGGCACCCAAAGGATCAGTGAGCTAGAAATCAGATGTTTATATATTTGCCTGCATGGACATGGACATATATCCTTCTTTACTGACTCCAACAACAGCTAAATTCACCATGTCATTGTCTATAAACCTTAATAAATGCTTTCCAACTTTTGAGTAACAGATCAATGGCAGACACAGTTCTGACCACAAGGAATGGATCAGGACAGTCTCTCTTACATGTTTTGACATTGGATTATTACCTGTAAAGGTCCTTAAACTTCTGTCTCCTGCCTTATTTATGGAAAGGTCACGTTTTGGAAGACCACCAAGCCCAAAAGATCATTGTCAGCTCATAGTCATCTTTTGATGGTTTTTGTTTAATTATTGACATGGTGGGAATATATTTTCTAAGTCCAGCTCTTCCATCTCAGCAATATTTCATATCCTGAAGAAAATTTTTGTATACTAGGGCAATGACACAGTGCATTCACCTTACTCTGTGCTTCAAACACACCCCCAGTGGTGGATGGTTTCCCATTACCCCATTCACACCCTCTCACAGGTCTGTCCTTCTGCCCAAATCCAGTTATCTCCTCCTCTCTTCAAGGATTTCACTTCCAAACAGGTCTTGCATTCTGTGTGACTTTGTCACCAGCCTACTCACCCACATCTGTTTGTCATGGGAGGCATTTCCTGGTGAGAAGAGTGGAAGTGCAGATGGACAGCTGTCTGTCTCCACCTGCTTGGGCTTCTACTGGCTGCCACCAGCACATCCACAGAATGCTGTGAGCTCTTAGCAGAGGGCTTTGGAATGAAATCACATGGCAGCGGGACCAAAGGGAGAAAAAAAAATAGAGGAGAAACATAAAATGAAAAGGTTTTCTCATTTGCTATTACTGGTCATAAGCAAATTAATATAATTGTCTCATTAAAATGAATGTACTTTAGTTCATATTATTTTCTAATGAGGTTTCATTTCCTCAGGAGTTTAGCTGCATATTTTAGTCTACTATGGAAGAAACAGGAAAACAAGAGGCAAAGGGTAGGAAACTCAGGGAGAAAAAGGTAAGTCAGAACATCAGTAAAGAAAAAAAAATATATCACCCTGAGGTACTGGTCCACAAAAATGCTTTACAATAGCTGAACACAAAATCAATTCAGAAATACAGTATGTCAGAGTCCATAAATAACATGTCCAATCAGAAAAGTGTGAGGAGAAAATGACAAAAGGGGAAAACATTATCCCGAGGGGGCAGCGATGAGGTGGGGAGGGTGCAAGGAGCATGCCTGCCCTTTGGAGGAGGACAGCTGGCTAGAATAACCCCTTACTCATCCAGACCCCAGGCTCAAGAGAGCAAAGGACACTGACACCCCCAGATCTGACCTAATGTGCTGCAGATGAACAATAATCCACCCCTCACTGCACATCCAGAGAAGGGATGAAGAACTTGTTCTTCTGCATGGTATGTGCATAAGTATATAGGACCCAGTGTGGCTCAGGACATCTCCATGGGGAAAAAACCTGACCTCCAGCACCACCACTGTGATCCAGTCCAGCCACTCTCACATGACAGGACAAAGCTGTGGTGAAACATTCTCTGATAGTTTATGATTTTCTCCTATGTTCTTCCTATGTCAAAGCAGCTGCCTCTCCTTTCTGTCAGCCATATAAGAGTCAAGGCTTGAATGAATACTAATTTTTAATGTATACTTTTTTGTCAAACCTCCAAAGAAACTCAGGAGCCATCTTCTTTCCATCCTGGCTAATAAAACATATTAAACATATTTGTTTAAGTGTATGTAATATTCCTTTAAGCTTAATCACTGTAAAATAAAATACAGTTAAGTAAAATTATCAAGGGTCAAATTTTAAGTACTGTAACAAATATAATTTGCTTCAGTTGTGGTTTACTGATGCTGGGAGAGATAGAAAGGTAATATTTTGCATGTACAACCATCTGGCAGGGTACAAAATATTTGCCTGAAGTAAAAAAAAAGGCTTTTCATGGATGTTGCTAGGTGCTCAGAGCAAACTGCAACTGTCCTACCTAGAGATTGTTGTGGTTTTGGGTTCTGCTCTACATGTTTTACATCTCTCACGTGCAACTGTCTAAACTGTTCAAAACTCACCTTTGGCATTCACTGTGAAGCTGCAAAGCCTCTCAGTGGACAGGTATGTAAAACAAATATCCAGCTCAACACTTACTCTGTATTACCAGAGTAAGATACAGTTATATATGTCTGTGTCTTTTTCTAAGTAATAAGAAATTCTCAGCAATGCATTCACTGAAAATTTGGCCTTGAGGACATAGAGGTCAGGTTTTAGTTGCTTAGAGACAAAGGTCCTTATTCAGGCTAAAGCCCAGTGAAGTATTGAAGCAGTTTTATTTTACAGTATTTGTGTAACTTTTTGCATGAGTAGTTTAGCCAACTGATGTAAGAGCTTGTGAAACTCCAATGTCTGTACTTCATACTCTTTTGCTCATAGAGAACATGGTCACATGTTGAAAAATTTGCCTATCATTCAAACAACTAGGTACAGCCTCCCTTAGGAAAATGAAATCCTGGGTTTGGTAGGGCTGGAGTTTACTCAGGTTTGTAACATCCAGTCACGTGGTGACCACAGTTCATTATTTCTCTAGGGCTCACTTTTCTCAGGTTATAATAAAGGTATTTATTTAATTCTCAGCACATCTGAGGATCAACATTTCTAGTGAAATGCAAACCTTTATTCCTGTTTATCAATGCCAGACGATCATCCCACTACCAAAGTATGCCTTTGGTTTTTTTAACTACTAAGCTGCTAGACACTCAAAAAGGTTGTGGGATTTATATATATATATTTTTTTTTTTAATCAAACAAGCTACTTGCATAAAATGAGACACATCCAAAGGGTAATACCCTGGCAACCTCAGACACCGTGCAAGTCTGCTTCACATTGCAGCAAACGTTTCAATTTTTCTTGATGGAACTATCAGGAAATATCAGGCACTTTGTCTGCTGGAAATGTAAGCACCAGTTTAAGAGCTTATTTAACTATCACCAGGAATCTAGCCAGATTAAAGAATATAATCATATTTTGTTTCTTGTGTTGTTCTCTTTCCCACCTTTGAGGTGGGTGAGAGTGGCAGGGACCAGCTCTGACAGTGGGTGACTGTTCCCTGGAATTTCCCAGGTTTGGATAAAGCGACTGCACTGAACTAAAATTCTGAACCTTCAGAGGTTCATCCATCACTTTTACTAAATTACCTCTTCATTCTCTTTTCTGCTAAGAATCTAATTTTTATAGCACTGTAGAGAATTTTTATAGCACTGTACTTTATCTTGTCACAGTATTTTTTGTCATTATTTTCATCTCAGTGAGCTCAGGAACGACACTAAATAGACTGCGTGAGCTTGCCTGTGAGATGATGAGGGAGGTGAACATTTGCAAGTGCTAATAGCTTACCCTCCTAGCCTTTCACCTTTAGTCATGTTTGTGGCCTTCCTGGCCAACACACAGAGAAATTGGTTATGTTTTGTCTTGCTTCTTTTGCCAGCGAATGAGTCAGATCAGATGTCTTGTGTTTTGTTGTGGTTTTTTGTTGTTTCTTTTTGTTTTTGTTTTTGTTTTTTTTCTGGCAGGGTAGCACCCACAGGTTGCTGAGACTTTTATTTTTTGGTAATACAAAGAAAGCTGAATTTTGCTGCTAAAGCTTTAGGAATTAGAGGAGTGTTTCCCCCATGCAAATCTTCAGAAGAAAAGCTCACAGTTAGTCTTTGGATGTCTGGAGTTAGGGCTTTGTTTTTTACAGTCATAGAGTGACAGAGAACCCCTGTCCCAAACTGCTTTTTATTCAAAACAATGGAGAAAAGATAGGAAAAAGGGATGAAGCGCAAGTTACGTGAGGTCACATGTGACCCTGTTAGTCACTTTCCCATTGCCTGTGTCTGCAAATACCTTCTTCATGGTCTGCATCTAGTAGGACAAGAGGAAATGGCCTCAGGTTGCACCAGGGGAGGTTTAGCTTGGACATGAGGAAATATTTCTTGCCCAAAACGTCTGTCAAGGCCTGGCCCAGGCTGCCCAGGGCAGTGGTGGAGTCCCCATCCCTGGATGAGTTTAGAAGATGTATAGGTGTGGTGCTGAGGGACATGGGTTAGTGGTAGACTTTCTAGTGCTGGGATAACAGTTGGACTTGAAGAACTAAAAGGACTTTTCTGACCTAAACAGATCTATGGTTTCATGGAAGGTTTAGCTCTTCATGTCAACACAGCTGGTGCTTTGAAAGACATATTTGCCTGGCACTGCCAAGTCCCTGGTCACCTTGCCCAGCACCCTAGAAAACGTATTTTCCGGGGTGGGGAGAGGAAAGGAAGAGGCAGCAGAAAGAAAACATGACATTTTTCCTTTAACCAGTTTTCTCTGCCCCCTCTCATCCTAACCTGATGCTAGGCCCAGTAAAATGATGGTTTTCTAAAATGAGACCAAATAAATGTGTGCAGAGGTCAGAGGTGGCAAATTTAGCTAAAGATTTTAGTTTTGTTAAATGTTCATCCAGCCTAGCTCATATATTTCATTCACCTGAATATACAATCCTGTGCAGAAAGCCTAGAGGCAGAAAAGTCATTTAGACTCCCACATCCATAAAAATTTGTTCAATTAATACACTCCTGGATTAGACAGCTAGATCTTCACCCCCGATTACAGCCCCTTCATCCTTCCTCTGGTAGCAGGGAATGAATGTAAAGCTGCCCTGATGAATTCTCTACCTCCTCCCCCCTGAGCAGACAGGAGGACAGGCAATGGGGGCTGTGGTCAGTTCAGCACAAGTCGTCCCTACTGCTCCTTCCTCCTCAGGGGGAGGACTCCTCACACTCTTCCTCTCCTCCAGTGCTCAGTCCCTCTCATGGCAGACAGTCCTCCAGTGCAAGTTCTCATGGGCTTCAGTTCTTCACAAACTCATCCAGTGTGGATCCCTTCCACAGGGAGTAGTCCCTCAGGTACAAACTGCTCCAGTATGGGTCCCCTGCAGCATCACAAGTGCTGCCACCAAACTTTCTCCAGCGTGGGCATCCCACAGGGTCACAGCCTCCTTCGGGCATCCACTTTCTCTGGTGTGGGGTCCTCTGTGGGCTGTAGGCAGATATCTGCAGAGAAACCTGTCTCACCAGGGGCTGCAGGGGAATCTCTGTTCCATGACCTGGAGCACCTCCTTCCCCTCCTTATTCTCTGACCTTGGTGTCTGCAGAGTTGTTCCTCTCATATATTCTCACTCATCTCCTCAGAAGCTGTTGCTATTTCACAGTGGGGTTTTTTTTGCTCCTTATTAAATATCTTGTCACCAAGGGACTGTCACTATTGTTGATGGGCTTGGCCTTGGCCAGCAACAGGTCTGTCTTGGAGCCAACTGGAATTGGCTTTGTTGGACACAGGGGAAACTTCTAGAGACTTCTTACAGGAACCATCCCTGTAGCCCCTCTGCTTCCATCACAGGAATTAACATAATCCCACAGGTTGTCCTGTTTTACATCAAGGGTGCTTCCAGCAGGTACCTCCAGACTACTGCCTCTGAGTGCCTTCTCAATTCATCTCTACTTTCCACCTCTGCCTTTCAAAACTGGAAAACCTCAGGGAAAATATTTATACAAAGTCACCCTGGCTCTGCAAAGCAGTAACAAAACAAAATGATGTCTTCAATAACAGTGCCAAGCACAGGAACAAGTCATATGGGTATAGTCACATTTATAACATGGACAGGCAAGAAGTTCTCCGAGGATGTGCATTGTACATCTTCACAGACTGCTGCCTGGTAGTGTGGATCCCGTGGAGTGAGATATCAGCAGCGATTCGCTCTGAATGTGCACGTCAGGATTTCCTCCATTAGTGACTGGGGTGCAGGAAAGAGAGATGGGGAGCAGCATCGCATCACTTTGTGAGTGCACTGCTCTACCTAATGCTTCTCAGTATAGTTTGGGGAGAACTCCAGGAAAATAGGTGAAGGTGGATTATCTCAAACACATGATCAGCACAAAAATAGCTGTCCCCTCCTACCCATTCCTAGTTATAGCAAGAGCATTGTAAGATCTGTCACGGCTAGCAAGGGTGACAGTATAAAGTTCAGCTGTACCATTAGGAGACATCATGTTCAGACCCATTTCTGAGGTTTGCATTCCCAACAGGGAAGTTGTGAGGTGTCGTTAAACTCCCTACAACAGCTTTGTGCAGAGAAGCAGCAGCACTAGGACAGGCTTTGACTCAGCTTTGCTAAAGGTCAGAATAACCTCTTGCAGTATTAGGAGAACTGTATAAACAGAACAGCCCTGGATGATGGTTTCCCTGGTCCTCCTCTTCACACTGTTGAGTGTTGTTATCCGGACTGCCAGGGAAACAAGGAATTTTTTCACCTTATTACCACATTTATTTATTTTTTTTTTCCCTAATAGCTTAAAAGTTTATCCAGGTGGGTACATTCCTCGGTTACCTGGCTTGAAGTACTTGGGGCTACCATATTCCTCCAAAGTCACATTTGTTACTTATTTTACTGTGTATTCAATTGAAAAGCCTCCTGTCACTAACTTGTTACATTCCTGCTGCACGCGTGTCCGTGCTGGTGTTTGTAATTGTCCAGTTTCTCAAATGTACTCTATCTATTTAAATCTCCCAGTCCCTGTTTCTTGTCTTACCTGCTGTACAGAGAGAGAGGAGCCAGGGAGGGTGGAGGTGATGACAGTGGGGTTTTTTATCTGTAAATCTCAGGGGGGATAAGGTTGCATGGTNCGTTGTTATCCAGACTGCCAGGGAAACAGGGAATTTTTTCACATTATTACCAAATTTATTTATTTTTTTTTACAAATAACTTAAAAGTTTATCCAGGTGGGTACACTCCTCGGTTACCTGACTTGAAGTACTTGGGGCTACCATGTTCCTCCAAAGTCACATTTGTTACTTATTTTACTGGGTATTCAATTGAAAAGCCTCCTGTCACTAACTTGTTACATTCCTGCTGCACGCGTGTCCGTGCTGGTGTTTGTAATTGTCCAGTTTCTCAAATGTACTCTATCTATTTAAATCTCCCAGTCCCTGTTTCTTGTCTTACCTGCTGTACAGAGAGAGAGGAGCCAGGGAGGGTGGAGGTGATGACAGTGGGGTTTTTTATCTGTAAATCTCAGGGGGGATAAGGTTGCATGGTTTGCAATTAGACAAGCAGGTACTGTGGCAGAGGACATCATTTCCTTCAGCAGGTTATCATTTGGAAAAAATCAGGAACCTTTTAATATACAGTATATCTGGCTGCATCTATTGTGGCTTTCTCTTAGCCAGCTTAAAAGACTGAGCTTAATGGCCTTTAACTCATCTGACAGAAACAAGGGTTTAATCTGGGCTTCTTTACCCCCTGCTTCATATCCAGCTTCCAGCTGCACCGTAAACACTTGGAACTCAAAATGCAGAGTGGGCTCTAAAGGCAGCTCCCTGCTGGCCAGGGCTCAGGCTCTGCTAAGAAAGGCTGCTCACACCAGAGTCTCCCAGGAACTAAGCCGAGTCCAGCTTATCAAGGCAGCACTCTGTGTGTAATGGCCATCTGATGCAGCCCAGCGCTGGGTTGCTGGAGCTTATCTTTTGTTGCAGAAGACACATAGGTACCTTTATGAAAGGATCTATGTGACAGATGATGCTGAAATTCCATTTTTTTTTTTCTTTTGTGGTTGTGTGAAAAGGAGAAACAATAGCTCTAAACTTGAGTTTCCAAAATGTGCAGCAAGAAACGAAGGGCTTCAAAAAGAAGGTGCTTTGAAAAGATTGTGTTTGTAATATCCTCAGTGTTTTTATACCAGAGGAGATCTACAGGATGAGCTTGAGCAGTGGAATGGGGCATGGACCACTGCTTAGACCACTGCAGTGTTTTGGGTTTTTTTGTTATCATCCTCCTGAGTGTGCAGTTATTTTTCTTCCTTGTCTTTCTAGAATTTCTATCATTGCAATGCAAAAACAATATTCAAGAACTGTTTGTTACAACTTGGTGATGAGAAGAAGCCTGCTCTGTGTGAAAGAGCTTCCATACCCTCTGTGTAAGTGTTGGTTGCACCACTGATTAGGAAGCTTTCTGATAGCAATAAGGATTGGACGGGATCACCTTGAAAGGTCCCTTCCAACCCAAACCAATCTATGACTCTATGAACCAAAACTACTTATTATCAGAAACTTTTTCTCCAACAGAGGTAGATACTTTCTCTTTTTCAGACCCTTTTCATGAAGAAGTTCCAGCATAGGAATTCTTCCCTCTGATTAAACCCTTCAGACTAAATTGGAATTAAGGCTCTGTGTTTAATTTTTATTCTTGATTAATAGGTCCAGGAGATTTTTTTAGCACCAGGAGATAAGCAGTTGATTTTTTACTGCTTGTTGCCTCAGTGTTAGTGCCTTCCTGTTACAGAAGTAATGGGACAACTCCTCCAAGCTATCGTTTGGTGAGGCTGTGTCCTTTGTTGAACAAAAAAGCCCTGACATAGCTCGTCTTTTTCCAGCAACAAGGTCCTTAGTCGTGCAGACCTATAACAATGCAATGCCAGCAAAAAAGTTTTATCTTAATTTCCTGATGCCAGCTCGATGATATGACAAGAGTTATAAAGGCTCATTTATCTTGTCAGGCAGAAGGGGCCATCATCATCAAACCCCAGAGACTGATCTTCAAGGTCTGTCTGAAAAATTATGCACCTTAAAAAGCCTGTTCCCAAACCAGCAATCACAGAGCAATACTCATATATTAGCTGTCTGGACTGCACTGGCTGGATGACTGGAAAGGTAGCCAGGAAAGTGGACTTTTGAGGTTTGGTGGTATTTTAACTTGTGTCTTCTATTATCAAGCTGCAACTTTTCTTTGAAGCTGCTGTTGTCTTACGTCTGACCATGATTTAAGCAGAGTTAGCTGGAAAAAAAATGGTTAAAATGAAAATATTTGTTTTAAAATTTTGTTTTCAACACATTTCCTCTCCTGAAAATGTGTTGTTTTAAAATTACTTGTAATGCTCTTCATTAATAGAAAAAAATATTTTCTGTGAATCCTTCCTTTCACCTCATCAATTTCTGTTTCTCAGGGATGGCACAAAGAAGGCACAAATAGTGCCTCTTACTCTCTGACCTGCTCAGCAGGCTCAAAGTCTGTAATGAAAATGGCCAAAGAAAGATATTTTTCATTACTATGAGCAAATGACAAAAATGTAGATGGAATTTAGTAGCAGTATTGAGAAAATAGTGACATGTACTGATTAAAGGGCTCTAAATTAACATTTCTTACTTACAAGAGGGATCTTGGGTGTTTCTCTGGACACTCTCATTTAGTGACCAGCTAGAAAATTTGGTGCTAGAAATTTATTAGGGAAGGAACAGAAAAATAAACTAACATGACTGACCTCTGCTACATTTGCCCATGATTTAGACCCCCAAATTCACACTCGTGTGTCATTTTTGCCATTCTGGACCATCCCAAAGTGTCTCCTGATGATATTTCTGTAGGGAATGGGGTTCCTATGTGTATTGCATCCTATCTCCAACCCTGTATGGAGAGCTCTGCAGCATCCTCAGCAACTTTATTTATCATGTGTGGAATTACTGGTGCTTAATATGATTTGTTTGTCTGGATTAAGAATTCACCATATATTTTCATTCAGTGGGATGCTCTATGACAAGTTCCTGGAAATATTTAAATTATCTTCTTTTTATCTCCTTTCATGGATAATTTCACTTAAGAACACCCAGAGGCAAATTTATCTATTATATTCACTTAAAGGTAGCTTTCCTGAGCCTTTGTGTTGGGGTATGTGTCCTTTAGCTGTCAGGTCTCCATTATCTTCACTTAGTGTGCTTTACAATACATTTTGTTTCTCAGGTATACGATTAATTGTTACATCACATTTCACAAATTTCATGGCTAGAGTGGCATAAGGAAAACAAACTGATGCCACATGGTGTTTATGCTTAGAGCAGATATGAATTTATTGGGAACTATTTTTTTCTCCCCATTTAATTCCCTGCAAAACTTTTATGATCAAGACTGGAAGCTAAATAAAATGAAGTTATACTAAATGTCATGAGCACTTCTACTTGTCTATACCAGGCAAATTCCCAGGGCATAAGAAGATAGGAGCCTTGAGCCTTGAACTTTTGGCTTCCAGTATTATTTGCAGACTAAGTGAACCATTCCCAACTATTTCCGAAAGAAAAGCTACAAAAGTAGGAAGTATTTGTACATTGCCAGGACTGAACAATTATTTGATGCTGTCAGGATTTAACTCACATTTCAGGATTGCTTTGAAAATTTTTCCTCCTTGGTAATTTAATTCTTTTGCAGTCCTCTCTCACTGGATTGAGAGCAGTGTATTCTTCTGCCCCTCTATTTCTCCTCCCCCTCCTTTTTTAAGTGGGAGATAAAATTTATACCCGTTTCAGTGAATTTGCCTCAATAAAGAATCCATTTCTTTCAAGGTTTTTTAAATCTCCTCGGAGAGCAAAAGTAGCATGTGCTGAAATTAAGGTGCATTTTGCCAGAAATGTGATGCTAATCCTCTTAGTTTTAATGGTTTTGAAATGGTTTGTATAAGAAGGTAAACAGAGTAGTTGATTAATAGGAAGGAAGTCAATTGGCCATGTTGCAAGTGTTATATGCTGTACTGTACAATAGTTCTTTATTTCTAGAGGGTGAAACAGACTGGTCTCCTTTTTAAAGTCCTTAGGTGAAAACTGATACATCTTCTCATACTGTACCGCTCAGAAGTGTTTGATTCCAGCACCAGAAAAAGCAAGCAGTGCACTTTTGAAATAGAAGTCAAACAAATATCACTGATAAGACATTGACGTGACACCAGTTATCTCCCCTTTTTATTGAAAATAGGGAGATATAATGAGGTGCTTCACATTTTAAAGTCTTAAATCTTAGAAAGCTCCAGGCTGAGATGGTTTTGATTTTGGCTTATTAAACTTGCAGTGTGGGGAGGGGGGAAGGAAGGGAGATGAAGTGACTCACTTATCCCTGTTACTTAACCTTTCGTTGGCCAAAGAGGTTTTTGCCTGAAATTTATTAAAAGGGTTTTTTCACTTCTGTATTACTTCCCACTGTCTCCTATCTGAGCTCAGATGCCAAGACCCACTCAAGTCAGGCAGGTGCCCCAGCAGGTCCCCTCCCCATTAATAATTCACATCTCCCAGAGCCTGGGCACTATTTGCATGTAAGGTGATAGGAGCCAGCAGTTACCTTCATTCTTTTGTCTGGCACAATAGCAAAACTCTCGCTGTCACGAGCCGCTCACATCAGTTGTAGTCCATCAGTTAACACTTACAGTTAAGTGCTGCAACAAAAGTGTGAAGTGGTTGAGGACCTGAGCAACAGAGGCAATAGGTAACCCAACCTTTGAAGGAAGAAGTGGTGGCTGCAGTTACAAAAGATGGCTGGGACAGAATTTCAGGGTTTAAATGGGGAAGAGGACAAAATAAATTTGAGAAGAAACTGAGGAATCATTGGAAGTTGAAGCTGAGTGAGTGTGGTGTGGGCAGTAGCACACTGTCATGGTAGCAGAACTGCCTTCATCCTCTTCTAAAGAGATCCTTTACTTGTAAAAGCAGTGAAAGATTACAGCATAACTCAAAAGGGCTGTCTGAGGGCACTGATATTACCTCTTGCACCTCTGTCCTGACTGGAATAGTTCCTTTCCTACAGGTAGCTCTGAAGCAATTCATCAAAATTATCTAACTTGGAAAGGTGACTTAAAAAAAAGAGTTTGTGGAACCAAGTACTTGACCTTTTTCTGGGGTCTGATGGCAGATAAAAATGCATCAAGAAATGACAACGTTAAATTAAAAATAAAACCACAGAACTAATACAATGATTCTGGGTTTTGGGTCACGTTCAGACATGACAGACCTGTGTCTTTCCATGTGCTGGGGTCTCAGCAGGTAAATGAAAACTCTAATATTTTATTTTAATTTTTTTTTTGGTAAATGAGTCAAAAACCAGACATGTTGCTCTCTTTAGGGTGGGACAAAGGCATGAGGAAACTCAGAATAAAGTGCAGCCCCCTTGTGCAAGTACCTCTGAGTGACAGGATGCTCTCCAGAAGCAGTTTGGTCTGATGGCTTTCAGTGATGTCTATCACTGCTCCATCCCACAAACACCTTTTCTTCTGACTTTGAATGAAGAACAATTTTTACAAAGCATTAATTTATGACTCCATCTCATCTTGCAAATTGCAGCTCTCATTTAGTGAACCCCATGCGTAGTATAAATAATTTAACTCTCCGTCTTCATATTAAGCCACAAGTAACTGAGTTATCTAAGAGCCTTTGAGAGCTATATTTGCCTCCTAATCAATAATTTGTTATTGACTAAGTATCAGGACCTGACAGCTTTATAAATTTATTGTATGGGAAAGCACTCACAGAAATAGTAAAACTACTAAGAGTAGAACTCTTTCTGCATTACTCTTGGTAAAATAATAGCATTTCTACAGGAATACAGCAAAACACAACACAGTCACTGCAGAATATGTGCTAACAAACACAGCTGTAACACAAAATCTAACTGTTGGCTCTTCCAAGACTTTTAAACTTTCCTTCCAAGCTGGCTACACTTTCATCTCAATTGCAGTAGTGTCATTCAAGAACAATTTAATTAGATTTAATGGTCTGGTAGTCAATGCAATTGTAATCAATAGCTGTAACTCCAAGAAAGGAGCTGGATGCAGACTTTCAGTCTTCTCTACCCTGTTCTTTGACTTCAGAAGTGTTGTAAAGCCAAAGAAGCATTTCTGTAAACTATATCTTAAAGGATCTCCAAGCCTTCCAGTTCTCCAAAGCTGTCATCCCTTATCTTTAGCAGCAAAGAGAAGGCTTTTTTAGCTTGGGATAGAATTTAATGTCTCAGGCTATGACTGATAGCAGGCAGAGAAGTGGATAAAGACCATCCTGTCTGCGTGGGTACACTCCACTTAGCTGTAATTTCCTTGGTTGCATCATTGCAGCATGAAAGGAAGCCCTCAAGCATGATTTCTGAAACATTTGAGAGCCCTGATGAGGTAAAGCACTGAAGTTTCACTGCACCCTCAAAAGGTCCCAGCCCACACACATCCACTTTGGTTTTCTCTTTCTGTTCCATGAGGCAGGATGCTGCTTCTCCTCCTTCCCACCGTTCCCCCAGTGCTGGACCTAACAAAGCCCAGACCAAGGACTCCAGATGCTGCAGAGAGACTTCCACTGCCTCATTCCTAATGCACGGGAGGCCCATCCACATTGGTGCGAGGAGCCAGCAGCGCAGGACGTGAACTATGAGCAGGGCTGTGTGATCAGGTGCACAGCCTTTTCCAAAGCCATTTTCAACACTGCAAACACCACTTTGTGGATGCCCTCTGCAAAATTTCTCTGCCAGTCCTGAATATCAGAGGCCAGAACAAGCTCTGATTGCACATTAATGAATAACCCCTTTTCCTTGTTACCTTGCAGATCCATTGTATTTGTCACGTTCGTTTCAGTTTCACCCTCTCATTCTGCACTTTCCTAGTCTTAAATGCAACGTGTAATTCCTGCTGCCTTGACATATGCAGGTGTTTGCCCTACACTTGACATCTTTCAGCCATGCTGAATCTCGAATGACTAAGCAGTGATCCATGTAAACGTCATGTCATCTCCAATTTGATGGGATACCTCTTAAACACAGGAGATGAAAAAGATAATCCTTTCCCTTCTTTCTTTCACCTGAAAGATAAATCACTCTATTTGTACTGTCTGGAAAATTAAAAGGCTTTCATAAAGGCACCTTTATGAAATACAGAGGCACTTTGGAAATGCAGAAGCATCTTTTCAGACGAGTGCAGATATTCTCAACACTGCTTTATGTATTTATTACAGCTCTTGCATTACAGCCTCAGAAGCTGATGCATTTATACTTCTCATGATGCCTTCAGCAGATGATAAGGTATATGCTGCAGCTTTCCTTATATACTTGGGAATGTAAGAAAAATGTCTCTTAATTTAGCATGTACTGTATCTTGTCATCCTTTTTTCCAGATGAAAATGGTAGTAGATTAAGTTCCCCTGCTTCTTCCCAAAGCTCATGCAGGTGTCTCTCAGAGCATGACCAAGCTCAGATCTGAATGCTGTGCTATCAGAAAGACTGAATCCATGCTGAACAGAAACAAAAGATCTGCACATCTAAGAAACTGTGACAACGCTTGTGACCCCAGTGCTACATTGCTGACTCCTGAATAAAGGAACATGATTTTGGCAGTGTCATTTCCAGATTTTCCATGTTGATGTGAAAGCTTGGAGCCTGCTTGGGGACCACATCATTTTAGGGTGTTCAGATATGAAGAATGACTCAAATTTCCACTTCCAGGCTGCTGATGGTCCTGAGGCTGAAATGTAGCTTACCCCATACTTGTACCTCTCCTGCTTACTAAGCTACTGTCTCTGAAACCTGAATTCTTGCGATGTAGCTATTTTAAAACCTCTCTCAACACTTAGCAAAGGTGTATTTCCATGGATTATGGTGATTTGCACATGGTTTAGAGGTGTCACTGAGTCACGATGATTGCAAGAGTGTGTAAAATGGTTATGACACAGTAAAACTGTAGTTAAGCCCCTTAAACCCATCTTTGTCTTAGACTAATGTAAATTTGTAGAAATTAATTCTGGTTTATGCTAATATAGATATTAATAGGAGCTGTTCCTGGTGCACTCATATAAATAATCAAGTTTGCATTTTTAATTCTTGTATAACTCCTTCTTCAGATTTTTACCTTTTATTTTTCAAGGCTCTAAAGAATTTTCTTGCAAAGTTCCTGCTATTAGACCTTTGAAGACAAATTGCCTTTAGCCTACCACTATTATCAGTGAACTGTGGAAACTGCAAGGGAGATTGTTTTGTATGGGATGAGGCCAGGATAAATGGGACTTTAATCCTAATCTACTCAGAGATTTTCTGTAGGTCCTTGAGTAACTATTTTCACCTCAATCAGTTTCTGTGCAGAATAAAGAAAAATAAAACCTCCTGAATTCCATCTCTCAATCTTTTCCTTGGATATGAAATTCAACCCACGTGAGAAGCAAGATTTCAAATGTAAAAGGTGATCCCAGGTAAAGAATTAAACTTTCTAAAGCTACTAATCAAAATTTCCAAGCTGACAGAAGTGATGTGCTGAACATAGTAAAGCTGCAACAGATCCCCTTATCAAGTCAGTACTACCTAAATCTCTACTTTGAGTGAGCTTCTCCATCATTTCTACTACTTAAGCTTCAAGACCAGAGTTACCCCCTGAGCACGTTGAACAGGAAAAGGTGGCTACTTGATCTCTTTATGTCTCTGTATTCACTAGTGCTTTTTATTCTTTAACTTTTAGAAAAGATTCCAGACTAGTAAATAACATCACTCAGGGAATGTGGTTGGGTCAGTGGAACAAGTGACAGACAGAAGACTTGGGTCTTATTTGCTCAACTGGATGACTTCAGTGAGCCATTTTCTGCTCCTGCTTCTGCCTCAACCATCAGTGCTGCCCAGCTGGGCCAGACTGGGAAGCATTTATAGACTGGAAGGTGTTTTAGCACAAGCCACAAACCTTTATGCTCCTTGCTGGCTGGTACCAAGCTCACTGAAATCAGTGTGCTGATGCAGTAAAATCAACACTGCTGGCAGACAGTGCAGTGCACATCTCCTTACCTGGCAGAGGAGGCTTAATACCCTTGCTAGCAGCAGCCAGGGTGGCACAAGCTCCTGCACCACATGCTGATGTTGTGGCTGGGCTTTCTTGTAGCTCCAAACCCAGCAGGCCTGTCACTGACTCTGTCAATTAAAGCATCCGCTGCGATATGATTCAGCCAAGTGCTAGGAGAGGCTTGTTCTCACTGGGGTGTCACAAGAGTAATTACAATAATGATTTGCCCATTCCTCACGACCATATTTTCTCTTAGCAACAGGCTTGAGCACCACAAGTAATGTGATCAAAGTTGAAAGGAAGCTCTCTTTGATGCAAAGGAGTTTTTTTGTTGCTGTTTTGGTTAGGGAGGGCAAGCAGGGGAGTCTGTCAATGCAGTCAGCTAATGACAAACAGGGGCTAAAGCTCCACGGGGATTAGCAAAGTCTGAATGCAAGTCAAGTGGTCTGATTCTGTAATTTCAACCAAGTAGCAAAGCAACCTACAGGCTTTTTAGTGTTTGGGTTTCCACAAAGAAGCTTTGCTGTCATCCCTGAAACACTTTCTCAATAAGAAATTTCCTGGAACACCAAGGTCTTATGTCTTGAGGGAGGTTAAGTCATTGCATTATCTCCTCAGGTGAAAATTCATTATGCTCATCTTCTATATGTGTTTGAACAGCCTCTTCCTGTACAACAGGCTGCCTGTCTCCCCCTTAGGCGGTAACAGCATCAATTGATGTTCAGTATTACTTATTTTGCTCACCTGCCAATTAGCTATAAACTGTAAGAAGCATTGTACCCAAAAAGAAGAAGAAGAGGAAGAAAAAAAACCTGGATCAGTATCAAGTTTAATTACTCCAAAAGAATTCAATATATTATTGCCTCAAACAAAAGAAAAAAAATAAGCTGAACCCTTTAATCCTCTTTGAAGATGCTTCTTACTGATACATCCCATCACATATTTTTAACACTGGTGACAGTACTTAGAGAAATCATATCCTATGTTCAGGTAAGCCAGGAAATGCATTTGACTCCTCTCCTATAATTTTCACAGCAGCTTAATAAATCCAACCTCTTTACCCCCCATCCAATTGTTGGCACTTGGTTAAATGCTGCATAATAATTGGAATAGTTGTAAGTTAATTTGATGTGTTTGTGTCTGTGGCATAGGACCTTGCACATAAGAACATATATCATTCGACCCCCTAAAGATGTTAGGGTCCTTAAAGGGTTTCCAAGCCACTCTTTGTGTCACGACTCTTCGATTCAACCCGACCCCCAGGGAGGGAGTGCAGGTGAGATGCAGCCTCATCCTCAGAGCATGGCCAGCAGGGACAAGGGGACATTCAGGCACTGAGGTGAATCCCATCTCAGGGGCTTGGCTCAGATGGGGCCAGGGAACACAATGGACTGGTCAAGCACTCAAGGGAAGAAAATACCCTTAATTCAGTGTGCTGTAGTAGATAATGCTTGATCCTGGAGAAACAGAAATGCTATATGGTTAAAAGAAGCATGGAAAGGAGAAGAATGAGGTTTTTGGGTTCTTTTTATTATTTTTAGAGGAGTTTGAATGAGCCACAGACTTCCAAGGGCATTTTACTTACAAGCTTTTAGGAGGGACTTTGTGCTATGGGCCTGACTGGGCTGCTTGAGTGTTAGGCCACTTTGGTTTTGCAGAGGCTCAAGTAGCCAAGCTGGTGGGTTTGTCTGCAGGAGGGTTCAATAGCACGTGTGTGCGTGTGATGTGTTTGGGATCATACGGTGGGGCTTCAGCAGAGGAAGCCTTCACCCATGGGAATGATGATGTATTCCTATAGTACTGCTCTTCTGGATTGCAGGAGGTCCTGGTTTAAATGGGGCTGGATGCTGGAGGGTGCTCACAGCCCATGACCTTGCCTGAGAGCATACAAGCCAAAGCTGAGCATTCCAAGAGTTCTTACCCCTCCCTTCTCCCCCATGCCTACTATACAGTATTATTAAGCATGGTAATGACATAAAATCTGATTTTCAATAGCAACCCAACAACCATGAAGGGAGTTTGCTCTAGCAAGGTTTCTTTGGCAGATTGCAGAAGAACCTTCCAAGTATCTTCAAAGGTTTGATTAATAATTTGTTGTGGGTTTGTGGTTTTTTGTTTGGTTGTTTTTTTCACACAAGTGCAACAGTTTATTTTGCTTTCCCTGTGATTCAGCTCATGAACTAATCTGGAGGCTACAGAGACTGGAGTTTGCTGCAAATTATTAAAAAGTTGGCATGCTTCCAGTAAGCATTTCCCATAACTGGAAAAATACTGAATTTGTTGTACTTTAAAACCGAGCCAGTTCTTTGTTGTCATCAGATTTACAAAACAAAATTGTTTTCAACATAAACTGCTTCAGGAGTAAAGATCCTTAGTGGATGACATTGTTTCGTGTTTTCTTCTTAATCTATACTCTGTTTTAAAAACTCAATTCTTGAAACTTATATTCCTCAATAGATAAAAAAATAATGGAGCAATTAAAAATAAAAGGTGTCATTTTGAGTTTTAAAATGTGACATTTTGAATATACACTATTGCACAATCCATTTGTTTTGTTGTGCAGTGACAATGTGCTATAATGTTGCATCATTTTGGACAGTGACACACTTATGGGAGAGTAATTTATTTTAACTCTTTCTGACTGTTTATTTCTTGATTTCTAAGTATTACAAACACATGTAAGTACCAGCTTCTGAGCTGCATTTATGTTTCCAAAACTGCTCAGAGCTCCTGATTTAATCTTTCTCAGTCAGGAGGCTGTGGAATGAAAAACTGCCAGATTATAAACCTGCACTTTTGCACTACTCAGAGCCTAAATGTACAATGTCAAGAAGATTTAGTATTCATTTTCAGCGTGGTACTGTTGGTTCACTTGTATAGCATCACAGAAATCAAAGATCAGAGCCGCAGACAACAGCCTCCTTCCAAAGGACCTTTGCTTCTGGCTCATGACAATAACTAATTCATACAGCGATGGGAACTCGTTGATGATGATGCATAAATCAGGAGCTGAGGTAAAAGGAAAGTGCTGAAAACCGGCTGCTCTGCCACTTTTTCTGTGGTTTAAGGCAGCCCTCTAGAGACAGGAGGGAGCAGTGCACGGGGGCTGCCCAACGGTACCCCAGAAACCTGGGCAAGGGCTTGGCTCTTAAAGAACAAATAAGCATCTCCCTCACTCCCCACCCCCCCCCCCCTCCCCCCCTCCCTCTGNNTCTTTTTTTTTTTGTTTGCTGGTTTTCACTTGTGCTTTGTTTCATTTCAGTGTTTAATTTAATATGAAGACTTCTCCACTTATCTGAAAAATTAATTACAGCACATCTTTAATTCACAATTATTTCCTTTTATAGAACTTCCAACATTTTCAATTATCTTTGCAGTGCTTATCAATATCTAAAGGGCAAATGCCAAGAGGATGGAGCCAGACTCTTTTCAGTGGTGCCCAGTGACAGGACAAGGGGCAATGGGCACAAACTGGAACCCAGGAGGTTCCATCAGAACAGGAGGAAAAAATTCTTTTCTGTGAGGGTACCAGAGCCCTGTGCCAGGCTGCCCAGAGAAGAATCTCTCCTTCTCTGGAGAGATTCCAAACCCACCTGGACACTGTGATCCTGGGCCCCCTGCTCTGGGTG
>VWZY01012101.1:184700-271030 GCA_013399075.1 Chloroceryle aenea
GAGGGGACCAGACTCTTCAGTGGTTCCCAGTGACAGGACAGGACAGGACTGAGTGGGAGATGGGAACTGGAATCAGGAACTCACAGATTAGGATTGAAGGCAGGAGAATGACCGGAAGAGAGCTTAACCTTTGTGATCCCTCAGCTTTATACTGAATATGGTGTATATGGGATGGAATCACTTAGTTTTAGGTCATCTGTCCTGATGGCTTCTCCCTGTAAGTGTGAACTTTTTTACTTTGTTTAAATTCTTTCACTTTTGGCACCCCAATGTGGTACACAAGATTCATCAGTGACCTTAATTTCTACAGAAGCAAGCAGAAGCAAGAGCCTTTCTCACCCCAATCCTTGGTAGTAACTANGGACTGAGTGGGAGATGGGAACTGGAATCAGGAACTCACAGATTAGGATTGAAGGCAGGAGAATGACCGGGAGAGAGCTTAAACTTTGTGATCCCTCAGCTTTATACTGAATATGGTGTATATGGGATGGAATCACTTAGTTTTAGGTCATCTGTCCTGATGGCTTCTCCCTGTAAGTGTGAACTTTTGTACTTTGTTTAAATTCTTTCACTTTTGGCACCCCAATGTGGTACACAAGATTCATCAGTGACCTTAATTTCTACAGAAGCAAGCAGAAGCAAGAGCCTTTCTCACCCCAATCCTTGGTAGTAACTATAAACATTGAGCACTATCACTGCTAGAAGCAGACACTGTCTGCAAAAATACACTTCAGAAAGTGTAGTAACTTAGAAAAGACTTGGCTGAAAAGTAAAATCACTGAAAGGAGCATCACTGGCTCAAACCAGGACACTCCTGCTGACATGAAAGAGGATGGCTGGCCTTGGGCTCTAAAATTCAATCACTGCAGGTGATGCTGGCATCCTTGCTACGTGCCATCCCACACGGCAGTTTGCCTCATGCCTCATCTGCTCAAAATCCTGTCTTCAGGAGGTCCTGTTGGATATAATGTACAGTGCTTTCAGACAAATCGAGACCCTGCTCTGTCCATAGCTATCCAGAAAGTACAAATACGATTCAGGGAAAACTTGCTCTTTCTCCTGAAAGGTTTTATTCTTCTGTAGAAGCCCAAAGGCTACTTCTCAGTACCATTACAGGCTGCTGCTTTTATGAGTTATATGCACTGCTGAGGCCAAGATGCCATAGAGTAGATTAAAGGAAAAAAAAAAAGTGTTCTCTACAGTGCTGCTTCCATCTCCCAGGGCATACAGGGGGTGAAGGGGCAGCCAGTGGTGTGGTTAAATCTGAGTTAGGTGCATAAATACCTTTGAGAGTCTGGGAATGATTATTTAATGTTTCATTTAATAGAAAAGTGCAAGGGTAGGGGAGTGAGTACTTGCTACGTCATATTGAGGGCTCTTCCTGCCTGGGGGCACAGGAGGTGTCATGGGGTGGCACAGCCTCTGCATCATCCAATTTCTTGGGGAAAATATACCCTGGGTTCGAACGAAACAGCCAGGACAACATGAAGAAAACATGTCACTCACCAAGAGAGAAAAAATGCCCAAGAGATGTCTATGTAGGAACTCGGCGCAGGTTCACACCCTGGATTTGGAGCTGGCAATCTGCTGGGGCTGTTAGGGGTATTCCCAAAATGCTGGAGCTCCCTTTAATCCTTTTAATCCATGGCTCTGAAGGGCATGTCAGCACAGTCGTGGTAGGGAAGGTCTGCAGTGAAGTTTGTGGCTGCTCCAGTTTCCATGAGCTAAGTAGGGTCAAGCTTCATCAATACTTGGCTGGTGATTCAATAAGTGGCATCCTTCCTCCACTCTTAAATGTCATGTGTCAGTCAAGCTCCTGCTCTAAGCTGCCAGGATGGAGCTTCTAACACAGTTTTGCCCAGATGGCAATCTTCATACTGAAGTTTCACACAGGACACATACTTTCACTGTATAATGTATTTGCAGAACTTACTGAATTACAGCAACTCTGAAAATGAATTTTAAATTAAATGTGATTAAAAAAAAATCTCAGTTATACCTGTTTTCAATGTCTTTTATATTTCACTTCACCATGACTTCATAAAAACTCATGACAACTGCTTTCATTCTGTCAATGATTTACAGACAACACACCCTGCAGCAGCTGCTTGTGCTCCTGGGGGTACAGTCCCTTACCATTTTTATTGCTTCCATGCAATTATTTCTTCTGTTCCAGTGGATAACTGAGTAAGATATAACCATAGGAATGTTTCTGTGATTACTTGTGATGGTTAAAATACACTAAGGGGGATTTCTCAGTGTTAGGAAAATCTCTAGTAACTTGCAGCAGGAATGAAGACCAGAGAATTTCAATCTTTTAGAACTGAGGGGCTGAGGCCATAAATATAAACCCACCTGAAGATTCAGACAGCTGGGAAATACCAGAGGTCTACAGCTAAAATTACCCATGTAGTGGCAAATTTGGGAACCAGACTGGAGGCTTTTATTGGGAATGGGGCATCAAAGGCAAGTAACTGATGGTGGCACAGGCAAGGGCTGTAGGACCAGCAGTAGGTAGGGACTGTGGTCATCCAATATCAGCTGACAACTGTACCACCAGCCCACAGTATGGAAACACAACTCAATGCAATGGGTCACTCTTTTGCCAGCCCTCTGGACCTGCTACAACTTCATTATTTCAGTAACAGTATATTCCTCACATTTTCTCACATTATTTTCAGAACTGGTTCTGAACACATTTTTTTTCACTTTCTTCATTATTCAGACTTGCTGATAACACTTTTTTTTTTCCCCAGCAAATATTCAGAACCTGCTCTTATTTACTCATGAAATTCAGGTCATATCTTGTTTGTCTTCTTGATTCTCAGATACAGTTTGGGCTGAGAATTGCCACATGAAAATAATATTCCATCCCAGAAAAATGAACACAAAGTAGGGCTTTTTTGGAATAGCAGCATCTGTGTGTGGTTGGTTTTTTTCCCCAGCAATAGTGGACCAAAGCAACTGAGCATGCATTTCTAATACACACATATGCTTTCAGTGACATCACTTGTAGCATATGGTGCAGAATCTTTCCCTTAAGCAGTTGTTTGTATTAAACAGCTTCCTGATTAAATACTTCACTATGACTCTGTATTTTTATAGTTTTCTTGATTAGTTCAGTTGTTAAACTTAACAATGTGTTGTCAAGCTCAGTTGGAAGGTTTAAGACATGCTCTAGATGCACCTTGTCCCCTGGCTATGCAACTGTGTTTCCGGCATCAGCAGCTGAAATGACAGTGGCTTCAGCGAGCTTCCAGAGAGCTGGAAAAAGAGAATACCCAGAACAATATCTCAAAGATCAGTTCAAGTCTTTTTTTGAGGGCAGGCTGTGAAAAAATGACTGGGTTTGCAAACAACAGACTTTTGAGATCCAGCCATGATGTACTTGGCATGAGCTAAGAAGAGAAGCTGCTACAAAAGAAAAGTGACAGATGAGAGTTATGACTCCTCTCCTCCGTATGAATGAGGAGATTTTGTTTCCAAACTGGACTGCCCATTCCCTTCTCCAGTATGATATTTGCAATGGGCATATGGAAGACAGATTAAAGAGGCCGGATGCCATCACGTATTAACCTCCTGTGCTTTTCCCCACTTCACAACAACAGGTTAGTCTGGCTATATAGTTCTAGAACCCCTCTGCTGAGAGGTAAGGTTTGCTAGTCACTGTAGCTCGTAGCTTTTATTGCTGGTGGCAAGATTTGTTTGCTTAGATACATCCTTCTTGATTTTATGTTTGCCAAAAGCAAAGTGATTTGAGCAATGAGATCTGGCACCTTTGTTATTCAAAGGAATGTCAATTAATCCAGATAGTCAGAGGCTGACTATTATCCCTGTTATTAATTATTACTCTGTATCCTTTCCAAACCCACTTGGACATTTGAAGTGCTCTCTACTGTTATGATTGTTAATGAGCATTGGGACTGATGCTGAGGATGGTGCAAGGTCCATTCTGATCCTGGTGCCTGACTGTCTCTGAGTAACAGCCCTTGTCTTGCCCACTTTGAGGACTATCAGAAGGGTTGTGTTGCCTCAAGATACTCCGGCCTGTGCACTGACACATGGATTATGATCATTCCCCATTTCAGGGCCCAGAAGCTGGCCCTGGTGTTCACCTGTCTCCGTGTCCCATGTGGATTTTTCTTTTGTTTTTCTCTGCAGCTGAAGGGTGGGTACCAAGCAGCACCTGATGGAGTCCAGAGGAGATCTCTGTGTGAGTTTTGCTTCAAGGCTTTTCAAGAGTGTGTCCCTACTTTTCTTCCAAGTTCTCTGTATGAATTTCAATGAATCTGGGTAGGCTGGTGGGTATATTATTTGTACTTTCTAGATGAGAGGCGTTATAAAGTGTACACAACCCTTTAGTCTGATCAAATTAACCATGTAAGATGTGCTTCTCTCGAAGCTTATTAAGTTACCTAACTTTAGAGTGCACTGTAAATCACACAAGCCAGAAGTTACACGAGGATTATGCATCCCATGAAAAATGTGGGTGAGAAATCACCCCTTTGATTCTAAAAGATGAAATGTAAACTGTGTGCAGTCCGAGGCAGCCTAGATCACTTATATTGCCTAGTCTCCTGGGGTGTTGCTTATGGAGTGGTAACATACAGAGCTGAGGGGTGACAGGGGTGATAAACTGCATTTCCAGAAGCAGCAACAAACTGAAAGGCCTAAATTGAAGGGGAAATAATAATAATTATAATAATAGTAATAAAGATTATGATTTGGGAGATTAAAAGACAAAGGAGGCTCTTCTGGATGTGACTTGAGGAAATCCAGACCAATGCTTCAGCACAGTAGTGAGGGGAAATGTTGTGCTCTAGGCACCTTGCTCACCTGTGCTGAGGTGTGCTTGTCTCAGAAGTTAGAAAGCAGCACTGGGGAAAACATAGTTTATGAGGAGAAGGTTTTATGTGCTAGATGTCATCAAGGGAATAAAAGGAGAAGTGACAATGAAAAAATTTTTGGGGAGTATTTTAATACAAGCAGCAGAAGCTTGATTAGGCAGGTAACTATCAAAAGGAAAGAAGATGGATTATTGTGCAGAAAGGATATTTTAGTGAATGGAGATAATCCACCAAAAGCCCAAATTTAATGGAAGTTCTTATTTTCTTTGGAGATGAAGACAACAAGCACTGTGGAAAAAAATAAATGGAGAGAGTGAATGAGGGTATGAAAATGGAAATTACTGCATCAAACTGCTTCATAAATGCAAATAGTATAAACAGTTTGCATCAGAGAAAGCCAAAGAAACTGGCCACAAGAATGACATCCAACACCCATTATTTCTAAGAAAAATATCAAATTACAGCCTGACAACTGCAGATAAGAAAACAGCAAATAAAGTACAATGAGAAAAGGGGGGGAAAAAGGGGAACTTCACTTTTCCACTAATGCCACTGAGAAAAACCGTGTCTATTTTCATGTTAACACTTGACATGATGGCATAGTACTTGGAACAAAGAAACAAACCACGTTACTAAGCACTGCAATTTGCTGTGTCGTCGGGATGTACGTTGCAATACATGAGGATATGAAAAGAACTCTGCAGATGGCACCATTCCTATAGGTTTGCACAGCAGAAGATCAGCGTGCAGTTTCTTTGCATAGCCAAAACTCTCAAGTATTCACAATTTTTATGGATGTCCAAGTATGAAACAATTGTGGAGTCTGTCAGACTTCTCTTGTGCTCAACATATGTTGTCCCTTGGAAATAAGCACAAGTTATGGTTGCCACCGAGCACATAAATACATGGAAAAGCATTCTTGGAGATGATGACCTCCTTTGAGTGAGCTTGCTGGTGGTGTGGCTGAACAAAATAGAAATGCCACACGAGTCTTAGTAAAAATGATGAAACTAGCACCAGTTCCTGCCAGTATAAACCCATGAGCTGATCTTTCTCATGCTCGTTGTAACTGTAAGAGAAGAGGGAAGTCAATGGAAACATGGAGTGAGATATTACTCATCGTGGCCATTGTAAATGAGTTCCCCAGAGGCTGTAATTTCTTTGAGGAACTTGCTCGTTCTAATTCATTTCACACACTAATCATGCCTATAATTTATTCTGCAGATATCTGCACTTCCGTGGTTTGCTTTTGGTCCTGACTAATAGTCCTCTGGGGTGAAATGTCTCGCTGGGGACCCCCGAGTCCAGATCCTGCTGAACAAGAGCAGCTCAGCACTTTCTGGGACTGTACTTGGGGACATCAGCTTCTCTGTTTCTAAAGGGGGCAGTCCTCTGAGGGACGGGAGGCACTGTAGTCTGGAGTTTAGATTTAGCACCAGAAGGATTCATTATCCCAAGCAAGTCCTTCCAAGATGAATACTCAAGTACCTCTTAGGTATTTTTCAGGAAGCCAGTGGAGACCAGATGACTTACTAGGTAACTGGTAAAGCAGAACAGAGATTTTGGGGAACTCATTCTCTTTTTTTTTTGAGAAGATTCCAACATTGAGTCATTTCAACATATTTTCCTGCAATGAGGGTACAGAAGAGGAAGGTTTCTGTGCTTCCCTGCACGGAGCTTTGGCAACTGCTGTTGTCCACTGGGCCCCCTGGACTTTATTACATTTAAAACAAGAGTTATCTTTTCCTCAGACTCACAAGGTGGTGTGAGCCAATGGTATGGGAAGGTGTTTGGTGTTCTCTGGGCATGCCTTACAGCACATGAGCACTGAGCTTTAGCAGAAAAATAGATGCTGAGAAGCCAAGGGCAGATGCAGCTCTCTGCATCCTCGTACCACCCTCGTACCACCCCAGAGACCTTCCCAGTCACACAGGCAGTTGTCCAGATACATGAGCTTTGAGACCAGAGGTTTTTCAGCTTGCAGTTTTAGAGTTAGGTGCAGAATTCCACTTAAACCCTTCTTTAGGTAATTAAATCCTGGATTGGATCTAATCTTCAGCTGCCTCTGCCTTAGTTCACCTGTAAGACATTTTTGTCTTGAGGCTGGAAACCTTTAGGAAGCAGGTGTCTGTTGTCTCTAATTTGCAGAGGAATTAGTATGGCAGGGCCTTGAGATGATTTCACAGCTTAAGTTAAGCTGAGAAGACCGGGTCAGAAACAGAGATGCCTTTCATTTGTGCACTGTGAGTATAAAATGTTATCAAATCAGAAGACGATAAATGGTGTGGAGGAATACTCTGCAATGAGCAGCTTGCTAACAGGGTAAAAATGCCCTTTAGTGGCTCTGCTAATTGTTAGAATATTTGGCAGGCAGGAAATTTTGCTCAAGAATCTCCTGACCATGTAAGAAACACAAAAAACAATGGCAAACAGGTAAGACTGAGCATTCAGGACAGACCTGCGTCAGGAGACAAGCTTGTTTGAGAGAATTAAAATCACAGTTTGTCCAATGTAACCAGACAGTGAGTATGCAGTCTTTGGCTATTTATAACTCACAAATAAGGCAAGCAGACAGCTAATACAGCCAGGGGCCAGCAGTAACAGAGCAACGCAGTTTTATTAGCAAGCCTAGGTGGACATGTCATTTGATATATGCATGTGCGAGAGTATTTTTATCATCTGAATGTTGAAAAAGGTCACAGAAGCTTTAAATATGAAATTAAATAGAATTAAACCTTACTGAAGATAGCAGGATCCCTCAGGCACATGGAGTCTCTCAGTGTCTTAGACGATAGTTGTAGAGAAAAGTGGGCTAATCACAAGGGACTTCAGTCTAGATGAAAAAAATCCAGTGTAGCCAGCTTTAAAATAGAAAAAACCCACATTGTTTAGGTACCTATGGCAATTATCAAGCAACAGAGGGTAATAGCCATCTATTTATTAACTTCCCATGTAGACTTTCTGGCATATGAATTTGAAAAGTAATTTAGTGCAATTAAAATGTTGCAATCAAAATAATGAGATTGGGTCATAAGATCTCCGTTCCATTGACCAGTGGATCCCTTCAGCTGAGTAATTAGCAGTAATCAGTTAATCTGCAGCAGAGGTGTTAGCTGGTTTAATACACCTGGATTTCTGTCTTGCAGAGATAACTTTAGTTGTAAAAATGAAATAATTTGCCCCAGTTGATGCCATCTCAGGTGTTTCTGTTCGCTCTTTGCTATGCTGGGTTTCTTGCCTGGATTTATTTGTTATGATGTGCCGTGTTCTGCCGTTGTGCTGAAGCCCCAGAGAGGCTGTTGACAGTCCCTGGGTTGGCTGTTTGGCAGCTCCTGCCATCCCCAGAAGGAAGCCAGCCGTCGCAGGAGAGTGGCACATCCCATCAGGGCCCCAGCAGCATTAACACACTCATCTTTCACTGTCACCGTGGAAAGTTCCATCCCTTATTTATTTATTTATTCCCACTGTCATGGGAAGCTGTTTCTTAAAACAGAAAAAAAAAATCACTTTCTTCACTTAAATACTTAATTTCTAAATTTAAAAATATTCAAAATATGTGAAAATAATATAAATATGTAGTAACTTTGTGTTGGTTTTTTTTTTAGGGTACAGCAATGGCCATAATCATGATTCAAGCAACTCTGCCTGTGGAATGATTTTCTCGTGCATGGGACCAGCTAGGAAAGGACAAGGCAAGTATCCTTAAACATGCTCATCCCTTGAGACATTTATTACTGCTTAGTCACCCCCACGATCAATAATATGTATTCCTTATGAAGATTTCCTAGTTGTGCAGAAGTTAGAGACGATTAGCAATGGTTTAGCCTCCTCTCCATTATTCTGCAATTATTCTGCATTCAACACAAAACTATTACTCCATAAAAAATTTACTTCCTGCAGGCTCCATTCATCATCATTATCAATACAAGACAAATTATTTTCCCCCAAATTTGTCCTCCACTTTTTTTTTTTTAGTCTGAAATGCCTCATTTGACCTAAATACAAGGAGAAGAAGAAACTGAGGAGAACAGAGAAACCTTGGTTGCTCTGCTACAGAAAAGTCTCATGGGTACGAGCAAGATATTGCAGGATCCCAAATAACTGTGCTGTAGCTCATAATGTATATTCACATTGCATATCTTTTCAGAATAAATAGGGTTTTGTACTACTGAGTCAGCACACCACTGCCCTGCTCCCAAACACTCATATATTAAGTATTTGGATTTTTAATTTCCATCAGAGAAATCACTTTTAGAAGAAAATTTCTACCTTTCAGAAAGCAACTTGATTTTGGAAAAAAAAAATCCAAAACAATAAAACTTGTGTGCTCCATGTTTTCTTCTTCCCTTTCCTTTTTAATCTTTTAATCTATGTCCTCTTTTGATCTTGATCTTGCTGTTGGGAAACACGGTAGCAGAAATGATCTCTGTTCAAATCAAGTGAGTGTTGGTGTGATCATTTGAACTCATCTTACACTCTGAATACAAGGACAGCAAGAATCCAACCTTGTATTGCTACAGATGCTGCTAAGAGAGAGAGCAGAAAACCTTAGGTTGGAAGGCAAAGATTTTATATCCTTTTATTTCCCCTCATGCTGGTGAGGAAAGGTCCTTCCTACAGATTGACACCAAGAGTCGTGCACCTTGTGACACTGGGTGTTTTCTTATGGACCTCTGTGCTCTTCACCCTCTTCTCATGTCATCAATATTAGGGAAAGCTCTGGTTGTTATAACATTGGGAGATGATTAATTTCAGCCAGTAAAGAATAACCTTTCTGTGTGCCTTTCTTACAGAGAAATCTGGAAGCATCCAAAGCCCACCGAAGAATTTCTCCATTTTCAGTTTCCTTAGAAAAACAATATTCATTCAAATTCATTCAGTTTCTTTCCTTTTTTTGGAACAACTGATGCAATTCTACTGGAAAATATTTATTCCCTTGGCTAAGGACAGTGTTGATACCTTCTTTAATTTACGTTGCTCTTTAGTTAATGGGAAACCATAATATTTCCAACATATAAGGCATGGTTGCTATACACCATGCTGCATAAACAGGCACAAAAATAAACCCATTCATTCAGAGGGAAAAGAAGAGGTGGGGCTGTAAGGTTTCCAGCCCTCTGAGCCAAATATTCTTCTGCTTAGGCCAAAAAAGAAACCCCCCCTCCCATTCCCATCCTGTCCCGTTGTGTCCCCCACCCCTGCCCTCCTCCCACCCCAAACAGAATCAGTCTCCTTGTGTATTCCCCACTAGTACTTGTCAAAATAAACTGTATATTATGTTATTTAGGAGAAAAGAATAGCCAAGCAATTAAAACCAGCTCTGGCTAATTTTAACTCTGTTCAACAGAATTAATTAATCTACCTCAGAAAAATACGAGTCAACAGCTTACTCAATTTTTTTTTCCCCCAAAGCTTTTATAGTTTTGTCAGAGGAAAGTTTCCAGAAGAGCAATGCATGGCTAAAGATGCAGCTGCCTAAAACATGAAGAAAAGAATTTATTTCTCTGTGCCTTTGACACTTCTCTTGGGTGGGAAAGAAAGATATTCAAGCTTCACAGCACAAATATCAAGACTGCAGGATCTACATATTTCTGTGCTAGACTCATTGTGTATTTCACTCTGTGAGATGAAGCAGAAGAACCAGGACAGTCTTTTTGGCCCTTCCTTTATGTATCCTTGGTAATTTGTTTCAAGAGCAATGGTTTGTCTGCTTTCAAGTCTAAAAATTCCCCTGCATGTACCGTCAAGAGATTTTTGCTGCTTTGCACTGACAATTCAAGAGATATGAGAAATCCATCTACTTGCATAGCAGAACCTACTGGTGTAAGCAAGGAAAAAAGGGTAAGAAAAAAGGATACAGAATCCTCTTTTTTTTTTTATCTTGGGCACTTTTTGGCTGGCTACAAATTTACTGGAATCAGCTGTCCAGACTATTACAGATAAACTGAAAAATAGAGTAGTGGACTTAACTTCAGCCTGGCTCTACCTGTGGGTTTCCACTGTAGAGAACCAGTTTACAGCCTGCATCGTCCTTGGAGAGCCCTTACTCCCTGTAGTGAGACCATGGCTTTTCCATGGACAGGGGAACCAGAGCATTAATATTGTGCAATATCTACGTGGAATCAGAAAGGTCCATGTGTCAAAGGTTGCACTCCAGGCTGTTCTGGAACTGTTGCACCACAACTCCTCTGGAGTCAAATGAAAAGGACCAGAGATGCTGTGAGCTTTGCAAATCACAGCTTGCTGCTCTTCCATGCATGAAACAAGGAAGATAGTGAGAATATCACTTGTCCCCCAGAAGTCTTGGTGCCGTATGGAAGACCTGGGCTCTCATCCAGAGAAATTGAAAGGGGAGTCTTCAGACAAGAGAGAGTTGGAGGGCAGCTGCTCCTTTAAAATAAAGAGGAACAGCACAAAAGCTTGGCCCGGACCACATTAGGTCACAGGTTAACAGACACAGAATGGTAGGGCTTGGAAGGGGGAACCTCTGGAGATCATCTGGTCCAACCCCCCAGACATTGTACATTTATAGGTAAAGGCTTGGGTATACATATAAATAAATAAAATAAAATGTACCATTGACAACTCTCAAGCACACAGAGGACCACCGTGTCAAAAAATGTTTTCCTGAAACGGAAAGAAAGGTTGGCGAGAGGCAACAGCTCTCAATGAAGCTCCTGAATACAGAACCAAGAGTTGTTTCTGTTTCTGAACACTGAAATGGCATTATAATTATTATTTTTTTAATTAAGATGTCCTCAAAAATCTTTGTCTATGCCCCTAAGTAGATTGCAAACTCTTCTGAGCCAGGAACCTATCATAATTAGACAATGTTTTGTTCTAATGAGAAATAAAATTACTGGATGACAGCTGCTTCATCCACCAGCACGTGGACCCCAGGGACGTGCAACTTGTCAGAAGCATAGGGAGAAAATCTGAGGGAGCCTTCTGGGCAAGTAACACTTTCTGGAAGAGCCTGTAGGAGCCCCCTCTGAAATACCCCACAAACACCACTGGTAGCAGATGTCTCCTGGACACCCCCACACATGTCAAAAGCCACACGCGATGGCCTGGAGGACCTCCAGCTTCCCAGGATCCCTGTGGGTATTTAGCACTTCACAGGGATATAAATAAGGAAGGCTTTTCATCCCATAAATACACATGAAATAAAGTTACTTGATAAAAAAATAAATTACAGCAGCAAAGAAAAAAAAAAGGATGCTAAAACCTCATTCCAAAACCAAATCATTCTCCCAAACTGAAGACCAACCACAGACAAAACTAATAACTAGAAGCAATGTATAAGCAACTGTAAACATCATGAGATTAGGGGAATAAAATATATTTTGAATGGAACAATATAATGTTATTGGAACACAATGGCATACAAGCCTCTGGAGGTGTCATGCTGTCTTCTTTGATTAAAAGCTTGTAAAGAAACATGACTATTAAGTTAGAAAGATTGTTTATATCTTCTGTCTCTCTAGAATATTATTAATTGGAGTATGCAAAATTAGGGCTTCAGAGCTCTTGCAAAATTTTGTAAGCAGAGAGTCTTTATGCAGAAGGATAAAGTGAGGATTTCAGAGGGGTTGAGAGAAGTAATTAAGTCCTACTACTTGCAAGTGCATTCATTTACAGGGGGAACAGCCCCACAGAAGAGGACACCTTTCTTTGTTTTTCTTACAAATCTTTCCTGAGGGAAGATTAGCAAAATGCTCCAATTAATTCTAAGGAAGAAACCATTTCACTACTGTATGTGACATGAAAATCTGAACTAGCTATCTTGGATCCTTAGGCTGCAGAGTTTGGCATCAATAGTGAGACAAGCATCTTCAGAGGGTGTAACCCCCTGTGTTGGTGGGGAAGAGTTGAAAAAGTGTCATCTACAACAATTTCCTTCATTTAGCTGGCTATGGAGGTAAATTCTGCTTTTAAATGACTGCAAGCAGACAGACACATACCTCTCTGATCAGGGAATTCTAGAATGGTTTGGGTTGGAAGGGACCTTTAAAGCTCACCTAGTCCAACCCCCCTGCAGGGAGCAGGGCCATCTGCAACCAGAGCAGGGTGCTCAGAGCCCTGGCCAACCTCAAATAGAATGGTTCTGGGGATGGGGTATCGATCACCTCTCTGAGAAACCTGTTCCGGGGTCTCACCACCCTCATCCTTCCTTTAGTTACAGCATGGGATCCATGGTGAGCTTTATTTCTAGGTCTTTGCTAGTATGAGAACAAGAAACTGTTTTACTTTTATTCCTGCTTTTAGGGTCTGAAATGAGCATCTGCCATTGCGTCTCTACCTTCTTTTCATTTTAATCCAAAACCATCCCTAACATATATCTTGATACTTGTAAGAGATACAGATCTGGGGTTCAGGGACAGAAAGAAAACCCAGAAACACCACACGGTTTACACCGTGGAGCTGATGTCCTCCTACTGTTTATAAAGTCACTGAGTCTGATCAGGCATCACAACCTGACTTGCAGGTTGTTAGAGGAGGAAAAACTTGCTGGTCAGAATCATTAATCAAGTTAGTGGAGCTGATAAGTGAATTGCCTCTGCCATGTAGCAGGTTAACTCAGCTGGCATCTGGTTAGATTTATCACTACCTAGATGACGTGGTTTCCCCCAAATGACTACACTAGTGGGCAGCAAGGGAGTGTGACTGCCAGTGACAGAGAAAGCCTAGAGAAGAGGAAACATGGGAAAGAGGGAACTCAGGAGTTGCAGTTTCTAACTCAGTTTGCTTGGTGTTTACATCGGAGAGGGACTGGCCCCAGGCAGACATGAGCTTCTGCCACTCAGAGGAGCTTCTTAATTGGCAATATAAGCAGATTTCACAAACCAAAACTACAAGACTTGATGGAAAAGAAGCATTTTTTCCCCCTTCCTTTTCCCTGTTTAGATAAGCAGTAGCAATATTTAAATGCAATTTGTTTTTAAAAGTCTGTTTATTTCTTCAATAAATAGCCTCTCATTTAAACTCACAGACAGGGACATTTGGATATAATCTAATATTTTGATTTTTGATATCAAACTTTTAATCCCCCTATTTAGGAAGAGAGCAGCTTTCTCAGTACAAGAGAATGGAGGGATCCCTTTGACCCCTACATCTGCCATCTGCAACACCAGCCATGAGAGCTGATCCATGGACTGTAATCCTTCCTCCTCCTTCTTCTTTGGAAGTGCTACTTCAGGGTTTAACAAGAGCTACTTAAATGTTAAGATGATTAAAATACCAGTCTAGAAATCAAAGAAGCATGACACTAAAATCAGGATGCTTTAAAAAGAAATTGGGGTCACCTCATGGTCTAAGCACAATTAAATTATGCCCTAATTTTGACAGGACTCTCTTAACGGAGGTTTAAACTGTCAAGCTCTACAACCCAATCAAAGTGATGGTATTTTCCCATTATCAGCACGAATAAGGGTTAAAAGATTGAGACCTCAAACGTGCAGCTGATCCTGAGCAGAAAAACAATGGATGGAAGCATGATGTATGTTCAACTTCTAGCTAAAGTCATTATACTGAAAGTAAAGTAGCTCAGGGAGTGCCCATTGCCCAAATCCAATTTTCATACCAATGTGTTGCTGAGAGTACAGATTACGGAAAATTTGCCAATCCAAAGCTAATATTCAGAAAAGCCTTTCCAGTAAAAGTGAAAACTGCCTTTCAGTTAACAGTGCTGCTCTTCCAATAAAGCATGTGTGAAATAAACCCCACATAATTTCGATAAATAAAACAAAACACAAAGAAAACAGTTTTAAGAATACTGTTAAGAGGAATTGTGAAAAAGGTGGGAACGCTGTGGAACCATAAATCCTGGCAAAGCCTAACGTTTGTCTGCTAAAGTTACTTTCCCCCACCTAATAATTCCATTTCCCAGCATATATGATGTCTTTACCTGTCCTCTTCTCTGCCAGATTCACTCTCATACTTCTTCCTGTCTATTCCCATATGGGATGATCTGACTGCTCAGTTCTCAGGTACCTCACACATCCCGTGTGGGGCTGTGTTGGTGGTGTGCCCTGTGATGTGCTCTTCCCTTCAGCACGGTCACCTTTGGTGGAGATCTCCCCTGAGGTCATAAACGTATTGCTTTTGATATTAATTAATGATATTCCAATGCATAACCATGTCCAGCCTCCCTGGGGTGTGCATGTGGGAACACCTGAATTTATCCCCCCAGGAGAAAGCAGTTTGCTGGCACCATCTGGAAGCTGAGCACGTCCTCCAGTCCCAACCAGATCCTTTGCTGCAATCAATAAATGATGCCACAAAAACAGTGTTTAGTGCTTTTTTGCATTAATCCTTATCAGTGAGGTCAACTGTAATCAGTTGGCCAGCACAATTAATTCCAGAAACAAAAGAGCAAGCTGTCAGTGAATAAAAAAACAAGAGGGGTTAGAGACAGGTTGGATAAACATGTTTTCCAATCATCAGGTCTTGATGAAATACCTGCTTAAAGAATAAAGCAAATATTGCTAAGGGGAGGACTGATGATGTACTGGGGAAGATTGGTTAGTGCAAGTGTGAGATCTCCCTGGTCAGGGACCTTTTGGCAAGGTCTTGATTTGTAGATCAAGAACGGAAGGATTGGTCTAGGAATGGGGCTTGAACCAGGAATATTGTTATAAAATTGGCATTATCTAATTCCTGAAAAAAAATGGTAAATATCTTAAGTCATTAAATATCTAAATTCATTAAAATTCTGATTAAATCCAGTGGGTGAATATATACATAAAAAAAAAGGCT
This sequence comes from Chloroceryle aenea, assembly GCA_013399075.1. Lineage (NCBI taxonomy): Eukaryota > Metazoa > Chordata > Aves > Coraciiformes > Cerylidae > Chloroceryle > Chloroceryle aenea. The sequence goes on from VWZY01012101.1 coordinate 200,306, forward strand.
TTGCAGTGATTCAAATCTATAAAAGCAAGAGAATGTTTCTCGTTTTGCATATGCCTATTTCTCTGGCCAATTCAAATGGGAATTCCAGAAAAGAGGAGTTAGTTAGAATCATAGAAATATCTGGGCTGGAAGGGACCTCCAGAGACCATCCAGTCCAACCCCCCTGCTGAGAGCAGGGACATCATCAGCTAGAGCAGGGTGCTCAGAGCCTCCTCAAGCCCCACCTTGTATGGCTCCAGGGATGGGATCTCAACTACTTCCCTGGACAACTTGTTCCATGCAAGTGCTCCAGTACTGGCACTGCCTGCCATTGCAAACCATGGCATTTGACTGACTGGTTGTTAGGTGTGATATCTGTTTGGCAAACTGTATTTGGAAATCAAGAAGTTCAATGTAAAAAGGAGTCTTATTTTTATTGGTGCAGGTTGATGGCTGAGAGTAAATTTGATGCCTTATGAAAGAGGAAAAATCCTTTCTGCCTCAAGAAATATGCATGTTAAATGGATATTATTTTGAATATTTTAATATTCTGGCTGACACCTTTGATCCAAATAACTGCAAACTTCTCTTTAATATGGCAGTTGAGAATCTGGCTATTGGTAACTTGCAGTTGGTGGAGGAAGACCAAAGGTTGTTTCAGAGAAAGACCACTTCCAAAAATTATTTAAATGGCACCCTGGGATTTTTAATCCCCAAATAGTCTCAATTCGAATGCCTTTCATTCCTGTTGACAAATGCCCAGCCTTGTGTACTGGTCTTGGGCTTGTGGTGGGGGGCACTGAGTGCTTTTCTCCCTGTGCTGTCAAAAAAAATAAAATCTCTGCAGGCCACTGCAGTGCACACGTGCTGCCACCAGATTTACACAGATGTGATTGTCTGCAAGTCGGTAAACATTGCTTTTGATGATGCCCCAGAAAGAGAATCTAGTTCACTCCCTCCAGGCTACACAGAGATAACTGGGATGGAAAAGAGTAAGCAAATAAGTGGAAAACAGTCAGCAGAGGCGAAAGAGCGGATGGCATCCCCAGCCTGCTAGGAAAGCAAAGCACAATGCTAGAAAGGTTTTCCTGAAATTGCCAGAGTAGAGGGCAGCCAGCTGAGCTTGTTAAATGCAGATTTGCTGCTGAATAAATACTGTGCCTGTCATTTGAATAGGTAATTTTTTTCAAGGGAATGCTCTCTTCCTCAAAGACAGCCCAGCAAACGGCAACTGGAATGCTGCTACCCCCCTGCTGCTCGGACAGGGTGTACCAGGGCTCTGCAGCCCTCACTTACTTCTCACTGCTAATTTGAAAGGATGGGATTTCAGTGTCTACATGGCTGGGTATTCCTCTGCTGTGTGCACTCAAGCATTCAAACTTTCAGTTACAGTTTGAGTCACTTTACGATACCTCTATTATTAGCAATACCTAAGCAGAGCAGAGAGCACATCCTTTTAGTGGAATTGGGTTTGCACTTAACTTATTGGTTTATTTATTTGTGAACACTTTGGCTGAGGGAACTTATTAAATAATAATGCTGGGATAGAGTCCTGAAACATCTGGCACAGAGTATTCTTAAAAATCTGACAGCATCACCACAGATTCAGCACACCATAGATTCAACTTCAGCATCATAATGGATTTAAAAACCATGTGTACTTTTATATGGGTTGTGATCCCAGTTTGGCAGGTTTCAGTTTCTTCTTAATTTTGCTTATGGTTTTATCATAGAATCATAGANTCTATATGCCTGGTGTTCAGCAAGCCAGGGATGTGTTTGGGGAAGGTGCAAGGGGCTTTAACCCCTTGTGTGCGGGGGAAAGTCAGGCTACATATAACATGAGAAGCATTCAAGACCTCAGAGACCTGTCCCTTCCCCAGCTAGGGGACTCACACAGCTTCACTCTTCACCAACTCACTGCTGCAGGGTGCTGCAATGATTTCCAGGGAGGGCTGGCATTGCCTTGGTAACTCAGCAAGAGGTTTCTTCTTTCAAAAATTTTCATGTTTATTTTTTTGTTGGCACAACTTCAAGCTATGGGACCAATCTGGGTGCCCAAACTAAGTGCTTGTTCTATTCCCATCCTTCTAGGCTGTCTCTGCTGGACCCTGAGCTGCCCCACACCATCACCACCAGTGGTGAAAGAGGTCTTAGACACCTGGAGGTGTGGGAATAGCACTAGATATTTATGTTTGAGATCATTAAATATTCTCTGCCAGCCTCATTTGCACACAAGAACAACCTGGATTGAATAAAAGTATGAGAGAAAAATAAGCTAAGCAGCTTCAAATTTTTCTTAGGATAGTCATGAAGGTCAAACACTTTCACCAGTCTGGGGTAAGGGCCAATTTATTGAGATGTCCCCTGCAATTAGCAGGATTTTTTCCTTTCTCTGAAACTCTAGCAGGCAGCTGAGATGAGAGGTCCTCTGGTCTGGGTCATTTCCTGATGCTCATGGCTTTTTTTCCTGCACTGCCTTTGTAGGCCAGCTCAGACCTCTGAGTACTTTTCCTTAATAATCTTAGTGATACTAATTTCCCCAAATTAAACAGAGGTAGGGAGCTGGGAGAATCAAGGCAAGAAGACGCTGCCTTCAACATCAAAGGTCTTTGCTTTCCCCCTCAGCTTTCTTGAAACCATAAGCATTTGCTTTCTCTTTCAAAGGCTGGCTTGTAATACCCATCCTCAGGTGACACATCTCACCCTTCTGCCCCAAAGTTGGCTCTCTGCATGAAATGAAGCTGCTGTTTGCACTCACACAGCTCACTGCCGTGGTGTTTCTCACTGCACCTGCAGTGGGACCAACCTCAAATCACAAGCACCATTCTGGTGTAAAAAACATCCATCATTGCTCTCTTTGCTGAGGTTGGGATTTTTACTGGAGCTTTAGATGCCCCAAATCCGCCACATTTCAGTGGGATTTGTCTGTCTGATTGCCTTCAGCTTTTTTGACAGTCCTCTCCTCTCTTCCTACCACAGCCAGCTCTCAGCAGCTGTAAGCCCTTCATCTAACTCTGCAATTACTTCACTATTAGCACAATTTCCCCTAAGATCTCATCCTGCATCAAGCTCCTGACAGAAAACAGTCTTACAATACTTCATAACTTTGTATACACTTTATCACACGTGCTGCCAGTATAAAAAGATTCACAGCATCTTTGGGCAATCTCACCCTTCTGTGGCACACAGAATAAAGTTATTATGGAAGTCTTTAGGAGTGTGTCTGTGTAAAATATGTTTGCAAATAGGCAGAACTTATGTACAAAATAAGACTTATCCATAAATTTCTAGCCTACATCACTTAGACCTTGCTAATATTGTCATTGAAACACAGAATGTTTTGGGTTGGAAGGGATCTTTAAGGTCATCTAGTCCAATTTCCAAATACACCTCCTCAGAATTTCTCCTTCAGCACCTCAAGGGCTTGCCCTTGGCCAGCACTGGGCAGGGTCACATCCAGCACTGCTTCCTGCACAGTGCTGGGAAAAGGCTCCTGGTTTGCAGAACTGGCAGAAGAGCCTTTAGCAAATCTTCAAAAGTTGGTGACAGCAAAATATTGGCTGAGAGGTTTTCTCACACATATTCTTGCCCTGCTCTCCATTCGTGATTAACACTTGTCCCTCCTGGAGAAGGGGTAACCATTCCTTTGTACAAGTTGACATTTTCCAGTCTTCCTAATTTGCTCCCTGTAGGCAGGATGCCACAAATGGTCAGATGTCCTCCCTAAAGTGAATTGTCACCGGAAAAACAACTATGGCAACAGGCAGTCAAGGGACTTACCACTTACAATTACCACTTCTTCCATCCTGTTTCTGTATCTAAAGCCGTCTGGATCAATCAAGATCTCTCTGACTTCTTGTCTCCCCAGGCTTCCCAGGACAGCCATCCCCACTGCACTACAAGTGTTTTCAGCCACAGGCTGCAACTAGTAACTAAAAAAAGTATTTCTATGCAGTACATCACATATTTATACTACACACACAGGGCAAATTTTGCTTGTTTCAAGTGGTCTTATTTGATGGCATGTGATTAATATCTGTCCTTTTCTGTGCTAAGCTGGTGCTGTCCTGTACTGTGTTACAGGAGAGTATGAAATGCTGAGCACAGTGAGGTGTTTTCCTAACGTTTTCCCACTTGTTGGAGATAAGCAGCAGGCATTTACAAAGATACTGAGATTACTGCTGTCTCCAGGAGACCAAAGAAAGGCCTAACGTGGTTCTATGATTTCTACCATTTGGGCAATCTACTGTCTACCTTTGGGACCACCTCTGCATGGGCTTCCCATACCTTCCCATCCACTTTGCTCACTGCAGCAATATCTCCTCAAGTTTGTGATTAACTGGTGATGTCCATGCTCAGTAGGTGATGCACTGCCTGGGCACATTTCTTGATCTTTCCCAGGGAGAACAGGTTTTGAATTCTGCTGAATTCATATGCTGAGAGTATCCCAGGTTTCCTGGGTAATATAATGCATTCCTTGAGTCTGGGAGAAGTATCACATTGGTGGCTTATCTAATCTGCATATTTGTATCTGTAGTAATACTATATTAGGTGGGCTCTTGTTGTCATTGGACATATACACCCTATTTTCATATCTGTATCCAGCTGCTACATCCCAGATGATGTTGCACCAGAATATTTACCCTCCTTAGCATTTATTCCCTAGCACATTTTAGGGGACTGTAAAAAACAACCAAAACAAACCAAAACCAAAACATATGAAGATAAGGTAGTTTTCAAGTATAGCAGCCCACAGGAAGCAAACTCAATTTTTTGCTGATTTTTATTTAAGTTAATTTTTTAACCAGGAAGTGAGAGGTTACAGCATCAGGGGTAATGGTTTTAAACTGAAAGAGGGAGATTTAGCCTGGAGAGAAGGAAGAAATTGTTACACTGACGGTTGTGAGAGCCTGGCCCAGGCTGCCCAGAGAGGTGGTGGCTGCCCCATCCCTGGCACCATCCCAGGGGAGGTTGGCTGGGGGTCTGAGCACCCTGCTCTGGTTGCAGATGTCTATTTGCAGGGGTTGGAACTAGATGACCTTTAAAGGTCCCTTCCAAACCAATGCATTCTGTAATTCTATGATTCTATTTAGAACATGGTGTTAGAGTTGTCCAGATTTCTTCGTATAGAATTCATCCTGTTTAATTTAATGTGCTAAATGACCTTTTAAAAAGTGCTCTTTGATGTCATGCAGAATTTCAGCAACACATTTTAGAACAGCAACAATTCGAGTTCTTTTTCTTTGTTATTTTGCTATAAATCAAAATCCCAAACATACTTGAAATATTTATTCTAACCCTTCTTCAGATCAGCTACAACTACAGGAGATAACCTTCAGTCCTTCTAACCCTTCTCAAATGTTAGAAGAAATAAGGACTAGATGATAATTGGTCTCTAATTCCACTTATCTGCCTAAAATTTTTATGTACTTAGCTGAAATGACCTAGATATTAGTCCTAAATTCCTCTACAGTCTGTTTCTAGAACCAAAAAATACCTGGAGAATGTCCACAGAGCACCAGACACTACAGGTGCTTAAGATGAGTTACACTGAATGTAAAGACCTTAACATAATAATCTTTCAGGCTATGGAAGCCAAGATAGATGTAGCAAAGATGAGATAGACAGGCAAAATAAAGAAAAAAATAAATTACCCCAGGGTGCTGGTTGAGTGGTTTTGCATTCCTTCTGAATTTTTTTCCTTTTTAAGTAAAAATTTTAAAGTCTTTTTCTCTTTTCTCTTTTCCCTTTTTTTTTTTCCTTTTCCTAAAACCAAACAGGTCTGTATTTATAGGATCTTATTTCAAGGAACAGGAAAAAGCTGAGAAGAATGGAAAATCTTCAGCGACAGCAGTTGAGAGACATAAAGCCACAGGAGGACTGTGCAATCCAGTCATGCCTCCCAGCCCCACACAATCAGCTTCCCTCGCAGCTACTCGTGCCATTGCTGATTCCTGCTGGGGCTTCTGCAGCACGCAACGGTGGAGCAAGTGCAACCAATTTGTGACTCTGCTTAGTGCTGAGCTCTGTGACAAATGCAGCATTGCCAGGATTTGCTCGTTCTGCTTCCCAAGTTGAAAGCTCAAGCGTGAATGAAAACACGCATGGAGACAAGGAATGTGCAGAAGTGTCACAGGAGACCCAACCAAGGGAAAGGGAGGAAGAGATAGGAAAGGACTGAGAGGGTCTGGAGGGATGGGGAAACTGGGGAGGCTGGTGTTTGTGCAGGTGCAAAGATACCTACCAGGTGCTGGGAAACATTATTCCCAAATTTGGGAAAATCTAAATGCTGGGCACCAGGTTTAAACAAAGGGTACAAATCAGTGGAATGTTTTCCATAGCTCAAGATGCCTCTAGCCCAGGCTTGTCATCTCAATAAGTTCACAGTGCTGTTCAGTAAAGTGCATCATGCCTTACAGTGCTCTGAAAGTTCCCCCTTTTTTTTTCTTTTTTTTTTTTCATCCACTGTTTTATTGCCATGAAACTGACTGTGATATTTCAAATATAATTGGACATTTCAACAGGTATTTAGTGGATGGTGTAGATCATGGTACTGGGTAATGGAGTAGCCACAGAAGAGGGAAGCACTCACAAATATTATCTTTCAATATCTATAAAAGCTTAGATTATTGTAAGCTCACGTACTGTGCTGTACTGATTAATCCTTCAGTGCAAATTGGTGGGTAACGCTGACAATCAGTTATTCAACTCTGGTTTATTTCCTTCAATTTAAACAGTTAAATAAAGATACAAAGTTAGATAATTACACTCCACTGGGGAGATGTACTATAAACAAATGACATACATGTCTAAATTGATTAGTAAATCTACATAAAGCTTTCTTTAAATGCAAAGTGGTTTTTTTCATTACTGTGTAATTATTCATTAAACGCCATCTGTTAAGAGTCAAGTTAATAACATGTGAAAAAGTGTGGGATAACAACCAAAGTCAACTCATTTCAAAATAATCTCCTTGAAAGGGTTCTCTGGGAATAAATTCATTTCATTTGAGCCAGTGAAACTTGTCACACAGATCTGAGGGGGAGAGAGGATAATGCTTGCTGAGTGTTTCGTTGTGAAAACAAAAACATTTTCATTTCCAAATGCCAGTTTTGTGTTGGTTTTTGAGAATCAAACATAATATTTTACTCAAACTCTCCCAGAACACAATGATATTTAAGCTTTTAGCAAGTTTATGGGAAAGCAGAACTCGCCATTTCTTTTCTGTGTGAAAAAGTTCCCTGACTTTCACTGTCAATTATTTCTTATTCTAATTTTAAACTCGAACTTAATTGGATTCAATACATTTGACTGCTTTTCTATATGGAATAGGACCACAGCAGGGTTTCACAGACCTCAGAGATGTTGCCTTTAGAAATCCTCTCATTAATTGAAGAGGTAGGAAAATGCAACGGTGTGTTGCTCATGCAGATGAATTCATATCTGTGCATTTGAACACTCTTTAAATAGCAGAATCCTTTATGTAAGACACAGGCATGCACATCAGCTGCCGTGGGGAAAACTGCAGCTGGGGGTCTGACAGCTTCTTGCTCTGGTTATTCAGCAGAAATCTCACAGGACTGGGAATGATCTGCTCCTTCTCAAGGCTCCACAGTCACCTCCCTGCTGCTGATCTGGCATCTGTGTAAAGCTGGTGCCACTTTCTTCAAGGAAGCCAGGAGCTTGGGACACAGTTAATCCAGCTGCATTTTTCAGCCTGCCTGCAGTTAAGCAGGAAGAGTTGCCATACGTAAACACTTCTTCACAAATCCGATATTATTCCCAACTGCCAATTATGTTCAGCATAAGCATTTTTTCCCAGCTCTTTTTTCACTCCATGGAAAAGCCTGATGTTTTTTCTTCCTAAGCCCAGCTGGGAAGTCAGCAAGCTGAGTGATTTACAGAATGGAAAGTTGAAAAAAACATGGATACAACATTTGGGTTAAACTTTTTAAATGGAAGCAAAAAGGGTTGGATATGCCCAAGTCAAACCATTTAATCTGGATTTGTTAAACTAAATCAAAACTCTGTGCTGCAGTCTGGTTTGACCAAGATGCCCACAACGTCTGAGCAGTGACAGTTCATCGACACCAAGGTGATATCACTGTGGTTACTCCTCTTCATGTCCAGGAAATGAATGATAATAAAAGTCAGGTTTGGAACGCTACTCTCCCAGGGAAGTAACAGCAGCCACAAGGACAGGGTAGAGTCACAGGGAGGGGGTGGTCTTTAAACCACTGCTTTTTAAAGCAGTCTGTTTGGTAAGCCTGTATTCCACAGGAGATGATAGTGAGGACTTCTACCCCATTGTGAACTCTTTGCTGTGCCTTCCTAAGCCTCTTTTAGTCTACAGAGCTGGAAAACTTCCCTTGCATATCTGTCCTGCACTTGGGTGTGTATCAGCTCTTATCCAAAATGCACTTTGAAACACCACTCTTATTGATTTCTAATGGCAGTCTATGCCTACACAGTTTATTAATTATTGAACAATTACCTTGGCTACAGAGTATCTTGAGGCCAATAAATTTCAGATAAGAAGCTGAATGAAATGTGTATTTATAAGTAACTAAATTAACTCTAAGGCGTGTAAAGTATCATATCTAGCACAGTCTTATTCCACGTAGAGCCACAACTAGAACAAAGACCACACAAATATAAAACTTTTTCAGTTGAAGAAATAATTGGGTTTTAGGAAGGTTGTTCATGATTATGAACAGAAATGAATTTTTTAAGAATTAGGGTGTCACAGAATATAATTCAGGCAGTTGGGGCAATAATTAAACTAGAAGCACAAGGACACAACTACTTCCTTTCTGAAATGTGGTAAGATGTATTTCACAGAAGATAGGAACAATGTGCTCTTCTTTGGACATTTCTTAGGCATAAGAGGTCAAACTCTTAAAAGGGGTCTCAGCCTAGCCTTCAGATTTGGATTGGTCTTTACTTTCATGTCCCTGAATGCATTTACTCAGATAAAACGTGGAGAATCTTACCGAGTTTGACTTTTGTTCTCTTTTTGAGGGTCATGGTTGATGACTGGTTGTTTGCCCCAGCTCCCGAGGCATGAATTTCTCCCCTGTTCCAGACTCAAACCAAAGATCACCCCCGGCTGAACAATCACATGGTGATGATTGTTTATTTGAGTAGCAAAGTTACACCAGAATGAAACCATCATGTCCCACTATGTGAGCTTATTGGGTCTTTTGCAATTAGGATAGTCTTGGCTTATTGTGGCCTGACGTGGTTTAAAAGAGGCAGGAAAGATTAAGATTACTCTCAGAAGGTTGTGATGATCTGGTGGTCAGAATGCTTTAATTAAAATGTGTACAGGGTAGGGCATAGTAATGGGAAACAACCTATTTTGAGCTGGTACAACATACACTGTGGATTACAAGGGCCCAAGAGATGTGAACTGAGACACGTGCTCATCATTTTCCACTGGAAAATGAAAAGATGGAGGGATCTTCACGGACACGTGTAGAAGATTTTCAATTATCAACACGTAAAGTAAAAACTGATTGAAGAAAACCCTTTAGACTGACAGACACTTTGCTGAGAAAGATGTGTTGGAAGTTGGTGAAGCTTTAAATCAGGCACTTAGGAATTGCTTGTCACTCATCTTTCCTTTCAATCCCATCAAGAGACAATAGTGGTGCAGAAGTTCAGTGCAGAGAAATGTCTCCACAGCTCTGGAAAGTGTGACAACCAGCATCAACCAGAGCTTTTCAGCCTTTTTTTTGTGAGTGATTGACTGGGTGTGACCTAACTGTTGGGTTTACTTGTTCATTTGATTTGGTATAAATATACCTAATTGCCATGCTTCTAGTTTCATGATTTTATACGTGGTCTGCCAATGGGAAATATAAGTAGCCTTCCCCAAGTAATACAGGAAGGCAACTAAAACCAGTTATTTTTACCTATTTAGGAAGGTTTTTCCTGTTTGTTGAAAAGCTTAAGAAGTGCTAATTAAGATCCCTCAGAGTCTTCCACTGGTCCAGCAAGATTAGGATCAGGTCTTAAATACTGTATATCATAGAGATGGAAGTCTAAAGTGAATAATGAAAAGAAGATAGAAGTGACACAAATGATAAATAATTCTGATTGTGGAAGAAGGAATGACCTAAAATATCAAAACCTCAATAGATTTGTGTCTTGACACCTCCTGCCCATGCTGCAAATAACAGCAAGACACATAAGTAATAGTCTTTCCTATCTAATCTTGCCAGAATTGCTCAAGAAATATCTTTTGGAGGGATTAACTGTTCCTGAACAGTTTCTCCAGTGGATTAGTTGAGAAAGCCTTTTTTCTTGTCATGTCTTCCTCACCTATGAGATTTTCCTTGGAAAAAAATACCAAACCAACAAAAATCCAACAGAACCTTAACCCAGAAACCATAGGTTTTTTCTTGTTAGAAAACACCACATTCCACTTCTCCCTTTTATCTTGCTGTATTGAGGAAACAAGTAATGTTGCCACACTCCTCTGGAAACTAAATGCTCAGGGGTAACATCAGCAAACTTGGGAAGAGTAGCTTTAGAGAAAACAAAATAAGGATACTGTTCTTGTGTAGAAAAAACAACCCAAACAACAACCACAACCAAACAAACCCTTTCAACATACATCAGTAAATCACTGAAGGAGAACTTAATAATGGGGGCTATCTTTTAAAGCATCTCTGCTAGAGACAGCAGCAGATAAATAGGGTGATTTCTGCAGCTGCAGAGCCTGGCTGCAGTCAGGAGGGATCCCAGGGGATCCAGATAAGTAGCTAGGACATTTTGCTGGCATGGCTGGAAGTCTGAGCAGCTCATTGTTTTTGTAAGGTAAATCACAGTTCCTAATTCCTGTTTTTCAGGGCCCATACCCACCTCTATCTCCATGTGCTCACATAAATCCAGTGCTTCTTAGCCTTTGTGCTCCTTTAATATAGACAATATCCTTCTCTTCATTTGTTTTGGGGCTAATATGAAACATTGGATCCAGGAGTTACTGAGATTATAAATTCTATGTTATTTTGCAAATCAGATTATTACAAAATGGCTTTCTATGTGCAAAGTGCAGCATCTTGCAATGGGGCAATAAAAAAAAAAACTTTGTTACCAGAATCTCTTAGAAGATTTAAAGTTCAGTTTGGATAATGTATTGGCTTTTAGAATTTTTATTGCAGACCCGGTGCTTTTTTTCACCTATGTTATAATACACCTTCCTCTGGTGAAAGTCATCTCACTCAGTGCTTAATAAAGTTGCACAGTAAGTAATCCTATCCTTTGGTGGATACAGATAATATCCTGGAATATTCATGGATATTATCTGTATCTCTATCTGTATCTCTGTCTATCAATTCACCAAGAAAGATAACAGAGGCAAGGGTTATTATCATGCTGAGGAAAGAAATAGCTATATTTCTAATGGGAAAGAGAGAAGCATAAGATGAATGAAAAATATTATAAAACCAGTTTTCATGTTATAAGATCAGGAATGGAGGAGAGAGGCTATTTTTAATACCTTCCTCATTGTAGGATCTCTGTGAATAACTGAGAGCAAGCTGAGGCTGTCAGCAGCCTCCAGTCCTTTCTGGGATAGAAGCAGGGTTGAGCTGCACTGACCACAGCCCCTACCCCTTTAGGACCTGACTGAGGGATGCTACAACCAGGGATACGATTGACACCAGAGTATCTTTGGGGGGATGGTTTACACACTGCTACATCCCCTTTGCCACCACAGATTAGACCACTTTGTTTAATGCTGGAAAACCACACAAACCCTTTGCTCAGATTTGTTGTGGGTTAAACCCTCGTGGGATCTCACTAAGGCAAAATGACTTCTGAAGAACATACATGTGAAAACCAGAGCGTTACTCTGAGATACTGTCATTGCATGTTTATGTTTGAAGTGCTAGAAACTTGTGCCATCACTTTCATTACAGATCCATATTTTCAGTGATGCATGTCTTGTCAGGAAAAATTATTTTATAGATGAGATTGAACAGTGCAATTCTTACCCTGTGAGGCTTATAGAGAGAAAAGAAAAAAAGAAAAAGAAATCCCAAACCATACTTTTAAAAAAATATTGATTTTTAGCTGATTCATGACTCAGTGGATAAATATGAGCTTTTATCCTACTTTGGGTACCCTGGAGATACATGGCTTCGATGTCCCTGCTGCTAAGGGAGATGGGCTGCCTCTAGAATTACACTTTCAGTTTATTAGACCAAGGAAGCTGTTTGTTGATAATGCCCCTGAGTTTGCTTCAACATTGCTTTATCATCTCCTCCAGCTGCAATAGCCCATCCAGTCTTTTTAAGGCAGTTTTTACTTGCCCCTAAGATGGGCAAATTAGTATATTTCCTCATGCAAGGGACCCCATGGAATTCATAAGTGGAAATTTTCCAAAGTTTTAGAATCAAAGATTCAGATTTTCTGCCTTTTCAATCACCTTGCCATGTCTGAGTAATGTGTAGGGAAATAATTCACGCAGATGTGAATAGAGATTCGTGCCACACTCTCCGACTGACTTAGATTAGATGGAACAAACCAGGCAGTCTGATGCCTGCAACGTGGCAGCATACTGCAAGCTGTGACATCTAGGATGGCTTCAGGCATGTTCCTTGCTCTTGGACTGCCCCATAGTGACAGTGTGGGCATGAGAGTTGCACCCAGAGCACTGACAAGGTCCCAGTAGCCACAGCGAGACCCCCCCAGGCCAAAGGCAACTGTTCAGCTGGCACCAGGTGTCCCTCCTGCAAGGTGCTGAGTGAAGCTCAGAAAGGAGAAAAAGTTTTATAAAATATGTTAATATTATGAACAACCCCGTGATGAAAGGTGGAGAAAAATCATCTATCACCCTCTACAGAAAGACATGCATGAGCATGTCTTTCTGCAGCTTTTTTTTCTAAGTATCTCTAGCTAAAGGAAACAACATCATTCATCATACACATTCCAATACAGTGATTTGTATACATGACACACACACAAGCACACTCACTTTTCCTCTCATAAGTCTTAAATTATTAAACAGAATTTAAAACAGTAGCTTAATTCCCTATCTGCTAAGCAGACAGGTATTACTAAACATGATCTTCTGGCTTGACATGTGGATTATAGAGCTAAAATGCATGTGGTATATAAAACCCAGGCCTTCCTGCAGTGCACACTGTATTTTCCTCCTGGGATGGGTCCTGTTCTCTTTTTGGCAGCCCAAAAGCTTGCTTTGGCAAGCAGCTGTTGAACTCCACTGAGCAAAGAGGTTATGTGAGGGTTGTGGATAGAAGGAAAGGGCACGGCTGGAACAATAATATTTCAGGGTTTTTGAGTGTTATGATGGTCTCTTGAAACCATAAATGAGGTCTTTAACTGGTCTTGATAGTAGGTCCTTCACAGCCAGGAGCCAGAGGACAGGCTTGCTCATATATGCTGAAGCACATGTTCTTTTTTCACCTCTTTCAGCATCAGCTCTGATTCTGGCCAAAGCTGCCTCGAGCCCCAGACCATGAGTGTCCATATGTGCCTCTTTTATGGAGCACTCTTTCCAGACTCCTACTGAGGTGTTTCCAAACAACACCATCCATTGGTCACTGCTGCCAAGTTCCTCCAGAGCACAAGCACAACCAGCAAGATGGCTCATATTGTCCACCAGGATGCCAAACCCCCTTATTCGTAGAGCTGCTCTGGCTGCAGCGCTTCCTCACCTCCTGGGGTCTGGAGGTAGGGGATGAACAACTCCTTGAAGTTAATTGAATTATACTAATTTAAAATGAAAAGAGAATAAACCTTTTGTTATCCAGAATTAGATTTTTTTTTTCTTTTACATAAGAGAAGGCAACAGTATTTTATCAGGAAAGTAAAACCAGATTTGAATCTTTCTGTCCAGCTCCTTAGGGGGTTCAGCTTTCCCACAAATAACAACACCAGGGACTTTCTGCCATAACGTAATCCATCTAAAACTGATGATGAAGAGTAGAAGATCCTCCACACTGGGAAAAGAAATAAGTCAGTAACTCCTTCAATTTTTCTTTCTTTCTAGCTCCCAGATCAATGCGGTACTCCCGAATGCAGAGGAAATTCTTACATGAATACTGCTAAAGCATTATCACTTCCAGAGCTTGCCAAGAAAACGCAGGTGTTCCTCAAGCCCTGAGTAATAACAACCCTGGGCTCCTGGGTCTGGATGACAGGTATTCATGACAAAAGGAAGTAATCTTTCTGCGTGGGAGATAATTGCAGGTGATGTTTATTATGCCTAGGGTTCATAAAAATCAAATAGTGATTAAGGACATAGACAAAACTTCATCACTTTCCTCTTTTCTGCCTTATAATTAGATTTTGTAGCTAGACTCTCAACTATCAGGTGAAATTCAATACAAGAAGAGTCAAAGATGTTCTAGAATATTATGATATAAAGGATATAACAGATTACTTCAGGGTCTCTGTCCTCACTTGCTCCTTCTACAAATCTTAAATCTTCTTGTGGGGTTGCTTTTTTCTCTTCTCATGGTTGCTCTGAAAAGTGTTTTAAAAAGACAAATGGATTAACTAGTAGACATGGAAATAAGATATATATGAAAGTGGATTAAATTCACTTTTTTTTCCATTGTAAAAAGGAACTCACTTGAGATCAGCCATGAGAAGCCTTTGGTAAAAATAAACTGAAGCTGTCCCCATTTGTTTACAGCTAATAATTGCACAGTGCTGCTGTGAACTGGGTAGTTTTCCAAATTGTTCCATCAGGAGCTTGCTGATCTTGGACGCCAGTTTGGCTCTGTCTCTCTGCATGAGTTTTACATAAGTTTTCTTTCATTATCTGTAATGCACATGGAGTACACTGACTGATAAGAACACAAGAGAAAGCAGCCAGTACTTGTTATTTCACTGTTTGGGCTTATTTTAAACATTTATTGCATTGAAAAACAATTGAAGGAGATGACAGGGCAGAGTTACAGTTGACTGAAAGGCTCTGACTTTTTTAGAGAAGTTTTATCCACATGCTCTATGCTAGTGGAGAGATGAGGGGTGTTGTTAACTTGCTGAACACAAGCTGAGGTGGAGCTAAGTGTCTTGGGAAAAGAAGAAACTACATCAAAAGCAGACCTCAGTACTCCTTCAACTGAGCTATTCCAACGAAAGGAAATTTAATCTTGGTGGATTTTTCCCATTTTCTTTGGAGAACATGTGGCAGTATGGTGTTTTGGCTGTTAGAGAATTGATTATTTTTAGTGTGAGACTAACACCAGTAAAGGGGCCAGGTAAGCAGGTATGATGCCCTGGTTTTTGGTGGGAGCTTTCAGCATGGTTGTTTTGTTTTGAAATCAGTCACATACTGAGCTGTCTCTCGGAATTTTGACTACTGTTTCATCTTGTCTGGTAATGATAATCTAATGAAAAGTTAACCCATTCTTGTATTTGTCTTGTTGCTTTGCTCTCATTCCTCCTCTCTGTAAGCCTATTTCACTTCAAGACTAGCAGGAAAACATCTTGTACCATATACAAATGCTTTGCCACTGATGTCACTAAGAGAGATTTCAGATCATCTTCCATTTTTTATGGCTGAGACCTAACCTATCAAGGCAGTGTGGATTCCCTAGTACCCTATCTTTGGGTCATGATGAGAACTGGATCAAAAGAAAAGAAGAGTTACAATCTCTTCATCAAATGATTCACAGAGTTGCCCTTTCAAAACATGTTAATACATTAAAAGCTTCCTTCAACTTTAAACAATTTGGAAAAGGTCTTTTAAAATCTAAGATACTATTCATCAACAAGAACAGTATCATTTATTGACTACGCACATAAATGATATCTAAACTACATGAAATTAAGTTAGATGAAATTAAAGATATCAGGCTGATAGAGTTACCCAATTTCTTAGTAGACCATAATTTCCAGGCAATTTAAACGAATGCCCAATCCATAGCTTTCTGATCCATATATCCACATAAATTGCAGTGGGTGTTTGCCTAGCAGAAATGCAAAGGGATGTTGCTTAATTCTTCAGCGATAGTCCTGTCCAACTTAGTATGCTGTCAGCAAGTTTATTGCCTTGTATTTTCATTTTGTTTCAATTCAGTCCAGCAGAGTGTTCTGGCTTCTTGACTCCTGTGCCTCTGTGAGCTCTTGGAGGTCAGGCAGATCTCCTGCTGCTCCAGGCAGGCTGCAGCACCTGCATATATCAGCTACAGCAACTCACTCACTCACCAATTAGTTTTGTGTTTGTATTTTTTCTGGAACATGCTCTGCTCAAGGCCCGTGGAGAGCCACCACACACGCTTTGCAATAAAATGAATGTCGTGTTTGCTCCCAGCTGTAGAATACAACCAGTGAAATGACAGATGGGATGTCTCAGAGATAGGGTCCAGTGTCAACAAAGGATTCTAAAAGCAGCTCTTCACTTTGTCATGATAAAAATTTTGATACAAAAGTCCTTCATACTGGCTGGTACTCCACCTCTCTCGACTACGAAGAAAGTTCCAGTACAGCTACATTTGGGGTAGTTTCACATGACACAGTCTAAGAACCTCATGTTTGTGGTCGATGGTCAGATGATCAGTTTGAATTAACAGAGAAACCAAGTATATTTATTATTCACCCCCTTTTTGCCCTTCAGTTTGATTGTAAAATGTGACTTAGATTCACAGACTCCAACCAAAAACTTCTAAGCTAATAACTTTTAAGACAAAAAGGCTGAACTGAAGGCAAAGGCATGCTGTACCTCATTAATAGTGCTTCCCAAACTACAGGCCTGGAAATAACATATCTATTTTAAAAAGGTTGCCTGAGCTTATTGGAGGAATTACATAATTCCTTCATTACCATGGTAAGCCAGTTAAAGCAATAATTAAAATTAGAATTTCCAAGTCCTTAAAGTTAGTGGACCTGTAGAAAAGCTTCCAGTGAAAAGAAGCCTTAAAAAACCTTATCAATATATCACAAATCTAAAAGGAATCAAGAATCCAGAAGAGCTATTACAGTGAAATAACCTAAACCTTTAATAGACTGCTTTGCAATGAGTCTTTTAGTCTCTTAAAGGCCTGTGAATTGAAAGCTACCTTCCCTGAGCTAGAATGACATTAAAAAACTTCCCAGTATACTTAAAATAATTAAGCAATCAGGTGGAGAATTTGCAGGTAATATGCAGTGAGTTGAGCTCTGAAGTCCACAATTCCAGCACAGAAAGGGGGGCAAATCAAAAGCAAGCTGTGTAACAAACACATATGATCATGGAAATTAAAAATATTTTTGAAGCCAAACTCTTCTGCCCAGCCTGAGGAAAAGATCCAAATATCCTTCATTAATAAAGAAGACATCTTTGGTTAGATCATCCCCATATGTATAATAACCTCCTCCCCTGCAGAAGTTGTTAGAAAGAGCAGAAATGGTGCTCTGCTCAATAGAAAAACAAGCTGCAAAAGTCACAAGGTAACAATTTGAATAATGGGCATTTCATTCCAAAAAGTGAAGAAATATGAGTATCCACATAAAATTGCTCTACTAGAAGCAATTGTAAAAAATAAAATAGCTAATTGCTAAGTGGAATTTTACGAGAGTGTGTGCTCGTGGATGACTTTTCATATAGAAACAGGCACTGACATCTTTTTAAAAGCCTTCTGTTGCGAGCCTCTATTTTCGTCTTTGCTGAGTGAGAAGAGGAGCCAGCCCAGTTTAAAACAAGAGGAAATTGAAATACTGCACCTCTAAAAAGAGCAAGTGTGACAGAAGTGATTTCTGCACTGACATTTTGAAGAACTACGGGGTAAAGAGAACGAATTCTGTCTGGAAGAGTGTAGATGTGACAGGTATCACTTGGCTATCAGAACACAGGACCAATATAAAATGTACTGTCTGGTAAATTCAATCCTGTCTTTTCTCCACAAAAATCAGGAATTAATTTGTTATACCTGTTTTCAGACACCTGAGAATATTTTTTTTGTCTTTTCATTAGTGACTGTCTTTCCTCTAAAAGATATTCCCTGCACTTAAAATGTCCAACTCTTTTCTCATGATAGTTTAAACCCCAGAGTGATTGTCACATCTTAGGTGGCATTATGAGCAGTGTGCAAGAGGTCACTTCTAGGTTTAATTACTTTCCCTGAATGAATGCCATTCCACTTTCATTGCCTTCTTATCTGAACTCTTTTCAGACACTTCTGAAGCCACCTGCACAAGCACAAACTTCTCAGGGCAAGGCTTTCCTCCCACATATACGTATATAGAGCTAAGATGAAGCACCAATGGATTTTTTTGGGACCTCCAGCACTTCTACTGCAAATTAACCACACAGTAAGGTGAACATGACTCTATAAAGCTACCAAACAAAGACAAAGAAAGTCATGGCTCATGCCTTAGTCAGTCATGAAGACAGAACCATCCCCATTAACCATAAACCCATGCTGAACCTCTGCCAGCAACGAGTCTGAAACGAATCCCTACCCGAGCTCAGGTTGCTGCATCATTTCACAAGGCAGCTCCACTTGTCTGAGGCATCATGCCACATCCTCATGGCAAGCCTGGAAAAGGAGAGGACATCACCATCAGCTGTGACAGCCGAGCTCTTCTCATGACAGTCTCCATATATTTGATAGACTTCTCATCACATCTCCCCATGGAGAAGCTCTTGTGGGTACTCACGGAGCCCCTTTTCCGTGCGTGTCATTTTGCTCTCATCCTTATGACAACATTGACAGGAAAACAGAGGAGTAGCTCAGAGCAATAATAACATGTTTTTAAATTCAGGAGTTATTTGACTGACATGTTTTCATGTGAATAGCATCAGACTATCTATGCAGCTTGCAAATAATCTTGGCATCATCCGAGCAGACTTTCAAATGCATGAATTCCTTTTTCCCAGTTTTCCAAAGGCAATTCTCATTCAGCTGGTGCAAGTAACATACTAGATAATGTTACAACAGTCCCTGGAGGCTGGAAATTAGCCTTTCTAGAAATACTTTCCAGGGTTTGGGTCAGAAGGTGTGTTGGGGTGTGCTGACTAATTCTAACCTCTTCAGATGTGTATTCAAGAAGATGAATGGTGAAAGAGCTGATGGAAAAATTTACTTTCCATCTCTGAAATTACCAATATTATTCTACAGGCTGCAATTTAACAGACATTCAATTAATTTTAATTTAAATAGAGGCTTTTGTTGTTTCTATTCAATTTTTCAACATGTCTCAAAGAAAATTGTTAATTTTCAGATTAGCTATTCATTTATTAATTTGCACATAAGAAAGAGGCAGGGAATAAAACAGGTTGAAAAAAAAATCCAGAAACAAAAACTAAGAGTCTCTTACATCTTTTAAAACATTAAAATACAATTAATTAGTCTTCATTAATATTTTTTTTATTTTTTTGGTGAGAAGTGCTAGGGCACTAAAAATCTATTGACTAAGCTTTTCTTCGAGGTCTCCTTGTTGCCTTTCTAAGTAAACATAATAGAGTAGGTACATCCATGCACTCTCTGCTTTAAATGAATGTTACTCTAATTTAGCTCAATACAAAGACAAGTGTGACTCAATATCTGCACCACTGATGCTGTTGACACGGAGTCATTCTAAAATATAAACTATGGACGCCACCCCATGCTGGAATATGTCATTTAACATCTTGCATTTGCAGGAGCTGCACAGAGAGACCAAGTTACTCTCCTACTGGCACAAGTGACTAAGCTTGCTCATCTCCTAATTGGTCCCCAGGAAGAATGTTCTCACCTGGTTCAGAAGCAGCCTGGGGAAAGGGAGAGCTGTGCCTTCCACCTACTCACACATCCACGCACAAAAGTCCCTGACTCAAAGGTTCATGTGGCTTGCTGCTGCTGGCTTGTTTGATTTCCTTAGCTGCCCTAAGAGCCCTTAAAAATCCATCTAGCAGGCAAAAGTGCCAGAAGCAACAACCATGTGCCTCAGGACCTGATGCTTCTTTATTTCCATGAAGCAAACTAATAGTGACAACGGGAGCATGAAGAATTCACCAGGAGGGCTCTGGTGAGCAGGGCTGCTGTAGCTGTTGTGGCACTTGCAGCACAGGAGCTGAATGGTGAGATAATGGAGGTTTTCTCTCCCCAGTTCCTCAAAGTGATGGCCCATGAGGATTCACCTGGCTGGCCAGGAACCCCCAGTTAGTCCCAGTGTAACATGCAGCATTCATTGTTTGAAATACACAGCACCTGCTGGAGAGCAAGGAACTAGGCAAGAAGCTGCTGCATGATGCCAGCTATTAGGGGCTAGGAAAGGTAGGGGCTGAAGTAAAATAAATTTTGGTTAATGAAGGTGACAGAGAAGTTGTAGCAGCTGAGACACTGCCAGCCAGGGTCAGAGTGACAGAGCTGTGGCTTCTCCCTTCACCAGACAACCTTGCCAAATTTTTGCACGGCACTGGGCTGAAATCAGACCAAAGTCAACATACATGAGTGCTTAAAGAGCTTCCTTGTGCCTTCTCTTCTTGAGCCTCTGTCGTGGCATGGCAACCAAAGGCTTGGATCACTTGCCACGCAGTGAATCAAAAGTTATGATTTTGCAGACACAGAGGAGAAAGTGTTCACTGCTGCTTCTGACACTGTTAATGGAGCAACGAACTACCAGGGCCAGCTGCCTTGTTAAGTTTGTCTACTCTTCTGACACAGTATGTAGACATTACACAAGTCATTACTCATGTTATCTGTACTATACATCCATGGTGAAATTCTGATGGCTGGAGTCAGAGAGACTTTAAGATTGACCCATCAGAATGACGATTTCATGAGCCATTATCTTAGTCACATAAAGGAGGATAACACTTTGTTTTTTCCAATGTGATGCTTGACCTTCAGATAATCACACTGAAGATACTGCTGCTAGTAAAATTCAGTTTAATTGTCAATGAAGTGAAATGACCCAGTCCTACAGTTCATGAATGTATTACAAACTCTCCAAACAGCTGTGAAGTGAAAAGCAAGGGCTGATGGAGGCAAGAGGAAACACCCATGGGCTGTTTGCAGGCACACTGGCTTCCCAGGGGAAATTGGTTGTCTTTGAACTGGCTAAGACACAGATAAAGGAGAAACAATCTCTTCATGTGTTAATACTCCTGCTATTAAGGTCCTGTAAAGTTTGTACACTGCTGATCAAAGGAGGAAGGTGAGACAACAGCAGAAGGAAAGTGCAGTGAAAGCCTGAAACTGAGATTCCCCAATTTTCACAGAGAAACATGGGAGAGCTACAAACTTCAGTACAAAGGAAATGCATCAGATCACAAATGCATTTTCAGGTCCGATTTTCAACTAGTTTTCTCAGTGGTGTAAAGCCATAAACATTAGTTTCCTGTGAAATGAGTGTCTTAGATGTTTTAGCTAGGTCATCAGAATAGCCTCCTATCCTGGATATTTAGGACATAACTTTTGAGAATTTATTTTATCCCAACTAACTATTTCATCATCTCAGTGGGACAACAAGCTGAGAAAATTTTCCCTCCATGAACACACCAGAAAAGACAAATCCTCCATGTATATGTCATAGGCTTTTTGAAACTGAAAGGACAACCCGAAATATTGAAGATTTAATCAGCTTCATGCCTTTGTGCATTGCCAAATACAGACAAAAAAATGTAATAAAAATTACTGTATGGACACTAATAACTTAATCTCTTCTCTAGAGGAGTTTCATACTGGTGCAATAACCCTCCTCTTTGGTACATTACTGGTACCAGCTGTATTTCCATCAGGGTAAACTGGTATGCATGTGTTATGTAGGTCACAAATCCATTAGCTATAGGCCATTGTAAAGGAATGGCAAGAGATTTGTGTGATCCTTCTAAAACTGGTCATTTGCAGATAGAATTAATCATTTGATTAAGCTTTTTGCATCAGGGCTGCATTGTGTACAACCACCTTTGACTTCTTCCCCATGAATTTCTGTGGCAAAGCAAAGATGGGAGCTGTTTGGTGAACTGATGTCCCCATGGTCACAATGGACTTGGGTCTTTTGGTTACCAGCTCATTGCTCTATCTGCTGAGCCATGCTGCTCTGCAGAGTCACCTTGGCATTTAAGGTATCTAAAGTACATTAGGTGTTCTGTGGTTTTGTGTGCTTGATAATGGAGCAAATGCCAAAGGACTACCCATCTAAACCCAGATCTAGTGCTGTCAGAGCTCACTGGTGAGAATTGATATTCATTAGTGGTGCTTATTGCTAATTCATAGCATAGTCTGTCATTGAAATATCACAAACCAAACTGGCACTCCCTGCCATTAGGGACCCGCAGGCAATACATTCATTTCCTTTACAGTGATTAAATATGCACAGCGTATTCTTTCCTCCTGATTTGTATAAAATGAAGCTATTTGATGGGTCCATCATGCCCTCTTAGGTATGCATCATAAATAAATCCCAAAGCATTCAGTAAATGTCCTCAGCTGCAGGGATTACCAAAAGGGGAATCAATTATGCAAATTACTTGGGCCTTTAGAGTTGGACATACATACTGAGACTCAAATTAGTGATCAATAGAAAACTTCAGCTTTCTTCCAAAATCTAGAATGCTATTTTCACTTGATTGTAGATTTAAACCCTTTTAGCTGATACATTTTTCCTGTAAGCCCTGGGAGTTTAGCCTTAGTGTTAATATTTTCTTTACCTGAGAAACTTGTGCATCACAATAGCTTGACAGTAGAACAGAATAGAGTAGAACAGAACAGAACAGAATTCTCTCTACCACTGTCACAGAGTACCTACTTCCCACATGCCATTGGGTTTTCCCCTTCTTTTTTCCTGTCCTTCCTAGTCTCCCATGCCACATTTTTCTCCTCAGTGCCTTTGAACTCACATGGTTTCTTCCTGAGGGCCAGCAGCTGTCAATTTTTCTCTTCTGAGCTTTAAGCTGGTGTCATGCTAGGTCCCATCACATGGACACCCTGCTCAGGCTGTGGATTCTAGGACACCTTTCTCAGCTGAGGTTATTGCTTCCTACCCAACAAGGGAAACTTGATGAGGTTCTGGTGCTGTGGAATAGCACCTTAGCCTACCTCTCCTAAGATGGTAAAGACCCCTCTTATTTTGAGAAGGGGTCACCCTTAGGGTTCTCCTGTGTGGCTTTGGATCACTGCCACTCAGGAAAAGACCAGACACTTAAGTCCTGCTCCTCATACACCCATCATGAGGACATGTGCTGTTGTTCTGGGGACAGGGAGCTGAGAGGGTTCACAGACAGACTTGTGAAGACACCCGGGACTGCTTCTCCTCCGCTGAGTGGGTGTATGGAGGATCTGCATCCCCAGCTAAACTACCCTGGAGAGTCCCAGCTTTCTTTGATGACAGTCTTCTGTCTCTATTAGCCTGGTTTAGGAAAACAAAATAAAAGTGGAGGAGAAGGAATCTTCCTATAACACACAAAGCTCTGGCATCGTATAGGGTGACAGCTCTGCTACTGAGCAGATGAGCCCGAGTGTCTGCAAGGAAGAGCTGCTGCAAATCCAGCGTGCACGGCTCTGGAGAGGGCTGCAAGCACACAGGAAAAAAAATCCACCCCTGTGTCCAGCTCTCGCACACGTGTGGAGGCACTTACTGAGCCACAATAACTCTGCTGCAGGGTATCTTTTGCCTTCTTATTGTGCAGGGATTAAGGCTTGGCTGCCTTGATGAGAAAGCTGCCCTGATTGCTCATGAACTCTCAGCATTCCCAATTAAAATTGTTTTAAAGAGATGGGGAGGGCAATCGGAAAACAGTTCCCACTCCATCCTTTAAAGCAAACTTAATTTTAACACCTAATTACATGCATTACAGGCTCATTCCTATTTCCTTTGCCAAGCTGCTTCTTGGGTTTGATCTCACAGGGTGCTCATCCCCACAGTGAGGGAAGCTTCAGCTAGGAAGAAGGAAAGGCTGTTGAAGGAGTGAAAACCTGACTGAATAGTGAGACCGGCAGCACACTGCTCTCTCTGTCGCTCACCTGCTCTATGACCTTGGGCATGTGACAGTGGCAGTTGGGACTTTGGTTTCCCTGCTTTTAAACAGAGGCAATAATTTTCCTCTTGCATATCGTGCTGGGAGACACAGGACCACAGTGCTAAACTAGAGCAGTAAAACCATTCCAGTAGCCTAATGACAGCTCCAGAGAAGTAGAAGAATACATCCATTTTTCCCCATCTTTTTGAACACGGCTAATGAAGAGAAAAGAAAGCCCCTGCCCTGGCTGAGATCAAACAGCGCCTGTGAAAGTGATGCACTGAAATGTAGGAATCACACTGGAGTACAGGAATTCTGTTACAGGGCTGTTTGCAAATTAATGGCTAAATCAATTAAATGAAAGCACGGGATTTCTCTTGAGGAAAGTCTAGTCACAATCGCCAGGAGAAGGGGAGGGGTTGTGGAGTGGGGATGACATAATCACGTTTGCGAATCACCAGCAGTGTGCATGCTTTAATCCATTAATGGGGTTTTTATCTGTGATCATAAAAAGCAGGTTACATTCAGCCTGGAAGGGAATGAGGGTTGGAGGAGAGGGGAGGGGAGAGAAAGAGCAAGAGAGAGAGACACACACAGAAAGCAAGAGAGAAAGAGAGCACAATTCACTCAGTGAATTACTTGCAAGCTTGGGGCTGATAATTAGGGATCTCAGGAGAGCAGTTTCTCAGAATAACCTGCTCTCCTTGGAATGGACCGAATGGAGACAGTGGTTCAGTCCTGCTGATATTTTTTAAGCCCTCCTCGCAGTTTGATGGGCATTCCCAGTGCTTTTGTGCACGTCTCGGAAAGCGTTGACGTGGAAAGGAGCAGCGAGGAGGGGGAGGTTGGAGAAAAAATCTGCAGCTCTTCTAAAAATACGGAGGGCATGCAAGAGTGCGAGCAGGCTGGGGAGGAGGGCGAGGTGAGGGCACCTCGCACCATGTTCCCCAGGTGCCGGCGCGGCGCAGTTTCGGAGATGTCCCTCCTGTGACTGGACGCACCATGAGCATCTGGGAGGTGATCCTGGCTTTCGTGGTGGTGGTGCTGATGCTCGTGGCCCTGCTGGCCAACGTGCTGGTGCTGATGTGCTTCCTGTACAGCGCCGACATCCGCAAGCAGGTCCCGGGATTGTTCATCCTCAACCTCACCTTCTGCAACCTGTTGATGACTGTTTCGAACATGCCCCTGACCTTGGCTGGGATCATTTACAAGAGTCAACCAGGAGGAGATCAGATCTGCCACATTGTGGGCTTCCTGGAGACTTTTCTCACTACGAACTCTATGTTGAGCATGGCAGCTTTAAGCATTGACAGGTGGATTGCTGTGGTCTTCCCTCTAAGTTATCACTCCAAAATGAGGTACAGAGATGCTGCTCTCATACTGAGCTACACGTGGTTACACTCGGTGTCGTTCCCGATAGTGGCAGCTTCTCTCTCCTGGGTGGGTTTCCATCACCTCTATGCCTCCTGCACCCTGTACAACAAGAGACCAGAGGATAGGACACAGTTTGTGATTTTCACTGGGGTCTTTCACGCCTTCAGCTTCCTTCTCTCCCTTATAGTCCTGTGTTTCACATACCTAAAAGTGCTGAAGGTGGCACGGTTTCACTGTAAGAGGATTGACGTGATCACTATGCAGACCCTGGTGCTGCTTGTGGACATCCATCCCAGGTAAGGTACCTGTGTGTTCAGCAAGTGAGACGATTCACAGCAGGGGAAGTGAGGACGGGGTCCAGTGTTATGTTAAATACAGTCTGATCTGTATCACAGCAGGAGATGGGGAGGGGGAGAAAACAAGCATCTGTCTTGCCTGTTTCTATTCTGCATGTTTCTTTTTACTTGTGTTTATTCTTCCCGTTGCAGAAACAACTCTTCTTTGTTGTTCTTAAGGGCTTGTTTTGGGAGGGAGAGCAAAGAAACTGGCAGTTTTGGCTGAGCATGCACTTCCCTTCGAGACAGCGATCAGATCACTGCCCTTTGTCTCCGAAGGTGGATTTAATGGTCGATAGATCTGCATTTTCTGGCAATGTCAGCCCAAAACATCGCTGGGTCCCTGAGAGGGAGCAGGCTGAGGCTGCACATGTCCCTCCAGTGGGAGTGCAGAAGGGAAGCTGGGTGCTGTGTGCTGCTCCTTTGCCTGACAGTTTCTCTACTGCTGTGCTCTCTGCAACTTTATCTTTCCTGAAGGCAGAATTGTAAAGGGAATAATATCTGCAAAATGCAGATGCTTGAATGCCCTTACTAAAATCCAAGAGAGAGAAACTTCAGCAGCAATGATAACACGGCAAGCAAGGGATGTATAAAGTTCATTTCCAATGAGAATCTTTAAGGAAGCCCCTTGTGCCTTGACACAGGGGGAGAAAAGTCTCCAGGAGCTAGGAGGACAGTGGGCTTGAAGGCAAGCACCAAAAAGGGATGAATGCGTTGGGATGCTGTGCAAAAGCGACACGTATGGGATTATGCACAAACTATAAATCTTGCATGGATAGGCTCTGTCTGGATCTGGAAGGGATGCAGAATTGTCTGGAGGAGGGAGGGTAGGAGAGACAGCTTTTCCAGGGTCGGTGGTGAAACTAAAGGAGAAAAAGTCTTGCTGGTTATGGAAGTTCAAGGGTGGTGCTGGACAGGCAACAGTCTTGGCAAGGAGCTGG
This sequence comes from Chloroceryle aenea, assembly GCA_013399075.1. Lineage (NCBI taxonomy): Eukaryota > Metazoa > Chordata > Aves > Coraciiformes > Cerylidae > Chloroceryle > Chloroceryle aenea. The sequence goes on from VWZY01012101.1 coordinate 226,843, forward strand.
GGAAGGTGCCTGGAGCAGAGGGGAGGAGGAAGTCAGTGTGAGCTGTGAGTACACGATGGCTCTGCCCATGAGAAGCGGAGAGGATCAAATGGAAAGAAGCAAAACAAGCACTGCTGGAAGGATGGGGCACTGGGCTGGTGAGAAGGGAGCAGCAGGACAAGCCAGCGTGATCTGCCTGTGAAATGGGGATTTGAGGAATGAAACTGCACACCTAAGGCAGGACAGAGTGAGACAGGGAGGCTGATGGGTCTGTGTGTCCTGGCTGAGGGCTGAGAAGCTTGGATGAGATGGGGCAGCTGGGTCTAAGACCCAGCTATGACTGGGACCGGGTGGCAGAGTCAAGGGGGTAGTTCTGCAAAGGGGAAAACAGAGGCACTGGTTGAAGCATGAAAATAAATCAGCCTGGTGAGTTCAGAGGAACTAGCCTCTGTTAGAGCTTAGTGTGGCTGGAGTGGGTGATTCGAAAGGGAAGGGTCTGATGTATTTGCCTGGAAAAAAAAAGAGAAAATGGTTTGGCTAGATAGGGTGAGAGAGTAGCTGCGAGGCATGAGCATGGTGCTTGAGAGACAGACAGAGACGGGATCTTAAGGTTCAGACTGTCTCTATCAGAGACTGAAGGGAAAAGTCAGAAGAATGTTGGCAGCTGGCAGTGCAGGGATATGTCTGATACACGGGAAGAGGTCTGTGTGGAAGAGAGGAAAGCCGAGAGCAGTTGTAGAGGGCAGTCCCACACCACACATCCCACCTAACCCCCGCTCNCATGTGCAGCCAGCCAGGAGCAGAGCTGCAGGACTGAGAGCACATGTGGCTGTCCTCAGAAAAAAAGGTCATCTTTTGGAGATTCCTAAGCCTAAGGCAAATAAGTCTGAAAGGATCAGGGCAGGACATCACACTGTTAGAGGAACAGAAACATTTGCTCAGAATTCTCTAGTTAAGCTGTTTGATCTGTCTCTTGACCAAGAATGCTGAGCAGAATTTCGGGCAAGTCCTGTTACTGATCTTGAGAAACATGTGTATAAATCTTCCTTTATCCCCATAGTCACACAAAGGAAAAAAACTCCCTTCTGCCCTACGTGCTGTCTGGCTGCTGAACTGTGCTTTGACTGGTCTTAGTTCCTGCACGCACTCTGAGCTGTGGTGGTTACTCCCAGGGCAGTGCTGTAAACCCACTGGGGCTATTTGAAATAGCAATCGTTATGCCTAATGCTTAAAATATGCCTGGACTGAGCAGCAAAGTCGAGGAAAAAGGACAAAAATCTCAATGGTATTTCTCCTCCTCTGCATTTTTTCTGGTCCTGGGTAATTAGAGGGTGTTGGTGCATTTTGTAAGCATCTTAATGAGGGGTGGATTCAATGGGAGTGTGGGAAGGATTCCTCCTTTCTTCAGAGACAGAGTGGTACAGGCACTTTGCTGCATGCAATCCCTGTTGGTAACTCCTATTCACCTTTTGCATAAGGTTATTCTAATGTCTCTCTGTAAGAAAGGAGAGGTTCAGCTTCTTTTCTAGACTACAGAAGTAGTGATTGATCTGACCTACAGTGGTGCTGCTTTAACTGGTGACAGCACCGCTGATGAAAGGGTTAAAAGAAGAAACACATCATTGGAATTATATAAGTGCTATATACAGGCCATTTCAGTGTTTACTATAGTACCTAACGACATAGATGAGGCTGCTGGGAGAAGACACAGGAGAGAACAGTCTGTAATCCCACCGTAGACTACTTTGACTTCTCTGGCTCTTTGCACAATCTAGTTTCAACACTGAGAAATGTGGATGGACAATTTTCTGCTTCCTATGACTCAGAATCCACCCGCAAGGGGGTCTAGCGACAGGCATTCTGACAGATGGCTTTATTACCTGTGACTTGGAGAGACACGAGTGATCTTCTGAAGATCATTCAAGACGAGTACAAAAGAAACCTCTAAATACCGCTCAGAATCGTGTGAATGTTTAGGGCACGTGTCCTTTCAAGTTAGCTTAGGTATTTTGACTGGATACTGCTTTTTCTTGACTTTGTTCTTAAGACCAGGATATCTTAGGTATTGTGAGAGGTTTGGGCAAGACTTCACTTAAGTGATTAACCTATGTGTTTCTTCACTCAAATTATCTATACTATCTTTTTGCTGTATCCAGCTCTATGCATCTTAAGGTCCAGTATCTCGTAAACTTTGTTTAAAATACCAGACCTTCAAAGGGATATATCTCAGATTTTCCAGGATATTAAAATCTTTAAGTGAAAGCTTAGTCAATAATCCAGTTCTATTACTGGTGTCAATACTGGAACTTGCATACATGTTCTTATCTTAGTGCATAAAAGTGTGTGCAAAAGCAAAATACCCATCTGTGTACATTATCTATATGAAGGAGTGAGATAAAACACTTTCCTCTGTGATGTGGTATTTATTAGCTACATCTGGAAAAGCTGAACAAAAGAAATTGGTTGAAGTCTATCAGGACTTCCCAAGTCACGTGTAAGCTCCAGGAGTCAAAGACAGCTTTGTATGTGCCAGTAAGGAAAAGATGTAAGTTAGAAAACTGTTAAGAGACAAAAAATACACCACCATCTACACCCTAAAAACACCCTAATTGAACCTACTTTGGAGATTTCTTTTCCTATATCACCGTGTGCCTGCGACACTATGAATTTAATAACACAGGTCTTATGCAAAGCTGTTAAACCTCTAAAATAATCCATCTGCACCTAAAAATACTGGAAGTTCTCCAGCTCTCACAGAATTGAAAGCACATAAGTTTCCTTGAAAAGGTGAACTTTTTTTCCTTCTCAGCTGTCATTTCCCATTGCAAGTAACTCAGACACAGAACACAGAAACATAGAATACCAGGTTGGAAGAGAACTCGAGGTCCAACCTTTCTCTCTCTTGTTAAAAACCTGGTCTACACAAGCTGGCCCCACACCCTGGCCAGCCAAATCTTAAAAATATCCACTGTTGGGGAGATCATTCCAGTTGTTCTGACTGTTCTCCTCTTGTGTCCTATCAGATTCTTCCCAGGAGTAACTTGTACCACTCACCCCTTGTCTTTTCCATGTGACTCCGTGTGAAAATGGAGTCTCCACCTTCATTGTAACCACCCTTTAAATTCTAGAACACGGTTATAAGGTCTCCCCTGAGCCTTCTTTTCTCAAGGCTGAACAAATCCAGTTCTCTCCGCCTTTCCTCATGTGGCAGCTTCCCAGAACATGTAACCCTTTTAGACAGGTTTTCATTCTACTTAGACATATTCTGTAAGAGTGAGATGATTTGTTATTTCAAGCAGAAAAACATTTTCCTCTAGTATTTTGTTCATTTTGCCATCTTGGTGGCTGCTCTGGGGACTGGCAGTGTAAAGCCATATATGAAATGGATCAAAGGAAACGGGTTTTCTTTTCCACAATGAAAAAGTAGCATAAGAACTCACTGCCACAGAGATCCTCAGGACATAACATGCATTTACATGATGATCTAATGTTTGCAGGTCCAGCAAACAACATAAGTGTATGACCATAATCCACACAGTTATTAACATACATGAGTGTGCAACCTGACAGTGAGTCATCAATTACAAATTGACAATAAGAACAGAGAGAGCAATGCCAAGCAGTTACAAAATGCAGCACGTGGGACAGACCTTTTGTTTTACCCAAGATGTGATTGCTTTACCACAAGACCTGTGCAAGGAGTCAACACAGAGCAGCACTGCTCTGTGAGGGGTTTCAGGAGTGCAGTCTGTCTTTGGTTCTGCTGTTTCCTAAAGGGACTAGTTCAGGTACAGATGGGTCTGGGAGATACAGTGCTGCTTATCCAACCTACTTGCCTGGAGAAGACAATAACTCATCCACTTCCCTCAAAATGCAGAAACAGCATAGGAGTTGTACAAGCAGGTAGAGAAGGAGGATGGGTTTTCATGGTATCACTCTTTTAGCAAACAAATGTGCTGATTTCAAAGGGGATTTTCCGTGATGGAAGCACAGTCTCAGCCTTGTGGTCCTATCACCTTGCCAGCACACCAAGGATCTTAGTAGCTCTCTGATGGCCTGGTGAGACTATCACCGGGAAACTCAAAGGAGAAATTCTTTTCCTAAAATGCCACAGGTAGGAAAATAAAAACCCAGGGTGTGACCTATTTAGCGGGGAACAAGTCTGGTTTGGAGCAAGAGGTCAGAACATCACAGCGCTGTGGGTTTGGTTTTTAATTCCCATTTTTGCAGGGCCTTCAGCACGGTGACCATGCAGATCTGCACAGGCTGGTGGAAGATCTGGGGCCGCACATTTCACAGCCATGGGATACAGTGGTTGCTCCAATGTTGGGCTGAATGTTCAGAGTGTGTTTTTTCCCATTATGATTTTATTGTGGTTTATTGCTCATCTTGCTGGGAAGGTTCTCCTATCTAAGACAGTGGTGTTGGAATTGCTGTTTGTAGGGAAGTAGAATGATGCCTACCCTACCCCACTCTCCATTTCTTCCACATCTCTGAATATCACAGAGCAAACTCTGGCCTGAAGATACAGTTTACAGTAATTGAAAAAGGAGCTGTAACTGAATTCAAGGCTGAATTCCACCAATTTGAGTTATATATGGATCAATATAACAGGAGGGGGTGGATCTGCATATAAATATATAATCATGTATTTCTCAGTAATTGTTTCTGGAGGGTAAGATGATCATACAGTGCATTAGTACTTGGTACTGTCCCATATAAGCCAATAGCAGGTGAACTGCATTTATGTGAACACATTTACTGGAAGGATTGATTTCCATCATTCCATAAGTAAAGCCATTAAAACCTGCTACCTGATATTATGATTCACATTCTTGTTTGTGTTGAATGTCACACAGTGTAAGAGAGCGTTGTCTAGAAGAACAAAAGAGACGGAGACAGCGAGCAACAAAGAAAATAAGTACCTTTATTGGTACTTTTATACTTTGTTTTGCACCTTATGTAATCACAAGGTAAGTGTGAACCTATTTACTGGAAAAGTCTACTGAAATGCATTCTTAACTCAAGAGAAGTAGGCCACTAGGAGCCAGAAAATGATTCAAGTCCCCTGTGAAAATTTTGTGCACTGTTTCCACTCCTGTGCCAGAGATTGCATTTACTGAGTTAAGAAAACTATAGAAACTGTCGTAGCACTTACCTGAGATGTTGGTCTCATTGGAGTGATTTAGGAAGTCAGGTCACAGGATTTTGCAGACTGTCTTCAGGTCAAGTAGTCACCTCCTCCTCAGATAACCTCCCTGGCTCAGGGGGTGCTCTGCAGGGGAAGACACCTGTATGAATAGATCAGACTGTAAATAACTGGTCAACAAGATCCAACTGAGGTGAGAACATAGTCCACAGACTTCAGTCATAATTCTGTCTGCCTGGATAGAGTTTAGTAGCCATAATCATCATTTATCAAAGTTGTTCCGGCTCAGAGCTAAAAAAAATCATGATTTATGGTCAGATGTCTATCTACTAGCTTATCTTTGGAAACGGCTCCTCTTGGAAATGCAAAATTACTCCTGTGAAATAAAAAGTATTAAAAAATGAGGATACACAGAAAACTGTTATCTAGTTGTTGAAGGAAATGTACAACTTGCATTCCTTATTAAAAGACTCTGGAAAAAACTGAAATGTTGCTATGCAGAACAGGGAAAGAAAAAAGTATTTATAAAGTATATTCTATTCCAGTAGCATCAAACAGAAATTGTTGGAGATGACTTTGGTCAAACTCAGATCCATCACAAAAATATCGCTGAAGAAGCTGAATTTAGACTCAGTATGGGCATGTAGCTGGCCCCAAGTCTTTCCAATTCAGTATAATATGCTGAATTTCTATTTCTGAAAAAGCAATTCACGAGGAGGTCTCCTAGTGAAAATGGTAACCTGGATGTCACATTGATTTTACATTCATGATAATAATAGCTAATTGATTCGTGCTGTTTATTTGTAACAGTGTTGCAAATATGTTTGTACCAGGGTTACTGTGCTTACCTTCCCTTTTGCTTGGTAGTCATAAGGACACACTTGCTCTAGAAGGGTACAAAAGGGTTTATAATTATATAATTAGTCACAGGAACATACTCCATGCCACACACTAAAAGGGGATGAAAGGATTTATAATTATGACCCTAGTTCTCAGATATTAAGAGTATTTGCCTCATTACAAGTGGTTAAAGCTCAGTTTATGTTGGGTCTCTGAACTTAATGTAAATTGTCACAGTCACAGAAAAGCTTGTGGCTCCATCCTGAGTGACTCCAAGTGCTCTAACAAGGACTGTCAGAAGTATTTCTGTGCTACTCCATAGGCATCTTAGTCCAGAATTTTCAAGGATGGGCATTACTGTGCTTCACACATGTGGCTGAGAGTGTTGAAATCAAGGGGATTAGGAGGCTTTGGAGGTTAATCATGTAAGGAAGTAGTATTTTCTGGACTATGTCCAGCCCTTTGCATTCACAAGATACAGACAATCAATCACAGCTCAAGGAAGTCAATAGAAGGTAGTCAGTGAAGTGTATTGCTCAGCCTCTCATTTGGGCAGTCAGCTTGAATCAACAATATGCTTAAATTAAACACGTTTTTAAATATTTCATTAATTGAGGCCTGAAAGCAGCCAATCACAAGGTTTTACTGTAACATCTTTCTACATACATGCTAAAACCAAATAGTTTTCTCTATCAATTCCATGAACCAGTGTGCTTATAACCCCAGCCAGATAAATACCTCTCTGGGTAAAACAAAGTTTTTCAGATTACATTAAGGTAAAAATCAGATTAGGCACCTCTTTTTTTTTCAAGAAAACACCCTTCAGATTAGTTCAGTAGCTGACCTTATGTAGTGTATCAGTAGAATTTGATTCTTTTTCATTCAGTACTTCCACTGTACCAGTATGATAGGTGTATTAGCTCCTATTATGTGTTTCTAGGCATAGCTTGTTTCTTGCTTTGTAAACATTCTATTAGTACACATATCTTCTTTTGATATATTTATCATTATGCAATTAAATAACATTGTTCAAAATGTGTTTTCTCCAAGAAGATTTTTCATAAGAAAAATTAAAATAAGTCTTACCAATTTCTAATACTAATTTCCTACTCCAGGAATTTCATAATGAAATACAGGACCTTGCTCATGAAAGTTAATAAGTGCTGTCAATGTGTGTGAGGAAATTGGCTTTAAATTAAAAATCCTGCAGTAATATCAGAAAGAAGTTCATAGCCCTAAACCTTTAGGTCACAGAGTAGGATGGTGGAACACGCAGAAGAAGAATAAAACTCTTGTGTCATCTTTTGGGGATAAGGGGTAAGAAATCTGTATATTTAAAGTAGTTGCCTGTCCTCTGCATGCAGACCCTGCTCAGGTAGAAAAGCAAGTTCTGAATTCCTCTGCAAGTTTTGTTCTTGCCTGTCCATACATATAAACACATGCTTTTCCTATGCAATCCATGATTCACATAATTGGAGAAAGTGGCCTTCTATTCTTTATCAAAAGCCTCAGCTGACGTGAGGTTTTCCTCCTGGACAGAAAAAAAACTTTTGGTACAAGCTGGACAGTGCCAAGGGCTCTCATCCCATCTCTGTCCTGCTTGCTACCTTCATATCTCTGTGCTAACAGGTGGTTCCTGCAGCTCTGGTGAACAGCAACAGCTAAAAGCAATGGTTTGCAGGATTTGCTAGAAGGGATCGACAAGATTAGCTGTAAGAGTCCAGATTTCTGCTTCCATACAGTAGCTGGCCAGTTGTAATATGTGCACCACTTAAGAGGCAAAACTGGTTAAGGGTGAATCAGCCAATAATCACTGCAATGTCATTTTTGTACCAAGAAGGAATCATTAAAATAGGGCTTCTTCACTACCAAGACAACATAGAAATGATTCCTATTACTAAGCAATGAAGTGAAAATAAAGTAAAAACGTCGAGATAAAACTCACAGTCAGCTTATTAATGTCATTAACACAAAAGAAACAACTAAGTTCTAATTCTAATACTATGGGACCTCCATAGGGAAAAAAAAATAAATCAGAATTAGGCACAAACAGAAATATTAGGAATGCAAGCTTAAAGAACTGATCCAAATTCTTGGGAAAAAGACACAGTTTCTTCTTCTTCATGTTCTAACAGCTCCAAAATGCAGTGCCAGATTTGTTTCACTCCTGAACAATAAGACATCTGAGCTTGTTTGAGATCCTGGTCTATTCAGAATTTTCCCCATAACTTAGTTCTCAAGTTTAAGAAATGCACAAGAAATGTTGCCAGCCTTCAGCTGGATGTATACCTTATACCTGTTCAGTAAAATATTTTACTAAAGTGATAAACTGCACATATATATAAAGAGATTTCAGTGTGTACTATCTGCATAAAAGATCAAGGACTTAATCTTCAACACAGCATTCTCATTTGTTTACTGAAAGTGAAATAAAATAATTGGTTTGCCATTTGCATTACACACATGCTAAGGAATTATAAGTTTCTAAAATTGTCACAACGTATCCCAGCAAAACAGCTTATAGCTTTGAACTGAAAAGGTATTGAAGACCAGACAGTAGAAGAGTGGCTTAGGAAAGCAGGATAGGGAATTATGTAGTTGAAACTGTAGAATTTAATTTACTGGTAGCACTGAAATATTAATGCTCCTTCACTGCAAATGTCTTCTTTTTGGCTGAAACTTTTCATGAAAATTGAAGCTATGCATATAATTTCCTTTATAAATGAGAAACAAACCCTCTTTCAAAGGCAATAAAGTATGTGATATGCCTTGAAAAACTGACATTTAATTGTGCACAAAATGGAACTGCCTAGCTTAGGGTTTGTCTGCATTTCTGAGTTTGCTACTTGGTATCTACAAATGTAATTTACTAGGGAAAAAAAAAAGAGAACAAACCCAAATAACAAATAATCGAAGAAAATATTTAAAATTCTGTCAGTAAAATGTAGGCTTTTTAGTTGAACAGTCAATGAAGGTAAAATTAGCAAGTGTAAGCTTGCAACCCTGAAAGTGTCTATTTGATATGCTTTAAATGGAGGTTGTTAAATGGAGATCTCGTAGAACTGATTGACAGACACAAATTTGTCATATTTTGGTCATTCAAGGCATCCACTGAGTTTAATTAAACTTAATCAAATTCACATCTGTAAAGGATTCAGTAGAATTAAATCAACCAGCTGAAATTCAACATGATGAAATTCAAAATGTAAAGGCAGCTTCCAGTATGTGAAGTGTCGAACAGCAAGAAGAAGGATCGCTCATGGTAGATTACAAAGTAAATATGACTCAGTAGGTGATTAATTTCCAGATAGTCAATTCTCCTTTTAGAGCATATTAACGTGGGTGTCATAAGTTACATTTTGTTAAATCAGAGAATACACCAGATGAGACACCCCAGCAGTAGATGATAATTATGTCTGAGATCAGATCCTACTTTCTAAGAAAGATATCAGCCATGAGTTACAAGTAGGGGTTGAAAGAGCAGCATTTGTTTAGTCAAGGTGAATGAAAAGAGAAATGGGAGAGATGGTGGTTCTTCGGTATCTCAAAGTTTCTTTTAGTGATCAGCTGAGCCAAGCGGCACCAGTGAAGGAGCAAGAGCAATCCACAAGTATTTCCATGTAACATAGCCTGGTCACCTCAAATGCCTCACATGTCTGTGAGCCCAAAGAGTATTTTGGCTTATTTCACCATCCCTGAAAGCATCCCTGTACAAATATACCTCACTTCCACTGGAAGTGATACACAAAGGGATCAAATTGCTAGCACAAAGCACACAAAACTATGCTTGATATTTTCCCAATACAGTGACAGGGACTAAAGCCCCAGCACTGGCTCACTGGCTGCAGACCCATGGTGATAAAACCCAGCACACATCCAGGAAGAGACAGAGACTGGATAGAAGGAAGAAGTTACACTGAGCATGGTGAGCCCCTGGCCCTGGTTGCCCAGAGAGGTGGTTGCTGCCCCATCACTGGAACCATTCCAGGTCAGGTTGCTGGGGCTCTGAGCAACCTGCTTGAGTTGTATGTTCCTGCTCCCTGCAGGAGGGGTGGACTGGATGAGCTTGAAAGATACCTTCCAACCCAAACCATTCGCTGATTGTTTGATTCTATGCCATCTGCCAGTGGTATCTTAAACAACACGATGTAACTCAAGTTTATGGAATGAGAATAAAATGACAGAGGAAAAAAACCCTTCATCTCTAAACTTCTTGATGTACCAACACTATTGTCATTGCTGCCACAGGAGCCACATTTCGGAACACTTCTTGGAAATGGGGCTTTGACTGAAGAAACATCAGCAACTGAAGTATTTTCCAAGCAGGTTTAGAGCACCTGCTGCTGAAGATTGTTACAGCAAAGATTATATTTGCCATCACAGAGTAGGGTTTTCTAGCAGCATGTGTTGTTTGTCCTCTGGAAAAATCAATAATTTCTCAACAGCCGTAGAGACATATTGAACAGAACTGCCCTTCAGTGATGCTCAGAGACACAGGGAGAGAAAACCTTGAGGAGTTATCAATATTTCACTGTCAAAAATATTCTGTCTCAGTACAAAATGAATTATCTGTGCTAGTGGGGAGTGCTATGCGGAGTATATAAAGCTCTTCCCTCCCTCCCTTAATGACTTAAAAGTTTACAAGATGTTGGATTTGTGTCCCAGTCTTAACTTTAGTGCTCAAAGTATGGTTTTGCATAAATATTTTAAAAATATATTATGCCATGCAGAAATAATTTTTTACAATACTTGTGGTTAACTCTGCTGTGAATGATGGAGTCAGTGGTGACAGTAAGTGTGAAAGTCATCATGAAACATACCTGGGGAGATTAAACTCCCTTCATTCCCTTTAGAGTTATATTAAGTCTGTGATGAACTTCAGCTGCCACAGACATGATCTTGTGACACACCCATGACCCTGTGACACACACTACCAGAAAAATGCACAAATCAAAAAACTCTAAATGAAGAAAGAAAAATAGAAATGAAATGTTACTGTCTAACATGAGATCTTATGAGGACTCAAAATACTAGAGTCATCAGAGAAAGTAACACACACATTGTCCATATGGATAAATTTTGGAACAGAGACTAAAAGTGGGATGGTCAAGGATGTTATGTAGGAAATTTTTTTATGAGTAGATGCTGCATGCTGTTTTTCATCAGCAGTAAAATTTCCATGAAGTCTTGGCATGCTTACCACAGAGTATTTATGATCCTAAACATGGTGGTTACTAGACAATAAAAATAGGGTTAGATTACAGGACTCTCAAGAGAGGGGCAACCCTTTGTCAAGTATCTTGATGGACTGAGTGCAATTTCTTGGAACAAATTGGGGTTTGGGGTGGGGGCTTACAGTTGTGCTGGTTTTCCATTCTTTTAATATGAATATTCACTCTTTAAATTAATATGAATTAGTAATTATTCATATCAATATTCACTCTTTCAACCCTCCTCTTTCCACAGACTTGTTGAATTATCCTCTATGGTCCACATCAATTCCTACTGGGGAATCATTTCCAAGTGCTTAGCTTACAGCAAAGTTGTTTCAGACCCTTTCGTGTACTCTTTGCTGCGGCATCAATACAAGAAGACGTGGAAAGACATCATAAACAAGATCCTCAAAAGAAGCTCCATCAATTCCTCCGCCCTCACGAGCGAATCGCACAATCGGAACATATTGCAGCTGAACGAATGAGGAGCCCGGTACGGCACCTACAAGACACATAACACAATATATAGGAAATAAAAGTGGCCTCTCCCTAGTATCTATCCTCATCTGTCAGGGTTATGGGAGGCAGGTTGAAGCCCAGCCTGTGTCCCTCCAGTAGCCCATGTAACACCTAAGAGGGGCAGGCTACTTTGTGCCTCCTGCCTCTGACTAAAAGGAGCTCATTGATCCGTGGTCCTGCTGGCTTCGCAAATACAAACCTCCCATTGACCTCCATCAGCAGTTACACATACAGAGAGGGTAAAAAGTTAGTCCTCAGCAGAAGGAGTCATGAAAATCATGGGAGTAAATGGGTGCCATCATATAATTATTCTAAAAAGCTGCCCAGGGGTATTTGTGCTGTAATTTTCACTGGCTACTGGTGACACCATCTGATGGAGCTGCCAACCCGCCTTTACAAAAAACCTGGTTGCTTGAGGAGGTCCCATATAGAAGAACTCTTAACATGAAAAGCTTAATAGAAAAACCTTTACCTAGATATTTATACAGTGCCTGACATGGCTTTCAACCTCTTCTGATATACATATTTTGAGTAATTCTGTAGAATCGAAGGGAGAAAAAAATCACTTGTGAATTCCACTACAGGCTGGACTCAGCCATGCCTTCTCTAAGTAAGAACTAAGCAGTAACTTCCATAGAATCCCGTTAGTTTTCTCCCCTTTCAATTTCAGAAAAATAAAAATGCTAGAGAGGATGGAAATGTCTGGATGCCACCTGCCTACCTTCCAGGATATCTAGGCAGCGAACAGACACATTTTGCCCAAAACTGCAGAACTGGGCCCTATGCCCAGGGTAGGCAAAAATAAAGACAATTCTATTTTTCTGAGTTGTTATTAACCATAGTATGTTACTCAAATAACTTTTTTTTCCAAAAGGTGACTTAAAGTCCATGGGACAAGAGCAGGTTAACATCAGAAATTAATTTGTGATAGGTAGGCCAAGAAAGCTTTGGCCTAGTTGCCCAGACTGCTTCTTTTGTGAGGGTAAATGGCAAGTGCCTGTTCAGATTTTGAATAGTCTTGGTTAATTAGGCTTTATGCATGCAATGGCAACTTAAATAACAGTTGGCATAGCTGTATTACCCCCTGTCCTTGCTCATAAACTGCCTGTCAATACCATACTGAGAAAATTGGGTCAGAACCATATTGAGGAAATAAGGCCCTGAGTATTAAAAATGTGGGATTACTTCTTATTTACCACCTCCCTCAAGCAAAGGGCACTGTTTGATGCCTACATCTCTGCACAATCCCTGACAGCAAAGGTTAATGAGCTAAATTAGTATATTCCCCATCACTTATGCTAAATGATTAGTATTAGTCATTCTGCAGACATCAGCATGTTCCATTTTGCAAGCTCTACCTTGAATGTCAGTCTTTGATGGGAGGGATGTTATGGCAACTACAATTTCCCTCAGAAAGTGTCCACTGCTGAGGTTTCTGACCAGTGATTTGAAGCCCAGACAGGTAACTCGGTGAGGGGCAGTGACCTCAGCTGTCAGTCTGGAGAGCCTTGTCTTAGCCCTTGCTCTGGCATGGTACTAAATGTGCAAGGAACCAGGTTAATCTATAAATTTATATTGTCAACTGCTTTATAAACGGAAGAGTTAATGTAATCAAGATCATCAGCTTCAGAAATTGTCAGCTTAGCTACTAACTTTAAAAAAATCAACATAATTACGATAAAATATACACCCAAATATAGTCACAGAGCTTAAGTAAATTCTGTGACTATATCTGTGTTAAAAATACACACTGCATTCAAAATCAGTCGTCAACCAGATTAAATAGTCTACCTCATCTTAATCACTTTACTTCTTGGGTTTAACATAATTTTCTCAGGTGCAATAGATAAAAACACACAGTTCGATACTTGCTGCTTATGAAATTCAAATCATTTCAATGACTTGATTGTATCAGAACACAGGATAATAGAAAGTTGATTATTAGTGATTTAAAAAAGATAAAAAGCTCTATATCAGATTGTTACTCGCTTTACTATGACCAGTTTTAACGAAGTAGATTGCAACAGGATGATTGTTAAAGTCCATGGATGTTGTCAACTTACCCGTGGGGCTGCTGCCAAAGTCAGTGGGAGGTTTGTATGTCAGTAAACCCAGCCCCAGAAGGATTGCAAATTTTAAATCAATTATTCAGATAGAGTAAGATGATTTCCCAGAAAACAAACAAACGAACCACCTCAAACCATTGTACATTTAAGATGACTAGATGAAGAAGAATACAGCATTGGACTTGCCTCATTATGCTTGTGTATCACAGTCAGTCACTGGTTGATTTATGTGTCACCATGAGCAATAAATCTCTCCCCTTGTATGTGTTTAAAAATTTGTCTTTCTTTCATGGTGCCTTTCTTCTAGAATTAATGTTATAACAAAGAATAAATATAATTTCCCCTTACTTACATCAGCTCTCTTGACACATTGTCATATTTCTACCATCTGAAGCAAGCGGGAGTTGTAAATGCTGGTGCTCGACAAACTGACTCGGTATACAAAATAAAAGTAATACCACAACATTTCCTGATAACATTTTATAAGATACTAGAAATATGATACTGTGGCTCATCAAGTGCTGGATATTCAGCTGAATTCTTATAGGCAACTGGCAAATTTTTCTACAATGTCTGTCTAAGTGATGAATGTAGCTATGAGTAACTTTCTGTCTAAGTATTATATGTACTATACAACACTTTTGACTCGAGTGAGTTAGAAAAATGATGGTAAATGTAATGCACAAAACTTTATTATCTCTGATCATGAAGCGGAACCGTTCTCTTGTCTACCACGAATGCTCGTGTGTGTGCAGAGGGGGAAAGGCAGTTTTCCATTTGTTATTTGAATATTTTCAAACAAGTTTGTAAAGTATGGCTACAATGCGTGCCCAAAATACAGAACTGCATGTGCAAAAATTGTGCAGCTGCTTAGGCAATATGCAGTTTTCTGTTTGTTGGTGTCTGTGATCCATATGCAATATCTATTTCTCACATGCATGTTCAATTAACATTTTCTTCATATCTTGTGCATTTGGCAGGCAGGACATTGGCAGATGATGAAGAGAATTTAGTCCACTATGTCGTTTTTCTGATCCTGAGCATTTTCCTCCATTTATTTTATGGTTATTTATATAATCTCAGAGCCCTAACCGTGAACTAGGATCCTGTTTTATGTCATGTTTTTGAGCCAGTTTGAATGTGAAGAGCTGGGTAATTGCATTTGGCAAAAGCAATGAGTGACTGATAAGAGTTTATTGAATAAATATTAAGTATCAGGTCCTCTCCTGACATAAATCAGCATAATAGTTGGTTGTTTCAATCAACTATAGGATCAGGTCCCATCAGATAAATATATCCAGGTTTTATAGATCTGTCTTCTAAATGTCCAGGGCACTGCTGTCATGGTATTTACCAATATAAAGGTGTAAATACAGGATTTAGTAATTTCCTCATATATGTACATACCTGCTTGCAATGTCAGGCAAGTGTATGACTCTTCTCTAAATAGGTCCTATCCTTGCTTTCACTCTTTGAGTAAAATACCCCAACAACCTCTTTTCAGTCACCCTTAATCAGACTTTTTCCAACCATCAAATCTAAATAATGAATGTCCTAGATAAAAATGTTCCAAACAAATCCTTATGAAGCCTGATGACTGCTGCAGCAGTAGCCACACATATCACAACATCACAGACCAGCTGAGGTTGGAAGGGACCTCTGGAAGTTATTGTGTCCAGCCCTCAAGAGGCACATCACCACCTCTTGCTGTACTTTACCAACTCAGTTTTGCCAGTGCATCTGTTTGCATTGCAGTAGTGCTGGGAAATGTTCTTAGTCTGCTTCAGGTCAAGAGTAAAATCCTCCTGGAAAGAATTATATAAAACCCTAAATTTGGGAAGACAATTTAGACTTAACCTCCAAAGCAGCTGCATCAGAATAACTTTAGAAGTTAGAAAGCTGGGGTTGGAATCAATGTGTCTGGCAGGCTGAAGGTCAGGAAGGGTAGGAAAGGCTTTGCTGCCATTACAATGACATATGTTACCCTGGCTGCAGCAGGTTTTTCCTAGTGACCTATTTTCACACTGAGAGCTCACCACATCTCTCAGCCACCCACTTACCTCAAAGAGAAAGGTGAGATTTCTGTCAAAGTCCCACAGTGGGCATAGAGCAGGCCAAGGCTGTAAGAGCAGCACAGCCTCCATTGGAGGATCCTTGTTGAGTTGGGAAGATTCTAATGCTTTTCACATGGGCTATATGGAAACTACTCACATTGTTTGCATGATCAGAAACCACCTGCACCTGGATGAGCCTTGAGTTGTCTTGATGAGTTGTCTTCTCCCCCTATTAAATGTTCCTGTGTTTAAATGAAGCCTAAAAGCAAAGCCAGAGACTCTGCACCTACATCAGCTCATTGTTACTTTACCCTAAAAATCACTAAATATTTCAGCACGTCACATTCAGCACAGAAAGCTCAGTCAGATCCTGATCCTACAGTCTCTGTATGTTTGCTTCAGTGGGTAGCTCTGGATAGCTAGGGCTAAGCACAGGCTTATGTGTATGCAGAATCAGGGATTATATCTTTGTAACCTCCCCAAGCCTGAATAAGTGAGAAGAAAATATTTTAGCCTTAATTTTTTGTTCTTTTTTTTTTTTTTTATGTTTTCAGCACTCACTATATCAAAAATCTTTGATGAGTAAAGTTTCTTTCTGAAAACCATCCTGCTCAAGAAGGCAGCTGTCCCTGTTGGGAGAGGTGTAAAAGTTTACATGGAGAAAAGAGCTGCTGCAGTCCTTGTAAAATGTCTACTTCTTACCCGTAGTCCTGGTGTGTATCATGTAAATATGTATTTAGTATTGTCAATTTTTAAGCAAATAATGCTGATCTAATGAACTAGAGAGGTTGCTATAGTTTATCATATATGTCTATATTTATAAGCAAGAAAGCTCTATAGACTGTAAGTGCACTTCAGAAATGTGTGTATTGAGAAGCAAATGCATCAGGTGTATGACAGCATGCATGGGTGGTAATTGTGTAGTAAAATAGATATATATATATTTTTGTTGAAGAAATACTACTGTACGTGGTTTCAATGTACCCAAAGGCATGTGTGCACATGGTTGGTTAATAATCTACAAAGTTATATGAGGAAAAGGAACTCCATTTGGAGCTATTACTGAATATTAGGAAGCTGTTTTCTAGTCACTGTAGTTATACAATGAGAGCTTTAAAGCAAACCTTTTGTACTAAGCATACAAACAGCAAAAAATTGAAAGCCTCCATCCTCCTGGGATTTGGATCTAGCAAGAGTTCCTAAGGAAAAAGAAAACAGCTGAGTGATGTATTAGTGGGAATGGAACATGGCTCAGAGTGCAAAGTTGGCTATAGCCCTCCTCTTGCTGACCATCCCAGGTAGTCCTGTTCAGTCAAAATTGCACTTATGCTACCTTGGGTTCTTGAACAAAAATTAAACAAAGCCCTGTTGGATATCAAAGTGGTTTACAATAGCCTCTGACCACAGAATCCTTATGTAACGACAGGTAATTTCTACTCCTGATTTGCTAATGTACTCAATGAGCTGCAGAGAAAAAAAGAAAAAAAAATTATTAATGATTACTTAATCATTAACTGAATTACTTTTGTTAGGAAAAACCATGTTAATAAAATATTCAGTGCCCTTAGAGTCACACAGCAAACATGTGACAAGGCTGGGGACAAGTTCTCCATGCTCTGCCATCCAGCCCAGCCTCATTCAAGCAAAATAGAGCTACCTGCCTCAGCCAGAGTACAGAATGGGTCTCTTTATAACAGAAACCATAGGGCTTCCCAGAGAAGATGTTTGAAAAATCATTATCACAGATTGCCTTGGAAAATAGAAATAGATAACTAAAAGGTGCCTTGATTTACCTTTACTTATACACAGGGCATTTTTCTAAACTTTTTTTTTTTTTCCACAGTGTTTTTATTTTCTTAAGGTCATTTTAGGATAAAAAAGTGCCATATATTTGGCAATCACTAATCGTTCCCTTCTGAATTCTTGCAGGAATGTAATGTACTACCAGTCTTTCCAGGTACAGTTAGATATAAACATTTTCCCCTATATTAGATTATTAAATGATTATTTGCTATTAAAAAAAAAAATATTAGGGGATGGTTTTACAAATCCTTGCTGTAAAGACAGTGGGGTTACTTGGATGAGTAAGGACCATACAATGAGAGGTGTAAAAGGTCCAGCCTGTGTATTTAAACTTGTTTTGTTTTGCAAATAATGAAAATAGATGGGTTCTTCTTTCTAAAAGCACCTAGCCAGTCTGAAGGAAGATAGTTCTGAAATAACATTAATAATAGCTGCTGTAGATAGGGCATGTTTTGATTATATTATTATAAATATACCAGTATAACTTATTGCATTTTACTCTTTTCATGACAATGGGATGTAATTGCGGGGGCTATTTATTTAGGAAAAAATGGCAATATAAATAAACCCTTTCTAAATTGCATGGATAGAGAGATGCACAGACCACTCTGTAATGATAATATGATCGAGAGTGCCATGAGTTACCATGGACTTTAGAGTCCCAGGTAAGCCAAACTGCAATAGTCTCCCAGTAGATACTTTAGAGACACAGATTCATTCATGTAAAGGCAGACACTTAAAATTCTTCAACAGTAGTACCTCTGGTTTAAAGGAATACAACAAAATACATTGCAGTCCTGACTTCAAGTTTTTGAAATTCAAATTTTGAAAATCAGATCCTGGATTCACATTTCAATGGGGCCTGTGCTGTCTATTCTGTTTACAATGGCTTGTGCTTTGTGAATACATATCAAATGTTGTAATATATTTTTATTACATAGAGTAAATGGTTAATAAAAAGTGATATATAAAAAATAAATACATACTCTATATGTACATTGTGATTTTGTTAAATTTACTGTTAATGAAATGTGATTATGAGAAATGACTTGGTGTGAGCTATTTTTTCATATAAAAGTTGACGTTTTAAAAAGTCTGTTTCACTTCATTGTTGCAAGAATCAAGCCTGTAACATCATTACAATGATGGGACCTGATCAGTCCCACAAATTTTGGGAATAAACCCCCAAACCTACAAAGTTAACTGTCATAGAATATTACTTCACTGCAGCATAAGAAACACAAGCAAAATAATTGGAGAATCCACACATATAATACATATGTCTAGTCTTAACATATTTGTCTAGTCTTAATACACACAGTCCTACTTAAACCTAGCTGTTCCTTGAGCAGGTTTCACAGTGGGAGTGAAACCAAGGCTGGTAGGGAGCTGGTATTGCAGGGCTCCTTCTTCCTGCTCCCTGAGCATCCTCATCCACCCAGAGTTCCCACAGAAAGATCTCGGGGGGGTTCAGACACATTCTGAACACCCCCAAGAGGCACGCTCTCCAGAGGCAAGAGCTGGTAGTCCTCACAGAGCAGAAGTCTTTTACTGTCTATGTAAAGTCCAAACTTTTGGTCCCCGAATGTGCTGTTCTGCTGACTCACCAAGTTTAATCTGTAATTGTGCATTAATAACAACATCGTCAGTTCAACACTCTGATGTCGTGAAGCACTTGGAAAGAAATCAGCAATAGTATCTCCAGTCTTCTCCCTGTGATCTCCAGACAACAGATTTGAGTTGAAAATAAAATTCTGCTCCAGTGCACAGTTTAGGCCCCTTAAGGGCTCTTTTGCTTCCCTTACTGATGTTAAATCTCCACTGCAGAAAAGCAGAAGAGACCCCAGAAAAGCTCTAAATTCTCAGACATTGAATAATTTCTGATTTAACCACTATGATTACTTTTCATTACACCTTTGGTTCTTGTTTCCCATCTTTATTATAAACAGCTCAGCAAATAAGTTCCTGGTTTCCATCTTTCCCTGTTCATGCCCTCCCTTCTCACACACACACATAGATGGTCTCTACACATTAACATCCTGCTCTCAGAAAGTCTGGCAGGGCTAGAAGAGGTAAATAATTTATTCATGTTCAGCTCACAGCCATTTTCAATTCATACTGAGGGCAATGAACAAATGGGGCTCCAAATGCGAAGCTTTCACTGTTGCCTTTGGAAGAAGCAGATGGAGACGTGCTGGTTCTGCAAACCCTCAATGCCACCATAATGTCCTCTCACAAGGGGAAGTCACTTCCCAGCATTGTGGATCCAGCCCAGGCTCCAGACCTGCTAACACAGTGTGAGAGATTCTGGGAGGCTGTTCCCTCTGAATCTGTGGGAGGTTTTATTTTGCTCTGGTCTCCATTACAACTGCTTCTTTTCATCCCTTAGGAAGGACCTAAATATTGCCTTTCACATTACAAAGGCTGATGCAAAGGAATATTAATTCCTGGAAAGTTTTGCCTGGAGATTTAGCAGACACAGAATAATTATCCTGGAATATGCAAGGAAATGTAATTTCAAAGGACTTGCCATCCACATGGTTATGAAACTGGAGCAGTGCATGAGAAGGTAAATTGTGCATCACCAGATGGCCAAGAGGACTCTGAAGGGGAAAGGTTGTGAGCTACTTGGTGGTTTATGGTCCTTTAGATAACAGCAAGCTGACTTAAACAGATACTGCATCCCTTTGTGTGACTGCACTGTGTGCACAGTTCCCAAAGGGTGTGTGCAGATATATCATACAAACAATGCAGAAATACCCTCCTCGGTGCCACTTACTCAAACCATTTGTGTTAGTGGCTCTCCACTGAGCAGAAAGACCCTAACGAAAGATAAAATTAAAGAAAAGAAACCAAACAGCGATTACCTGGCAGTAAATAAGCAGCTATTCACATTTAGTGTTGCATCAACAGAAAGACAAAGTGTTCCAGAGGAAGAGGAGATTAATCAACTACTCTTTGACACAGAAGTAGTGCTTTTGGGAGAAGACATATCTCAGGAGGTGCATTGCCAGTTAAGCACAAGGAAAGAATCACAGAATCAGAGAATGTTAGGGGTTGGAAGGGTCCTCCAAAGATCATTGAGTCCAACCCCCCTGCCAGAGCAGGACCGAACTAGGACAGATCACTCAGAAATACATCCAGACAGGTCTTGAAAGGCTCCAGAGAAGGAGACCCCACAACCTCTCTGGGGAGTCTTACAATGCTCTACAACTGTTACAATGAAGGTGGAACCTCCTGTGCCTGAGCTTAATTCCATTGCCCCTCGTCCTGGCACAAGCAAAAAGAGGTTGTCCCTGCCTTCTTGACACCCAGCCCTTACGTGTTTAATAGACATTAATTAGATCCCCCAAAAGAGCCAGGAGCAGCTCCAGCCATTCCTGCCCTGCCTGTACTCTGGCTAGCACAGGCGTAGTGCTGGAGACCCTCACTCTGAACTCACCTCACATCTGGTTGGTGTGTTCCTTAAATTAAATACTAGAAATTCAGATCATTGCAGCAACAGCATTTTCCAGGTAATTCCGTTATTAATCTTTAAGCCCCATATTTGAATATATTGAACCATTATATTTGATAATTAGGATCCATTAACTTGGATGGTAATTTTGAACACACAGAGAGGCTTCAGCTGAAGGAAACACTGGGATGAAACACTGCATGCTATTCTAAGTTTAAGCAGTCTAAATGATTCAGTTTCCCCATTGAGGCTGGGTCTAGATAATGCTTTGGGTAAGGAATTTTATCACTTTAAATTGCAAATATTTCTTTTCCAATTTCTTTTCAGTACTTTCTGAAAGTGCTTTAGAGAACCTATTTCCAAGATGACGAGTGATGTCCTGACATCTTTCCTAATGGTTTCACCATTATATCCGACTTAATAATTTAAAAATTAATACTGGAGCTTTGCTGTCCAGGTATCCCATTTAATTCCCATTTTACTAACTGCAGCTGTAAAGCTTTTTCCTGTATCTGCCTATAGGTGATGTCACTTTTGCTTTCATTAGCTCTGTAAGCTTCTTACACTTTAAAACAAATGATTATATACCTTTTCTACAGACCAGTAATTCCTGTAGCTATGTATTAAATACCCTGACTTTCATGACATATGGGAAGTAATAATGTTGGCTTGATTTATTCTTTTCTACTTCTATTTCCAGAGCTCTGTGCTTGAACCTAACACTCCCAAAATTTTAATTATACCATTTAGCCAAATTGACCATCACAAGATTTCTCTAACATCTTGCAATAAATCACTTACACTGCTAGTATTTGAGGAAAAGACCCACTGGGGCAGGATCCAGCCAAAATTGTTTCTATTATAATCTTATTGTACCTGCTTTTTTCTATTGTGAACCCTCCACTGCCCACGGGCAAACTGTCAAAATCAAATTCTTTCATTTAAAAGCAGGCTTTTCTGGAATCCATACAACTTCCTAGTCCTCATAAAAATCACCTATGAGCAGCCAGCCCAGGAAAATGATAGCACCCAAACTCACTCTACTCGGGGTAGTTACCACCTTTTAAACAACCACTCTTGCATTTCAGCAAGTGAACCTGTGTTTTCTCCCTCAAGGGCTATCCGTTGCCCTCATTGTTCCCACACTCACCCCCAGGACCATTTACATGGTCCCAGGATCTGTGCAAGGCAGGGTGCCTATGCAAGAACCTGGCATTTGGGATGCCCACAAACATCTGGGCTCCAGATCAGCCTCGCCCTTGGCACCTCTGTTCTGCAGGGTGTGTTTCTCCACATTATCATCTCTGTTACCAAGCCTTTGAGCCATTATTCCAAAGTTCTCATCATTCAAATGAACATGAGAAAGGACATAGCGTGTCAAATATGTTTTCAACTTCTTCAGTGTAAGAGTTGCCAATATCAGGTTTCTTTAGGAAGCCCAGTGCCATGGTAATGTAGGAAGTCAATTCTCCTACTTTTAGTCAATTTAATACTTCTCAATAAACTATTGTAATATCTGGTCTACTGACCAGGCACTCGCATGAGAGCCCTCAATGCTATCTAAAGAGTCTACATCGGAGGCTGTTTTTCACCACTGAGCTTTGCTTCTCTGGCTTTGCCTTCTGCCAGGGAGATTTTCATGCCAGCTGATATGGTGATCTTTCTTGCCTAGTGCCTAGGGCTGCTTTTCTGATAGGCATCTCCAGAGGGTAATTCATAAATTCCATGTTGGACACAGTAAGTTATTGAAGTAAGGAGACATGGCCTAATGTTGAAAAATCTGGTCTTTAAATAATTTTTTGCTGAATGTTTGTTTTTTTTTATCTGAAAGTTGTTTATAATCATTAAAATCCTACCTTATGAGCCCTGCATGCTTTTAATTTTCACTTCTGTTATAATTATTACTAATACCAAACAGCTACAATTCTTATAGCTCCATAAGGAAGTATTTAAAAGAAAATGTTACATCAAATGATGGTAGAAATTCTTGCAAGTCTTGAGAGACAGCCTGAGGGGATCTGATCGATGGGATACTGTAGACTTTTCACTGAGTCCAGGGGGCCTTGAATTAAAGTTCCAGATACGAAAGAGTTTGACTACCAAATTCTCTATTTGCAACCAAATACAAATAAAAATTAGTTATACAATCACAGCTCATCTGTCATGTGTACACTAACAGAATCACTCCCAGCTGTAATGCTTTAGAATGGAGCATAATAAAATAATTTTTTAAGAAAATATCATAGTAAATCAGACATCTGGGGCTTCCTGCCCCCAGGTAGGCTCAGTTATGACTAATCCAGGTCCAGCACAGGAGAGCCTCACCTGTGTTTTGAAACTTCCAGTGATGGTTGCTGCACAAATCCTCTCTCCTCTCCAGATTATTTCAAAGCTTTACTGTTGCTGTAGTTATTTAATTCTCTGTAATAATTACATTATTGCCACAAACCTTGATGCAAACTGTATAGCTCCTTATTTTTATTCAGGTGCCGTTCCATTTTAATAAGTGAGAATATGAAGAGTCAGATATCTATTTACAAGAAGCTAAAAATGTAAGGAAAACTTTCAGAAAACAAAGCAAACCACACCAAAACAAAACAACACACCAAACATAAAGTTCACCAGCTTTTCCCTCCTGTAAAACCCTTCTGAAGTGGACAAACACTTGCACAATAAGACTTTCCATGCAGATGGAGGAGATGCTGGCACAGTTTGGTTGCATTATTTCCAAGCTCCTAATGAGTTGAGTGTCACAGTGTCACATGATATTTTTGAAAAGACTTCAGGATATTATGAAATCTAAAAAAAACCCCAAGGAAATGAACAACGAAAATCCCACCTTTTCAAAATTTTGGTTAACAAAACTTAGTCAAAATCTTAGCTCTTCCCCCCTCCATGAAAGTTTTTGAGGCTATTCTTTATATAAAATACACATAAATGGCAACATTTATATTTTATGTAAATCTTGATGGGATACAAACAGGGACCACACTGGCAGGTTCCTCCTCATCTCCCTCTTTTCCCCTCCCTGTATGTTTTTAGAACATCTACATCCCACTTTGTTTTATAAGATGTGTGAGGAGTACATCTCTGGGCAATCAACCAGAAACCATCTCCAAGATGTCCATCCCAAGCACCCATGGGAGCCACATGCCTGCCAGGCTCTGCCACCACATCCCTTTAGGTGGAACAAGAACAAGGGTCCTGCTTCTCAGGCCAGCCCTGTGTGCCACAGTCCCCAGGACAGAGACATTCCCAAAACACCCTCTAAGCAGCTCTTTCATGATGTTGAATCCAAATTATAATCGCAGCATTGTTTTGGCTGTATGAGATATTTAAGTTCATCAGGTCCAGCTGTTAACCCCATGCTGCCAGGTCACCAGTGAGAATTCAGTCAGCCCTGCTCTTAGTGAAGCACAGCTTTCATGGCTGGCTTTGCTTGTTAGTAGCAGTTTCAGATGCCTAAAATTCCAGGATATTCTGGAGATCAAAATAGGAATTACAAAAAAGCAGGTCCTTTTTTTAAAAAAATTGCCAACAATTACTGCAATCAGTCTCACAGGGTGTCTTGCTAGAAAAAGATCCACCTGCACACTGTGGATTCAGAGAGAGAGGATGCCACAGAAATCAACAGTCAACCTTATAAAACCACCAACAGCAGAACAAACCAGAAGCTAAGAGCAAACCTGGCAGTGCTCTGAGTCTCAGGCTTGATCCGAGTTGAATTTTTCCTGACCTTGGACAGAAGAGCAAGAGTCAAGGTGGCACTTGGCTGTGCTCATTGTTTACAAGGTCTACACTTACTCAGGGCTGCAAATTTTTGTTTTACCACTCTTGAGAAATGGTTCTTATGACATTTTTTTAAGACATTCAAAGTCATGGTATGTTAATTTTCACAAGGCTGCTTTTTCTTTCCATTATTCTAATGCAAAGATTGCTTTCAGTGCTTTATCATCTGTCCTAATTTAATCCATTTCGAAAATATCCGTGCAGCACGAAACGTTGCCGTTGATCTCATTAAGTGTCTTCTAATAATTGCAGGTTTTTAGAAAGCTAAAGACAAAAACTGACTGAAATTAAGATAGTAATGAAAAAGAATAAGAAAAAAAATGAGTAGGAGTATGGTAATTACATGCTTACGACTGTGACAGTAGGCAAAAGAAAACAGAGCAGCAGATGGTATCCAAATGTAAAGGAAAATGTAAATGATGCTGAACTCAGACAGTCCTCCAAATAATGGTGTATTTAGCAGCAGGTAGATGCTCCACCTAAAGAAGTGCTGCCTGATAATTCCAGGACGTGACTCCAGTATAGGAGGCACATACCAGCCTTTATTTAGATGAGAAAT
The DNA here is from genome assembly GCA_013399075.1 of Chloroceryle aenea. NCBI lineage: Eukaryota > Metazoa > Chordata > Aves > Coraciiformes > Cerylidae > Chloroceryle > Chloroceryle aenea. The sequence goes on from VWZY01012101.1 coordinate 252,271, forward strand.
CACTTTATTAATTTCTATGTATTTCAGGGTCTTTATTCACTTTCTTGGATATCTCCACAATTTTGCTTAGCCATAAACTTACATTGGATTTGATGTTCCTCACTGGGAGTCACAGAAAATATCACCTCCTTCTGTGACCTTCGTAGCCTTAACATGACTATTTCCAATATAGCCTGAGTCAGTAGCAGCTGATCTCTAGCTTAGTGGGGAAAATAAATGTAACACTAAAATACAATAAAAATTACCATCATTAGGTCATTTTCCCAGGAAGACTGCTCAGCACTGTAATAAAATTTTATGTGAATAAGTGCAATGAAGAATCAGGTCTCCCCAGTTTCCTGTATCTGAGCCTGCAATAGAGCATCAAAGGACAGGAGGACCTGGGCAGAAGGTCCAGCCAGCAAACTGCTGACATACAAAAGTGTTTTTTTAAAGAAGAGTAGAAAGCAGGGCAAGTGTGCAGTCCAAATGTTTCATCAGGGAAACCTCATGTGTCAAGTCTGATAAACTGCTGGCTGAAGCACCAGCCAGCTGCCTAAAAGCCTCTTTCCAGCTATGAATTATTGGGTGTATGTAAACACAGTTAATAAGTTTCTTAGGCCTTGTTTTGCTCATGTTATTATAGTTCTGGAACTGGCAATGTACAACCACTCTGTACAGCCAGGCAGTATTTGTCTAAAGATCTTTTTACTCAGACTTTCTTCCTCTTTTGCAATGCAAAAGAAAGAAGAGGAAGGGAACATATCTTCAGGCATGTTTCATATTTATATACATATATATTTATATCACTTATAATTATGTATGTGTTTTATGAATGTATTCCTTCAAAGGACTACTATAAAAGCAATACAATCTAATATCTGTTTAAAATTAGTCTTTTTTTTTTAAATTATATTTTGAAATTACGATTATCTTCACTTCTATGCCCAAAGAATATTGCTGCCTACCAGCAGACAATGAATATACTTAAGTAGTGAGACCATCATCTCAAAAGAACTTCTGATGGCTTTAGATTATTTCATCTACTATTTTTTGGCCAATTTGCAGATTACTTCTAGGGACTGAAGCATATTCTTGCTTATGGTACAAATGAACAGATAAGATACTAACAGTGCTTTTCTAATTTTACTTTTTTTGTCCTCTGTAACCCAAATTCCATATGTGTTCCAAAACCTCCATTGATTTTAAAGAGTTTCCTGAGGGAGGTTAACCATCCAGTGTGGACAATATGCCTTCCCAGTCTCATGTTCCTTGCTCAGCTCATCCACACCACCGATGAGCTTCCACACCACGGCTTGGACCAGCAACATCCTTGTGCTCATTATTTCATATAATCCAGGCTGCCTTACAATGTATTTTCTCTTTCTTCTTTCCATCTCAGTTCCCACCAGCCCATGCCATGACCTGCAGATGAGCTGATGAGTTACTATTTGTTATTCTGTGTATTTTCCTTCTTTTAATAGATGCAGGTACATGCGCTGCTGAAATATTTCCCCAGGAGCCCATGGTTCTTAATCATTCTATTAAAGTGATTATGTATCTACCATAATTTTCACATTAAAATTATCTGCTTTAACTGCACACACAGAGCTGTTTAAATTCCTTCTTGTGAACAGCTGATTGAATTTAGCTCAGTTGGTTGTTTACAGATCATCCCCTGCCTGCTCACAGTTTTAGGGAGCTGCTGAGTCACTGAAGTTGTTCCACTTATTTCGGGCTGGGGCAGAATGAGCACTGTCACTTACAGTGAGCTGATCTCAGCATACAGATTCTGAAATACCATGGGGCACCTTGCAGACCAGCCTCTAACCTGGTGGCACGCCTAGCCTTCAGCAGGCTATGAGAGTTTTTCTCCTCATTAATGCATGTGTACATTGAGTCTTCCTACAGGAGCTGCAGAAGAGAAATAGCCTCAGTGCCAGCTTGGCAGCAGCAGCTTCTGTGATAGAGCACTGAAGCATTAAGCCATCAAAGCAGATCTACGTCCTAACTTCTGTTAATGCAGAACCTGTGCATTTTTGTCTTTTCATCCTGTGTTCTTCAGTCTCCTGGTCCAACTGGCTGATATGCATAAAACAAGGGAGTTTCCAGGCAGCCGTTTAGTGCCACTTGATGTGGTGCAACCCCTTGCTTTAAACATCTTGCTTGCCTGGACAGAGTAGGTATGTGTGTGCATTGCTCCTGCCTTGGAGCAAGGGGATGGTGAGGGTGACCTCAGATAGAATCATAGCATTGCTTAGGTTGTAAATTAACTTAGAGATCATCAAGTCCACCTGTAAACCCAAAACTGTCAGGTCACCACTAAACCATGTCCTTCAGCACAACATATCCACAGCTTTGAAACCCCTCCAGGGATCACGGGGACTCCACCACTGCCCTGGGCAGCCTGGGCCAGGACTTGACAACCCTTATGGAGAATAAATTGTTTCTAAGATCCAACCTAAGCCTCCTCTGGCACAACTTGAGACCTGTTACTCTTGTCCCATCTCTTGTTACTTGGGAGAAGAGACCAACCCCACCTGGCTCCAAACTCCTGTCAGGGAACTGTTGAGAGTGAGGTCTCCCCTGAGCCTCCTTGTCTCTAGGCTCAAAAACCCCAGGTTCCTCAGCTGCTCCTCACAAGACTTGTGCTCTAAACCACGTATCTTATAGTATTTCTTAAGAATCTGTGCTAAGAAAAAGATATTAGCTACCACACTGAGCATGAAAACCTCTCTTGCTCTGTGCCTGGTTTCTAAAATCATTTAACATGTTTTTATATTGGAGTTTCAAGAAATCTGTGAATTTTTGCCTTGCAGAAAGAAATGTGCTTGCAAATGGGGTATTTGGAGGGCAAATTCCTGTCTAGGAATGCTTCCCATGAACTCAGGAAATGCAGTGCTCTCCTAGAATTACTCTCTTTAGCTTTTCCAACATGCATTTGTTTATAACATGTAGATATGTGCATTGCCAAAGCAACTTCAGCTTGAAAATTGAGGCTTTGCTTTCAGAAAAACCTAACAGTGAACTGAAAACTATCAAACACTACTGAGAATGCTGCTGCCACCATCCCCTCCTGCTTTGTGTTCACAAGAAAAAAAACCCAAAACATTAAAGAGACAAACACCAGAGCTGCTGCTTGGTTGGTTTGTACATGAAGCACTTTTTGCCCGAACACAGGAGGAATGAAAAACAAGGACACCATTTCCCTGTTCCCAAGTCTCTTTTCTCTCAACCTCCTCTCCCTCTGGGATGCTTTGCATGAACACACTGCCAGTGTGCTTCTGTCAGCTGTTCTCTTCTTACGGTCTTGCCCCTTACACAGGTTCTCTCAGTCATCTGCAGCATCACAAACAAGTGATCAGCTCCTGAGAGATGGATAGCTGTTGAAGGGAGGCAGTTACAGCTGAATTTCAGGGAGTTTTCTGTACAATCCATAATAAATGTACAATGCTGGACCTATCATTTACCTACAGCAGTCTCTCTATTTCTCCCTTTTGCCAACAAAACAACATTACAAAACTTTTTGTCACCAAAAGAGGGTGATTTCATCCGTGACATTAACTACATGTCTGTCTCTGGTAAGCTAATGCTTATTGATCAAGATATTGTGCATATAACTCAGGGAGGGAAGAAGGGACAAAGCCAACAGGGTACCGTGCATATCATGATTAAGGTACAAAAATTGTTCTTTTAAGCTCAGTGTTAATGTTAAACACAAATTTCTTAAAAGAAAAGTAGCCTTAGGAAGCAACAAATGAAAAACAAAATATCCTCCTCATTGTACCAGTTCAATGGCTTAAAATTTTCTAGTCTGGCTCATGCAAAGTCATGAGTTCAGCTTAAAAATAATTAAATCAACTAAAAAATATCTATTTGGCCATGGTTTCTCCAGATGCCTCAAACTTCTGATCGTTGGCTTTCTTGACAACTCTGAAGGCTTTTAAAAACCCCCAAAAGCTGAGATTCTTCCATGAAGATCTGTATAAACACAGGGGCTGACAGCATCATACCAGAGCTCAAATGACACTTTTATTAGTGTTTCATTTACAGCAGCACCCATAATGTGCTGGACTTTTTACAATCATTCCAGTGGGGACAGATCACAAATTTGGATGTAGAAAATCATCGTACTTTCACAGTAGGAATCGGATAAAATTTAACTCTTGGCAAGCCACAACCACTGTCTTCAAATTACTCATAAGGAGATCTATCAAGTGCAGTGACAAACTGTCTGGGCAATTTTATCTTGATGTCAGTAGGTTTGGTAAGGCTTCGGCAGATGAGCATTTGCTCCCCCCCAAGCCTCTTTTATAAACTTACACATATAAAAAAATGGCCGAGTTCCTAAATATTTAAAAGTAACATTTTCAGATGCAGAAGTGATAGGAGACTGTAGGGATTTCCACAGCAGGTTGCTTCATTTTTGTTTGTTTGTTTATTTATTTTCCCCCTCCTTTTTAATATTTTTGGAGGGTGGGGGCGATGCTAATACCACAATTTTACACATTGTGTTCTTAAGCTGCAGCTTCGTCACTGAAACAAATTTGACGAGATATAATCAGGAAAGCTGATTAATAATACAGACTCCTACACTTTGCTCTGATTGTTGCTATAATAAGGCTACATTCCTACAGTTTGGCTTTTCTAACGTCAAATAATTGGCAGCTCTGCAGTGCTGATGCCCCCTGAGGGCTGGCTGTCCTCATAATTGCTTCTGTCTACTGAAAGTAAACATATGAAGTGTGTACAACATGCCCACACAAGGCACATAAACACACGCATCAGTTTTGTTGTGGGTCACAGAGACTTGCTTCTAGTCTATCATTTTTAACATGCTTATTTTCTCCATCTTCCTCCTCCAGAGGTTTGGTTGGTTTGGGTTTCTTTTTGCCTTCTAATAAGAGACATTTATTTTCATTTAAATGGGTAATGGAAAATTTGCACATCCTCAGCAGTTCATGATATTTCAATATCCTCTTTGAAACTCAGCACCTCTCTCCAGATTCTGTTATGGATGGGGATGATTTGGAGCTGTGCCTGGTATGGGACAAATATTCTGGACAACAGGAGGTGAACAGAGCCCTGGTTTGGCTCTACTGACTGTCCATCCTCCTGCCATGAAAGGGATATATGGCACCATTTCCTCCTTCACACCAAACATATTTGTGTCAAACTACAAACTCATCAAAGGAATGAGTCTTTGACCATCCCATTTCCTACCCCAAGCTTTTACCAGCTCTCTTCCTGTTCAAGGACTATGTGAAAAATTAAGCAAAGGCAAGTTCAGGGAAGGTTATTCAGGATAAATATGGGAATAGAAGATTTCAACTTGAATTCTTTTTTCCTCTGAAAAAGTGGTGATCTGTCTCCCAGCCTAATCTCATGCTTGTTCTGGTTTCATTTCCCAAACACTAGACCTAAGCAGCTAACAAGTTCCCTGCAGATTAGAAGGATCAGTTCCAGGGAAGCCTTATTGATTTATATTTTGTGCAGATTCGTCCTGTAGAATTTCTTCTCAACCAGCATTAATAGTGCATTTCAAACATCAAGGAAAATTTGCTATTCATTTTTGTCCCCAGAATTAGTACCAGTAAACCACCAACCAAGTAGCCAGGTGAAACCCAGTCATTCTCAAGCAGCCATTACACTGGATTTTCAGTTCGTTAACAGCAAATGAATTAATAATGCATCTAAAGAATGTGATAATCTGAAAAACACTCTCTGGAGACTTTAGACTTGACTGCTTTAAGGCTGCTGAAGCCAAGATGGAAATTCATCAATTAATTTGTATGAACACTTTCATTAGTGAGAAACTGACTTTATAGTGCTGGATTTTCTCCAAATCATGTATGTTCTGCACACTGTTTTAATGCTGAAGGTGCCATGGTTATTGACAGTACCATCAGTACTCAAATTTACAGTGACTCAGGGTCAATAAACTGATCCTTGATGACCTTCTTAGGCAAAAAGTGGTATAAAGCACACAAAGAAACACTGCTGTGAAATTGCAGAAAAAACAGATACCACATGTCTCTGAAGAATAACTCCCAAAGTTTTAACACTCAAGAAACTTACTTTACCATTTAAAAATGACAATATAACAACAAGAAAGCCATCTAGAATTAAACTAAATAGGTAACTTACACTTTGTTTCTCATGCAGCTGTTGATTTGAGGGTCTTAGTCCTTCAGCACAAGCACAAGGGGTTGAAACATTACCACAAACCATTGTATTCATTCCATTGCCTCTAGATGCCATTCAGTCACCAAAAACAGAACAATAAATTTTTGCATTTAGTCAGATACAGATTAGATCACAGAAGCAGAGTCTGGTTTTTTCATTCCTTTTCCACTCCTTTCCAGATTATACTGCAAAGCTGCTAGTTCTGCTTGGGAGTGCCTGGTCCAAACTTGGAGACACCAGGAGCTGATTAGTGAGGTGGGTTGAAGTTGTGGCATGACTCCAGAAGACAACCAAATCAGTGACTCTATTCACCTGTGAGTTAGAGGGCTCACAGAACTATAATAAATAGGAATGTGATTTTTAAGATTTAAGCCATATAATCAGATCCAGATCCTTGTGGCAAGAAATAGATCTCAAATTTAAACCCCTCTGGTCTATTACAATGAGATTATGCTGCCATTGATCCTTATTAACCCAAGTATTGAGTTTCTGTCACATATAAACCACAAAAAGTAATTCCATTTTTCATGTTTTTACTTGCTGACAATAAGGCTGACTGAATATTTAACTGATGGTTCACTGTGAATGCTCTTTTTTTTGTTGTTGTTGCTCTTGGCATAGTACAGAGTTAGCAAGAATGATTGTGCTGTTGACATAAGTGGTATATTGAATTCTAGCAAGCAGCTGCAGAAAATTAAGTGAGACTTAATGACTAGAATAATTAAAATATCAGGTGGTTGATATTGCTTCATATAATAATAGGTGGGAGGCGTTACTAACTGCTTTTTATAAACATGAGTATTTCAGAAAGCACAGTACAGACTTAGAATTCAAAAAAGAAAAGAAAGCTTTCTGTTCTTAATTGTCATTTGGTATTATTATTCATAACTGTTATTTTACACATGCAGAGGAGGGGGTTTGTATGAAAGCAAAAACAAAGTAGGGGTTTTGGTTGTTTTTTTCAGGCTTGGTTGGTTTTTTTGTCTCATTCTCATTGAACAGCCCATTATGTATAAGTATTTATTATCACAAGCCTAGCTGGGATCCCTCTGTATGGGCACTTACCAAGCTGCCACACTTGAAGGTGAATCCTGGGTCTCTATATTTCCTTCAGTTCTAGATATGCCTTATTCCATATACCTTTCTCTGGCCTTGAGCGATGTATCAGAATACAGCATCTTTCAGCTGCTTTAAGTCCCAGTCTACACTGGACGTTGCAATTCCTCAGTATGGAATGAAGGGCGGGATGATTGATTATTTAAACCACTGGAGAAAAGTACTCATTTTCAAGTGGAATTCATAGATGTTGCAAGAGAACTTTAAATACACCTCAAACTTCTTCATAAAGTCTTGCAGAAGTTGCAAAATCTGAATGCAAAGGCTTCCTTATGGAGCTACCATTTCATCTTATTTTCTTCAACATTCACTATTCATCAGCCCTTCACCTTTCTCTTTACCTATGTCCTGCTCAGGAAAATAAAGCTTTCTAAATTGCCCACACCTTCTCTTAGAATAGTATTAAACCAAAAGAGCAGGCATTTGCAGAGCAGTGCAGTGCTCCTCTGTACCATTTTGCTGAAAAAATGCACCTACTTTCAGAGGTGCTGATGTACCTTGAGAGCCCAAGTGTTATCTCCAGATGTGATGCTGGCACTCCAGCCATGCTCTGATGACCTTGATAGATGAAAGCTGGACCTTCTCCTGGGAGCCTGGCTAATGAGGAGTGGTAAGTGCTTGAAAGGTCTCTGAAGATCAGTTTAGGAGAGTCAAGCAAAGAGGCCTGAGCAGAAAACTGTGTGGGATATTAACACAGCCTGTGCAAACCACTAGGCACAGGGGAGGGGAAGATGGATTTAACTTCTCTGTCTACTATAGTAGACAATTAAAGGCACTCATATATCTGAAAAGATAGATTAGGTATTTAAACACGCAGCTATAAAATAACTTCATGTTCACTGCCTAAACTTTTTTTCACAGGCTTTCCAAAATACTATTATTGACATTTTTTTCTGATAAACATATTCATTTCAGGCGGTTATCAGTGGAAATGCTACACCAAAAATTGTCCAGTCAATAGAGCCCCTCTGAAATGTATAAAAGATGTGGAAATTGTCCCTTTCCTGTCCAGTGAGCAAGGAACAGATAATCAGCATGAAAGCACCCTTTAACATTTTAGTGTGAAGCAGTGATCTAAATCTCCATCAAAGTAAAACTGAGTAACTCATCCGATTAAGAAGACAGAGAAGCCACCACCACAACTGATTAACTAATTGTCCTGCAAATCTGATTGTGGACTTGGTGGGTTTGTAAGCCTCACCTAGATATAAACTGTCTGTGCATGTTGGAAGATGGAGGAGAATGGTTATTTAGTGACTTACTGTTCCAGGCACAAGACTGCATTTACTGTGAAGACTTTGTTGAACACAAATTTTGCAGCTCAAAAATCGTGTGATAGTGAAACACAAAAATCTCAAGCTAACTGACCTTTAAAAAGAAATGAAAGACTAGTAAGCACATTAGACTAAGTGTTCAGATGTAATTTAAGCTTGGAAAAGTAAGGAAACACCAGAATAAAGACCTAAAATTTCTAAAAGTTTTCTCCTGAAGCCAAAAATAGCCATTTATTGAGGACTGGAAAACTGCTTGCCAGTATGATTACACAAAGTAACACAGGCAAAAGTGATCCATGAAACCAACTGCAAGAAATCACTGACCCTCTCTCCATGCATGCAACTGCTCCAGCAAGAAAGGTAAAGTTGTTTGGAAAGTTCTATCCTCTTAGTGAGTATGAAATAGAGATTCTTTGGGCTCCAGCTGGGTAGTTGGCAGGTGTTTTGACACGGAGCTGTTTGTCCTGTGGTGTTTCCATGCTGGGGTAGCAGCACGAGGTGATGCTACCATAATTTATACGAATTGTATGTGCTTTTACACTTCCTCCCTCAGGCTTATGGTTGAAACCTGACTAAATTCACACAGAGGCTGATTACAAAAGGAAATGGTAAAGAAGCACTTTTGCCTCCAAACTTGGGCATTTTCAGACCCATAGCATATATAGTATATGCCAGTTTTTAAAGGTTAACTAGTGAAAGTTGCTGGTGTGAAACCACTTGTACTCTATTTCAAGTTAACTCATCTCTGTTCTGGTGTTTCTCAAAAAGGTCAACCACCTACCACAGCATGATAATAGAGGCAAGTCAATCTGGCTGTGTAACTCTGGCACTGACTGCCAAAAATCCAGACTTTGGGAAGATGTCTCATATTCACTGAAAATAATGAGCTGAAGTTAGAGGAAAAAAACCACAGCTATACAAGGATAAAAGAAGGGAAAGTAGCTGGTGACAGAAGCTGAAAATATGTGACAGGCTTAAAATATCCAACAAAAAAAATTGCATTTTTCACCAGCATAGTCAACAACTTCAATTACATTCATTTTTATCAGTGCTTTTTACCCACACAGAGCATAACCTCCTGGTAAAAGTGATACTCAGATACTCCCACAGTCTTCTGGTGCCAGCAGATTAAATTTGCACTAGAGGTTACCGAGATTCACTGCATTTACACCAACATGTGTAAGGAGATCACAGAATCATAGAATTATTTGGATTGGAAGGGACCTTAGAGATCATCTCACTCCAATCCCTCATGCTATGGGCAGGGACACCTCCCACTAGACCAGGTTGTTCAACCTGAAATAGTTTTAGGAGCTACAGTTTTATTGGCTCCAGCATTCCCAAGCTGATTTGCAGATCCTGAGATCTGTCTTTGAGAGGTTCTCATAGTTACTAAGATGGATGAGAAACTGAGCTATGGGGTGATAAAAATGGTGATAATTAGATTAAAAACCAATGAATAGCTGGACAACATGACATGGATAGTCAAGGAGAAGCCAGCCAGCTCCCACTGTATTTTATGATTTTCAGGGCTCTGCATGAGAGCAGATGACTGATGGCTGGTATTATCAAGGAGATCAAAGCATGTCCTGTTTTAACCTTTTATTTATTTAACCTTTACCGCATGGGTCAGATAGTGCAGCTGAATTTCTTATTGGAAGAGATTGTATTTTTTTTCTATCAGGAAAGATGCAAGTTTAGCAAAGTCTTTGTATAAGTAGCTGTTAAAAATATAAAAGGACTGTATCCATCCTCAAGTTTTATTTCCTGTCATTTCTCCAGGGTGGCCTATTTTCCTACAACATTAAAAAGAAAAGAGATTAAAAGCAGAGAATTTGGAAAAAAAGCGCCCTTTTTAAAGGTATGGAAAAGGCAGACAAACAGAAAACCATGGTATCCAGATTTACTGGTTTGTGATTCAGATATATCTAAAGGTTAAATAACAGTGCTATGTATTTCAAAGACAATGACCATTTTAACTCCCAAGTGTATAACTCTAGCAAGAAATAGGGCACACTTCAGAATTAGGTTCATGGCAGGCATAAGCATGTTATCTCGGCATGAGATATTCACACATCTGATGTTCCTAGTAAAATTCCTTTGGACTTGAGTGTTTTCCAGTGTAGAGGTGCTGGATAACCAAAAAAATAATTGCACAGACAAATACACTTGACAGCTATTAGGCCATTTATTTAGTAATGTCTGGACTAAAATCGAGTAAGGTCACCTGCATTAGTCATAGTTCTGCTGTGCCCAGGTAGGTGTAAGGACTAGTCATGGCCAGTAAGGAGCACCGAGGCCACTGTCTTCAGCAGCTGATGTTCCTGAGGTCTTCAACAATCAGAGTCCATCTAGTTTTAGCTAGTAGACATTGAAGAACTTCCCATCAAATCCACTTCTTGCTATCAAATAAAAATAACTTGTCATTGAGATAACCTCATACCCAAGAACAAAGCATAAGGACCTCTGGGTTTGTAAAGTAAATCTCAAACCAGCCTGAAACTTTATTTTAAGGTAGAAAGAACTGACCTGCCAGGACAAAGATAGTGGTTTCAACCTTCAGTCTCTTTATCACAGTGGTTTAAATTTGGCTGGTTAGATCCTTGTTTGCCTCTGCATGCCAACCACCACCAGCAAGATGTCTGGGGAGCCTTCATGGGGCTGCAGAGAGAAACCACTTAAGAAACTCCATCAGTTTATAACACACACAGAAAACGTGCATGGACCTGATATATATTGTGGTAGCAATGAAATCTACATAGGCCAATGAACAAGCCAAATTAAGCTGCTAACAAATTGTCTGCTGTCATTACTCCATATTCCAAAATTAATTCCCATTGTTACCTGCACAAAGACATTATTAATCCCCCCTCAACTGCCAAAAAAACCCTGTCTTGACATGCTGCTGTTGTATTTGCTATAGAAAACAAACAAACAAAAAGCATACAAAATTTTCTAAGGGTGGTAAATAAAGTGAAATAAGTAAAACATAATTCTAAATGCTAATGTAATGATTGCATTATTTGTTTGCTTCTATTACTTGATTCAGATGATGATGACAGAGACAGAATTCCATAACTTTAGTTATAGAAAATTGTGTATTCTGCTTTCTATTTCTTTGAGCCCTTGCTGCTAAATAAATTGTTGTTATTTAATGATCTCTGCAGAACAAGCACGGGCTGGAATTGTCTAAGAAATTTAACAGTACAACTATTTATTATGCAAGGGTTCATGATTATATTATTCATTCTGAAATCTTTTGCCTTTTATGTGTTTACAAGATTCACTGACAAGAAAAAAATATTGAATACAGATGGCATCTGGTATTTTTACAGTAAGTTTACTACTTGCACTTTATTTTTCATCAGTTCTGAATGATACTTCAGCAAATATCTTTTCCCAGAATTGTATCAAATAGGCAAAAACTGTAATAGCAATTAAAATGTTTTAAGCAGAATTGGATTTGAAGGTCTATGTCACAGTCTTTCTATGAAGCCTATTAAAAGATGTTTATTTAGCCACAGACTTTTGACAAGATAAAATAATTACACCAACTGAAGGGCCAACTGTATGAAAGTTATAACACTGAAGATAATGGAGGAAAATTGATTTTCCCCATCTGATACTTTGTCCAATATTTCTTTAGTTCCTTCTTTCCTAGATCTGAACTGCATCTTTCCTGAACCTCCATCCTATCCTGCTGTACAATTGTGTTACCTAAAAGCCAGTAATAAAGCACAAATCCTGCTCCCATAGAGTTACAAGGCCAGAAAAGCAGCAGCAGCTGCAGTGGCAAGATGAACAGACCATGCAGAGGAACATAATATCCCTTGCATGTGATAGCAGATAGTGGCACAAAGTGTGCACGAGCACAAAAGGCACTTCTAGGCAGGCCAAAAATCGAGGAAAAAAGGTTTCAGTGAACCCACTGAACTATGCACATGTCAATGACCAAGCCTCTCCTCTCACACGTGATAGAACTGGTTGGATCTGTAAGAAAAGTTTTGTTTCAGGTCATTCTCCCAGGCTGGAGAAGGGGGCCATGCCACAGTGCTGAAGTGGTCCTTATCCCATGCCCCTTTTCACTTGGTTAGTTCTCGGGGTTTAAACGTAGTTTTAAAAAAGCCAGAGGAGAAAACACTCCTGGCATTAAACTCTGAAATCACCAGACATCTTTAAATATAAACAATCCAAGCAGGAAAGCTAAGGTGAGTTACTTGTTTCAGGTTTTTTCCTCCCACATATTAACAGTGCTTATCCAAATGTGGACTTTCAGGGAAAGAGGGACTGAGATTTTGACACAAACTTTAATGATATTCAACAGAAGTTGTCCCCTCTCAGCTTTTCTTCATTATGAGAATAAAAAGTAAGTAGTGTCAAAACTTTTTTGAATTGCAAATATGTACCAATTTTATACTCAGAAACATTTTTTTCAGTTTTTCATTAAAAACCCCACTTCTCTTTGTAAGTATATATTTTTTCTCTCTCTATTTAGAAAGAAAGTAGATTTACAAAGGGCTAAATAACCCAACAAGGAAAAAAAAAATAATTCCAAGTTAACTCAAAGCATCTCTCTAAGTTCTTCCTGCCTCTCTCCACAAACCTGGGGCTTCTTTTGTTTCAACGTGAATTTTGTTTTCAATTTTTTGCCAACGTGAAAAAAAATCCCACTTTTCATCCAGCTCCACTTAACAGAAAGGCCTCACGCAAGAGAAATAGGTATGAAGAGATGGGCTACGTAACTCTCCCTACGACTACAGCCAGGCTGCTAGAAGCAGAGCTGCTGGATGCTGCCCGTGGGCTGCCGTGCCGAGGTCTATCGCTGCTGCCGCCACTGCCGAGCCCTCTGCCTGAGCCGCCGGACGGACAGGCTGATGGGCTGCTTCCCAAACTTCTTCATGATCTCCTTGATCCTCGCCAGGTTGGTTTTGGAGATGGTGAAGTCGCACTGGGTAGCTCCCATGTCGTAGCCAACTTCGCAGGTCTTGGTGGCAGCTGTGTAACCCTCTGCCTTCACGCCCACCACGTATTCCCCCGGGTTGAGGAGACGCCAGTAATCCCCATCAGCTCCTGGTGGGAAGAGATGGTGGTCAGGACACTGGAAGAATGTATGAGATTACAGAAATGCCTGAAGATGTGTCCTGGTTTGAGCGAGAACAGAACTAATTCTGTTCAGTGATTTTACTTCTCAGCTCGGTTCTCACTCGCTGCCCTGTCTGAAGGCAGCAGTGTGTTTGCACAGACAAGTGTCTGCTCCTGGCAGTGATAACACCCGGTGTTTAGAGCGAGTACCAAGGGTTGGTACAGACCAAGGCAACTGCTGGATCTTGTGCACCACACTGGGGGTGCAGAAGGTAAAAGGCTGCACCTGTTTGAAGGAGCACCCAGGACAGGTGACCCCAAACTGGCCGGCGAGGGATTCCAGCCCATATGCATCATATTTGGTATAAAGCTGAGGGATCAGGGGGGTCTTGTCCCTCCTGGCTTGCTTTGCCAGCATGACTTGGGTTCTCTTCTGGTTTCCTTACATCTGANATAAGATGACATCATAAGCAGCAACCTTCATGATTCCTAAGGGTATAAAAGGGTGTAAAAGACCTGCCCAAAAGTACTTCTAACTGAGGAATCAAGTGGAGCCCCAGTGGGGTACCCACGTCGCACTCATGATTCTGGCCAGATGTCCTGGACACGGGTGTTTTGCTGCTATTCAGTATGGAAAGCTTGTGAATGCATAATGTCAATTCACATCAGAGATCTAAGTAGACATTCCCTTCCATAAAATCTTACATTAAGTTTTATTACATTTTTTTTTCCACAAAGTGTAATTCATCAGGGTATTCACCTACATACGTACCTGGGAAATGCATCAACAGAGCTTCTACATCACCTAAACTACTCATGCTCAAAGCAAGATGTATCAACATTTTGCTGAATCAAAATCTTTGATTCAACAAAACAAAGGTCTTTGTTTTCTTCTTTTTATCCCATAAATGATCTCAGATTACTTCTATGTAATGTTTTACATAAGGATTGGTTTCAATGTCATTTTAGATATTTTTTTAACTAGTGAGTGTACTTAGCTGTGGACTGAAAAAGGTGAAACACTAATAACTGGAAATTATCAGGGGCTGGCTTTAGACTCTGGAGTTCAAAACAGACCCCCATTTTTCTGACACATTTAACAGGCATCTCATCACAACCCCATGCAAGGCCAGGGTAAAAAAAAAAATCCACACATTCACACAGCACCAGGAAATTACTATGAAGCTGGATATTAAGCTATTAGCAGGATGGACTTACCTCCTTTCCATTTACAACTAAGTAGACATTGGTTTCTCTATCAGCTGTCATTACCCAGAATTTAATACCAGACTGAAAGTTGGATTTTTTTAAAATCAGATTAGATGGAGTAAGTAAACAATTTCAGAGCAGATGGCAATGGATACACAATTATAAATGCAGATAAATTTAGTAAATAATAGGCGTGCTAAAAGAATAGCCTCTAGTGGGGGCAGACTGGAGGCAGACTACATCTATCTTCACCTATTGCATTTGGAAAAGAATTCCTAGGTCTGCTTAGATAAAATATCAATAATATCAACATAATATTAATATAAATTAAATGCATCAGATGACACCAAAACACTTCAGCTAAGAGGAACACTCTTTGAGCCTGATAGGACACACCTTTGTTACAGCTGAGTGTCATATTTACACTTAAATGTACCAAATTTGGCTAATTTAATTACATTACCAAAAAAAAAGTCTATATTAATGCTCTGTTACCTACAAAAGACTCCAAGAAAACTAGTCAATGCTGCATACTCAATGGATGTAAAGACTAAAACTTGACTTTTCTCTGCTGAACAGACAGCCAGGAATGAGGCTGAGAGTGTAACACCAGAATTATGCTTAGCTTAGGGTAATGTTATTGATTATTAGTAAATGCTGCTTTAAAATCTCTGCATGTGATTACAAAATATAGACTGAAATCATACAAAACAAAAAGGATCCATAAAATTTTCTCTGAACATTGTCTGAAATTAAATAAATGATGATTTCTTGCAAAAATCACACAGAATGCACATCTGTCTTTGAGTTTTGCAAGCTTTTTGTGAGCAAAACCCTCTACATTTCTTCATCAAGATTTGTTAGCAAAATTGTACCCAAAATGTGCAATTACAGGAAGCAACCCACACAACTGCCTTTGCTCCATGGGGATAAAAGGTGTGCGGGTGCATTTGATCATTCAATCAATGAACTGCTTTCCAAAGGTTATCTCATAGAGCACAGTCCCCATCTAACTGTAACAACATGTAATCACTCAGTCTTAATCAATAGTTACATCAGCATCAAGAGAAAATGGAAACAAATTCCACAGAGCTCTTGCTCTCGGAATCAATGGCTTCAATTAGCTTATTAATATTGTTAGCTTAGTGTCAGCAGTCCTCTCTTCCCAGAAGATATATTGTGTGTCCAATTAAAAAAACCAAACTGTATATAAACAAGATAAAATAAAATAAAATAAAATGCTTTTCATGGACTTTTTTTGTCCACAGGAAGTAGCAGAGAAATTTTCTCAAAGAAGTAAATGTTATTTAAGGGCCTTTACAGACAACTTTTGTCTGGCTCTACAGGGTAGTCATCCACGTTCACGTATCAAAGGAACAGCAGATACCTTACAGCTGAACTCACTTTAAACACAACTTACATGAATAGAGATAGTGGCCATAATTCTTCTCCTGCTTGGCCTATTTTTATATCAAGGCAACTCAGAGGTTTAAATGGATACATTTTTCATTTTAAAAGGTTTAAATGAAAGAAGACTGCTGACAATTTGCCTTCTTTCTCTGGAGTTATACTTGTCATTCTAGCTTTTTGGCTCCAATATAAATCCTCTGGTTTCAAAGACTAATGAGACATACATTGTTATCTGTCTAATATAAAACCAGATAGAACTTTTATGTTCCCATCTACAAAGTGATTCCCAAACAGAGTGTCAGCTTAAACGTCTCATTAAAAAGAAGAATTAAAAGGAATGAATTAAGTACTTTTATTTTTACTACCAGGCACAGACAGCCTTGAGCCATAGAAGCTCGGCTCTGTGTCTAGGTGCAAAGAGCCACAAGATTCCCTGAGCATTACGAGGTGGATTCTGGGATCTTGGACATTTATTGCACATGCCACTGTGATTCTTTTCCATATGCATGTTTGCTGTCTTTAAACTGCTGATTTTTCTTTCATGTGGCAATCCAGTGTACTGAGAGCTGCAGATTAATCACCTATTGTGTTTACTTAGCCTCAGCCAGAGCAATGTATTAATTCTGTTAACAGAGTAATACAACTTAACAGTTTATGGCAGTCTTTCAAGACTGCCAAGACTTCCAAAACAAAGAAAAACAACTGATTACTTTAACTCCCACTATCATTTCCCAGTGGTCCCATTTTGAAATATTTAAGGCAGAATCATTATTTCCTAATTAAATATCTGTCATTCAAGGTTTTCTTTTACAACAGAGACACAGTAGCACTGAAACAAAATTAACCATAAACTAAGTTAGATATTCCAAGATTTATTATTGGTTCAAATAATCTACTGTGGCAAAGATTAAAGATTTGTGTGTCTTTTATCTAAAGTTCCATGATAACCCATAGCCTGAAATAAATGTAGATGTCAGTATGTGCTGTACTGCGCCTCAGTGGCAAAGCACGTGAAAAGAGCAGCAAATAAAAGACCCAGAATGCCAGTCAGGATGTAAAAAAGCCAATGTATGTACATAAAAATTAAGTGTTCCTGTCTCTAATATTGAACCAAATCTAGAGTGTACAACAATATGATTTGTCTTATTATTCCCCATGATTCTACTTTTCCATAAGCATCGAACAGAAACCTTGTAAACCTCTGGCAACCAGCACTTGGAGTGCAATCAATCACTAAAGACTCCTGTTGACATCTTGTTCTGCTGTTTCTTTCCACATGCTCCTCTCCTTGATATATCCTCTCTGCTTTTTCTCCATGTAAGAAAACTCTGTGTCTTAAATCATGGTACAGTACCTACACAATCACAATAGCCTTTGGACACCATCCTGTCTGCTACCTGCCAACAACAATTTTCAGGTATCACTATTAATCTTACAATTGGCCAGTGTCTACTTAAAGTAGTTCTTTAGTACCATGACTACTTTCCAGACCATTAAATAGGCTTAAGAGTTTACTCTGAGGATATAAACCTGTGGCTGGGTGCAGATCAAGACTGTGCTAACAAGCAAATAGTCATTTACATGACTTTTTTTTTTTTTTAAGACACTTAAAGGCTGAAATTCACCTGTACAAAGCAGCATTTCTGCCAAGCCCCATTAAATGATCTTTTAAAAAGCTGTGATGTATTCCAGGAGACTCTTCAGGTTGTGAAACTCCCCTTTCCCTGCAATGGTTGTTCTCCTCTGGACACAGCTCTAAATCACATCTCCAACACACTCACAGTCCTGTAACCGTTAAGAGCCAGAGAAATACTCTTCACCCAACAAGGCATTACCTACACCCTTGTTTCTCAGTGCTATAATTATTCTGGTGAGATTTGGACTACCTTCATGTGAGAAAAGGAGCAGTAAGTGTTCTTTGGACAGAGCCTTACTCAGGCTATTGATTTTGGGCAGATAAAAAGCTGTTTGCTCAATACTTTAAAAGGCAGAAAGAGGAAAGGGGTGAAAGGGGGGCATCTATCAGAAAGATGTGGACAACTATTTTAGCAGGGCTGACTGAGACAGGACAAGGAGCGAAGGTTTTAAACTAAAAGAGGGGAGATTCAGACTAGACATAAGGAAGAAACTTTTTAAAATGAGGATGATGAGACCCTGGCCCAGGTAGCCCAGAGAGGTGGTTGATGCCCTATCCCTGGCACCAATGCAGGGGAGGTGGCTGGGGCTCTGAGCACCCTGCTCTGGTTGCAGATGTCCCTGCTCCCTGCAAGGTGGTTGGACTGGATGACATTTAAAGTCCTTTCCAACCCAAAGCATTCTATGATTCTTATCTACACAGCTACACCACAAAGAAGTGACTCCCTCATCACCTGCCACCCCTTCAACAGTTTCCTTGGACTGTATACCACCTGCTGGCTTTTCTCAGAGAAGAGTTTAAGATTGCAACGAGGTTCCATTTTTTACTTTTTAAACCATAAAAGTGTTAATTTGCACTGATGTTTTTG
>VWZY01012101.1:271749-339149 GCA_013399075.1 Chloroceryle aenea
AAAAGCAAATAGTTATTTTCATGACTTTTTTTTTTTTTTAAGACACTTAAAGGCTGAAATTCACCTGTACAAAGCAGCATTTCTGCCAAGCCCCATTAAATGATCTTTTAAAAAGCTGTGATGTATTCCAGGAGACTCTTCAGGTTGTGAAACTCCCCTTTCCCTGCAATGGTTGTTCTCCTCTGGACACAGCTCTAAATCACATCTCCAACACACTCACAGTCCTGTAACCGTTAAGAGCCAGAGAAATACTCTTCACCCAACAAGGCATTACCTACACCCTTGTTTCTCAGTGCTATAATTATTCTGGTGAGATTTGGACTACCTTCATGTGAGAAAAGGAGCAGTAAGTGTTCTTTGGACAGAGCCTTACTCAGGCTATTGATTTTGGGCAGATAAAAAGCTGTTTGCTCAATACTTTAAAAGGCAGAAAGANCACCTGCCACCCCTTCAACAGTTTCCTTGGACTGTATACCACCTGCTGGCTTTTCTCAGAGAAGAGTTTAAGATTGCAACGAGGTTCCATTTTTTACTTTTTAAACCATAAAAGTGTTAATTTGCACTGATGTTTTTGGTTTTTTACCTGTGCGAATGTCATGGTTAACACCTTCTACTGTAATAACAGCATTTGGGATTCCCTTTCCATGCACATCTTTTACTATGCCTTTGATGCCCCGGTGCACCTATTGAGTGAATAAACAAAGAAATAAATATTGCACAGTAATGAATCATTAGGAAGGTACAACAAATCATTAATTCCATACATCAGTCACATGTATTATATTCCTACTGGGTTCTACTTTGAACTATGGTTCACACAACTTTGAAAGGACATTATTAACCCAGTATCAGCTTTCCAGGCATTAGCTGCCTGTGGCTCAGCTTACAAATTGTTAGGATTCCTGAGGCATCAAATTCAAAAGATAGATAAAATGAGCAGATAAAGCAGCAGACATAAGAGTGTCTTTCTGACAGTCCTTTCTAGAAAGCTCTGCACTCGTGTCAAATTTTAACAGCACAGCCTGGCTGAAGTGAGATGCCAGCATTGCTTGTAGGTAATACAAATACTAATAATCGTGTAATTAGTCGTGCAAAAAAAACCACCAGAAACCTTAAACTCCCTTTCAAACTGAAAGGAGTCATCAAGTTATTAATTAGTTACCCTTCTGTCAAATACCTGTTCCATAAAAACAATCAGGGACTCGCGGTTGTTCTCCCACTCTTCAGGCAACTCACTCTCGTGGGGATACTTGTCACAGCCAACGTAGATGGAGAGCTCAAAGCAGTTTGTGTGCAGATAACTGAAGTCATTTATGCCTGTCAATAAAGGGTAAAAAAGAAACAATTTTTTATTCTCTTTTCGTGTGTTGATCAGATCTGACCATTTTATGCAAAGTAATGTCACTTATTTAAACACAACCTGGGTATTTATTTAGCTGGCCTAGTCTGCAGACCTGGCAGAGCAAAATTGGTTTAGAGATGCCACACCTCCTGTAACAAAGCACCAGACTAACATCAGAGCTATACACTTAACCAAACAAGACTTTTCTAAAGACAGTATATCCCACCAGCATAGTCAAAACAGAGCACACAAGATTGCATCATGACAGCATGGGCCTCTCTGTCAGCCCAGCACCACATCCCCAACTCTTCTGCTGCAAAGAGCAGCATCCTTTTGACATCGTAAAATTCAAAGGAAATAGAGTTTTAGCAGAAAACAAACAAAAATTAAGTCATACCAGATGAAGTTTCTATGATATTGATGGAGATGGGGACACAATCAGGAAGATATTAAGAAAGGTCTCTTTTTACAACAAAAGGCTTGTGCTTTGCTTTTAAGAAAGCACTAAGCTTCAGTAATCCTGGACATTTTCCCATGGAGCAGCTCTCAATTTTGACTGCCCTGGGTAGATGGTCTACATTAGCTTGCATAGATGTGCAGCCATTAACTGAATTTATACAACCTTAAATGCCAGGACACAGAGTAATGTGCACACAGTGATTGTAAAGTAACAGTAATTTATCAGAGCAGTTGATGAAATAGCTTCTCAGTCTAAGTATTTTCCCACATAAGTGATCTAAATGATAGGAAAGACAGAAAAATTAAAGTAGTGGTAATTCTTTTAAGCTATATATGGTGTCTGATAGCTTGCAAGGTATGAAATGATCTGTTCTGTTTTCTCCCTGTTAGGCTTTGCAGAGGACTGGAAACTGTCATAAAATCACAGAATGATTCCAGTGGGAAAAGACCTTCAACACCCTACAGGGAGCAGAGCCATCTGCAACTACAGCAGGTTGCTCAGAGCCCTGGCCAACCTCCCCTGGAATGGTTCCTGTGACCACCTCTCTGGGAAACCTGGGCCGGGCTCTCACCACTCTCAGTTTGCAGTCTATCTTCCTTACATCTGGTCTAAACCCACACTCCTTTAGTTCCAAACCATCACCCCTTGTCCTGTCACAACAGGCCCTGATACAAACACCATCCCCATACATCCTAATCAGACTCCAGGAATCTCAGTGCCCCAACCTCTGCGTAGCTACAGGTTACGTCTGTGTTACTGAGAGTAACTAAGGAAGCCTGTATTTAGACACACATCTCTAACATTCCCACTCTCCAACTTTTTGTTTCTTACAATCATTTTTCCATTGGGAAATCCCATTTGTTAGTTCTCTGCAGTCACACAGATCATGATAAAGGACAAGAACACAAAGGAAGAAATTATGTGACCTTCATTTCTTATTCTACCTGTGTTTCTAATAAAAAAAAATGTTTTAAAGAACATTTATTAGCGATCATTAATTGTTATATTTTAAATGGTAGATCAGCAGGAAATTCATTCAGCAAATGCTGCTGATTTAAAAGAGTTAAACTCCCCCCCTAGTCCTGTCCAAATACCACAGAGCAGTAGTCAAGTATTTAATGAGCCCTCAGTTCCTTCTGGCTGCAGAGCAGGAGGATTATATAATACAGATGTTAAGCTTCTCACTTTTGTTGATGGGGAAGGCCTAAATATCAGACAGTGGCATATGCTACTCTGCAGAAATGTGCTACCCCTCTGTTGGAGAAACAGCCATAATTACTCTCTCCTCACATACTGTATCGCATCCTGATTAATCTGTTGTGAAATGTTTTGCAATACACAGTAATGCTCAGTTTCAATACATGAATTTAAGAAAATGGCTTAACGTTGCCAAGAGCAACTCTCTGTAGTGTCTGAACATGCAAATCCAGCCTTGAAAACACTGGAAATAATAATAAATTCATCTGTTCTTTGCTTTTGTGCAGTTCACCCGGTGCAAAAACGTTACATGTACATTGCTGAAAGACTTGCACTCATTGCAGTCCAAAATAAGTGCAGGAAATAGCACAGATGGGTTTCAAAGTCTTATGGAGGTGTCTGGTATCTGTGGGGCACATACTCCTCTTGGGACATTCTGCTGCTGAAAAGGATTAGAAGAATCCCTTATCAATTTTCCCAAGGCATGAGCAGTGAAAAACTTACAGGTGGGATCACTGCAAAGCCAGACAGCAGGTGAATGAGGAGAGAGAGAGGATGGTCAGCTTCAAGCTGGGGTACAGAAAGGAGATGCCACCCACACCAAAGGACAGGCAGTATATTGGTGTGTCACGTTCAGGTCAGACCTTAAGCAAGCAGGGCTTTAGGAGAAGAAATTGTTACACATTGATCAAAAAGGTAAAGAAATAGAAAAAGTGGAGTGAGCTATACATCAATATCTCTAGACTTGTGGAATTACAGCGTAAAAAAACATAGGATAAATCTGTCTTCCACACTGGAATCATATTTGGACAACCCTTTAAAATTCAAGGTGCCATTGGTGAGCTATCAATCACAGAGTTGTAGTCTAAAACCATCCTGCCATTTGCAGGCTGAGCTCAAATGGAAACCACATCTTTTGAGGTTTAGTCTGGAGTCCAAGGTGTAAAGAACTGAGAGTAAAAGCAATATTCCAGCAGCTTTCTCAAAGACAATCCTGAACATCTTACTATAACGTAAGAGAGCAGGATGTAAAGTATGATGAGAAATATCATAAAACAATAATCAAAATCAGATGAAGCAAATCCAATATGCAACTGTTACTAAGAAATCAAGATACTATTCAGCATCTATATTGTCATTACTTACTGTAACAGTGTGACAGCTGCTAGGGACATGGCCAATGTCATAGTTTCTGGATCAATTCATAATCACGTTTCTTATCGCACTGAGGAAAATTAAGCTCATAAATTAGTTAAGTGGACAAGTTGGCACTCTGAGGGGTTTTTTGAGAATTTGCAGAAATAAATAGAAATGTCTGGTCAGACATTGCCCTTGTGCTCTAAGGGCTCAAGCTCTCTCCCCAAATTCACCCAGCCCTTTTGAAACTCCTGGGGAAAAAAGTAGAATTTGAAAGAAAAGTTCTTGCCTCTAGCCTTTAAAGGTTGGTCAGCATGAACTTTACAAATAAAAGCTGTAAAATCTGTGTCCAAAATTTAGAAATGTTTATGTAGTGAAACTACCTGCAAGTTACACACACTGTGATAAAACGTGGTCTGCACAGATGGTCCCTTGCATCTGTTTGCCATTACTGCTGCAGTTGTTCCTGGTCCTGCCATTCCAGAGATGGCAGCTGTACAGCTCATTTCATGAAGTGTGTTATCTGACTGATGTACTTGTAAAAAACAAAGATTTTGTGCAAAACTGGGATGAATCAGCCTGATTCCTGGTCTGCTCAAAGCATACGCCATAAAGATAACCACACCTACTCCTGTTAAAAATGTGCTTCTAATTGGGCTTTCCTGGAAAATGAGATTTTGTCTGCACCGCAGGACATGGATTCCCCTTTGTGCTCCTTATGAGGGTGACAGGCTTGGGAGAATGATGCCATCTGTAATTTATTCTGGCATAGAAATGCCTACAGAGCCAAAGCAAAGCTGAAGTGTAAGGATGTCAGGTCTTTTAAATACAGGATGGTAGCAGGCAAACAGCAGCTTTTTGTGGCACGTTTGTACAACTCCAGTGAGTGTGAGTTGGGCTAATCTGTGACTGAGTTCAGTGAGACAGAGGCTGAAATTCTGATTTTCTTATCTGAGAGACACTGGAATCTGTCCCTGGAGCTGTTGCTTCAGTGTTGACACTGGTTACCTTTGATGCTCGGCACCAGTTTTCTGTTGGCACAGTTTTCTGTTGTTTCACTCCAGTCTGTGAGATGGCAAAGGTTGATGGGATTTCCCCTGTTAATGGGTTTGGATTGGGTTGCTTTCTCCTGAAAATGCATCTTGAATTACAGAATCCACAAAACTCATGTGTTGTATGGGCACCTTTAGAAACCTCAGTAATAAATGAAATGCTCACCAGGTATTAGCAACACAGTCTCCTTCAAATCTCACATACATTTTACAAGCACTTCCTCTGCAACGTACCCAGGACAGTGATGGCACTGCCACATTTAGCAAGTTTTGGTGTCAGGGTGGTGAGGCACTGGAGCTGGCTGCCCAGAGAAGTTGTGGATGCCCCATCCCTGGAAGTGTTCAGGACCTGGTTGGATAGGGCTTTGAGCAACCTGGTCTAGTGGGAGGTGTCGCTGCCCATGGCAGGGGGCTTAGAACTGGATAATCTCCAAGGTCCCTTCCAATGCAAACCATTCTACAGACACTTACTTCCAGCCACAGTATGCCAAGAGGCTCCATTAACAGTGCCATCCTCCTTTTGGAAATCCTCTGTGTGACATGCTCTCCTTCTTGCATCTGTCATCAGCCGGTGAGTGGAGGCGTAGGAATAGGCAAGCCAACGAAAGACGTGGTCATCAGGGGTAGGTGTGTAATCTTGGGTTTTCCACATCGACCGCACCATATCGTAGGGGTACGCCACCACCAGCTCTCCTCCCTGCAAATTGCCACCCAGCACAAAAGGAATTTTTTCCATCCATGCTATTATGGCCCGTGTCTCAACTGCCACCTGGGAATTAAAAAAAAAGAAACAGCAGCTTGGATTTACCCTGTGAAATCTCATAATCTTGTTTCAAGGGTAGAACAGACACAGGAATCCCGCTGGGAGTTTCTTGGCATGTAGTGAGTAGCCAGCACAAGAGATGTGGCCAAGGAGAAGGGCTTCTTTAAATCATAGTGCCTGCCATCTGTGCTTGGGCGGTCACTGACAACCCCTAAAAAATAACAAAACCTTCACCTTAGTGATTTATGCAGCAGGAACGTTTATGTTGAGTGAGGCCTTCCTCTCAAACTGGGCGAATCTCAGCCACTATAAATAGTTACTGTTATATTTAAAAGGCCATGTAAAAATAACTTACATTTTGGCACTGTGATCCAATAAATGACTTTAGCATAAGCCACTGTGTTGGTTTTTTATATGCCTCAGCAACTGCTGTGTTATTTCAGGTAAGAATACATTTCAAATATGAACAAATAAGAAAATCCCAGGAGAAATCTGTAATGGCAACAGATTTTGCAAAGAGCTCATCTGTGCTGTCAAACTAGGGAGGAGCTGGATTCTCAGGACTGAGCCCTGCAGGGGGTTTCTCTTTGACTGTGAGATTGAGTAAATTTGCAGATGACACCAAGCTGAGTGGTGTGGTTGACACACCAGAGAGACAAGATCCATCTGGAAGAACCTGGACAAGCTTGAGAAGTTCCACAAGGCCAAGTGTAAGGTCCTGCACCCAGGGCAGGGCAATCCCAGGAACAAATACAGGCTGGCGGATGAAGGGATTTAGAGCAGCCCCACAAAGAATGACTTGTGGGCATTGCTGGATAAAAAGATGGACATGAGCATGTGTGCTCTCAGCCCAGAAGACCACTCCCATCCTGGGCTGCATTAAAAAAGTGTGGCCAGCAGGTCAAGGGAAGCGATTCTGCTGCTCTACTCCAGGCTGGTGAGAACCCCTCTACTGGATAACCTTTAATGGCCCCTTCCAGCCCAAAGCATTCTATCATTCTACCCATTGCTGCCTAAAATTTGGGTATTGAGTGCTTCAGGTTCTTGCAGTAGTGCAGGAAAATGATGCTTCTCCATGAAGCAGCTCCCTTCCCAAAGGGCTGCCTCTAAAATACAGGGGTGAATGGTACTTCGTGGTGCATTTTTATTTCCACTGACTAATGTGGAAGCCTAGACAAGTAGCTTAGATCAGGTAACTTCACCCCCAAGTCACTCATTTCTTGAGAAATGTAAAGCTTACTCTTTAGTACCCCCCAGCCTTTGCATTTCCCTCCCTGGCCTTACTCACAGTGGCGTTTTCAGACAGGTACCAGTCAGGGATTGGGATGTGGTGGTTTGGAACTTTTCTTTTACTCTTCTTCTGATCTTCTGACTCCCAGAGCAAAGAGTTTAAATCAGGAAAATTGTTGTTGATGTCAATGCCATCCTGAGTCCATCGTCCTAAAGACCATCCCCCTAATTCTGAACCCTTAGATTTAAAAAAAAAACCAACCAAAAATAAGTTAATTCAGAACACTACAACCCGTAAGTCCTCAAAGTGTTGGGGATGTGTCAGAGGTAATTCTATACAGACAAGAGAAAGGATGTTTTACTTCATTAGCTGAAATGAGTAATTGCCCCCTTTTTTTTTTTGTATGAAACTTTGAATGAGGTGAAGCAAAACCCAAGAAAAATAACTTGGGGTTAGCCAAAACCTTCTGGTTTGTCGTCAGTGTTTCCATTTAAGACTGGGTTTTCCCCTGGGTTGCAATGGACGTAGCATATTCTCCCTTCCCCAGCTCTGAGTATGACTTTTGTATTCCAGTCTTCTACAGACTGCGCTGGAAGATTTTTCCAGTGCATTTCACCAACCCCTGCAATTTTTCCTCCTGGTGCCTGTCTTCTTCCAGACTGAATTATTATGATGCCCAACACATTGTGCTCTCCTTCAGGACACACTATTAAATTTCAGCTCGGGAGGAATGCAAATTTTCACATGTTTAGCTTGGTTTCTCACAAGAAACAGACTGCATGACTTTTCAATTTTCTGTAATGGTGTTCCCATCGATCTATACACCTTGCTATGGTTTGTTCTGGCAGGTTTTGTTACTCTCCTTTCCATACACATCTTCCTGTTAGCCAATGTGACGTATAATACTGAGCAAAAAATAGCCAAAAAAAAAGTAAGATGTTTCAGTGTTTTATATTTGCTTTGAAATGCTTATTTTTTAATAGGTTTCTTTTGACTGCTTGCAAAATAAGATCTCTGGAAAAAAAAATAATGATAACAGGAGCATGTTTCATTCATTGAATAGAAGTAAAATAATTCATTAATATGTTCATAATCATCTTACCGCTTTATACGCCTTGTCGTAACCATCTGGGTTGACTGAGGGCAGAAGGTGGATTCTGGTGTCCTCAATGAGATGCACAATGCGTGGGTTCCCAGCCAGGTATTCTTGGCACATAAACTGCATTAATAAAAGGATTAGCTCACGTCCAAGCACTTCATTCCCATGAGCTCCTGCGATGTACCTAAATTCTGGTTCACCTGTTGAAAACACATGGATCAGAAGTGTACTCAGAGCAGCAAAAATTAAATACCTAACCAAAGTTCATTGATGTCAATCAGCAAGCTTTGACTGAAGGAGAGCTGGAGAAATGCCTTTACTGAAGGAATGATGGGTGCAAATGTAACTCTACAGAAACAAATAGTTTCTGTTGCTGTTTTAGAAGAACAGGGTTATGTATCACTGATACCTCTGGCCATTTACAAAGCCCCTTTTCCATTAGACAGATTTTTAATTTTATTTATAATTTCAGCATGTTAAAGGTAGACTCTGACAGTCTAAAAATAACATGAAAAATACCTTACTAGTAGTTCTTTGGGACAGATATTAAGGGTCTTAGGAGACAAGGGTCAGTAACTGTACAGAGCTGATCTCTAATTTTCCACACTCCTTTTCCTTTACTAACCAAAAAATAGGTTCATGTATATTTTTCAAGGTTGTACTGAATGCCACAATACTTGCACTGCACACAACTACAAAGCATTTCAGAGCTGATCAGGAATAATGACAGCTATTTAAAAAGCCCCGTAATTTAACTGTCCTTTGTATGAATAACACTTGCAAACATCAACAGGACAGATGCAAACCAGCCAAGCTATGGAGTGTGGCTGGATCCACCCTCCCTGTTTGCCTGGCCTAAGATAGACTCCTTGCATGTTTTCTGCAGGCATCTCAAAAGACAGATCAAATCAATTATCTTGATGTTAATGTCTGAGATTTGGAGATTGCAGTCTAAAATCAGCCCTAAATCTACTGAGAGATTACATCTCTTGTGCTCCATCCCTCACTGCAAGGTAGAGGGATGTCATAGGAGGACATTGCTGCACTCTTCCTTGGGTGGGATGAACACATATCAGGGTATTTATGGGCATGGAAAAGCACAAGATGCCTTTATTCCAGCAGTGAGATCTTTATTTTTCTCCACAAAAGGACCAAAGACTGATTAAGTTTCAATTATGAAGAATTAAATCACCACAGGAAATTGTACCCCAACGCTCACCAGTGAAAGATGATTTGGGAGATGGGACTTCTTGCTTGCATTGCATTCACCCCATATTAAAAAGGTAAATTTCTAACCAAAGCTACATTAATTCTACAACAAAAATCTATTCCCTAGTACTAAAATTCACATTCTTTTTGTTATTGCAAAAAAAATAAAACTCATTACCATTAAAGAATTTAATCCACATTCAAAATGCCTTCTATTTGCGCTCACCCTCCTCTTCCCAATATAGAAATAGAGCTCCAAAGTTCCTCCCACATACATCTGAAATCTTTGCTGTCGTGAATATAATTCCATCAGTGATAATTACTGCAGATACAAAGAATAAGGAGGGGAAAAAAAAAAGAAAAAGAAAGACAAATCCCAACACCCTTCAATGGATTTAGACAGACTAAATCCTAACCAACTTCGTGTTCTCCTGGATTGTCAGAAATCTCGACAGCATACAGCTTTAGTCCTTGGTTGCTTTTTCCAATATTGTAAATTCTTGTGATATTTGGGCACATTTTGTTCACAGTTTTCATCAACTGCCAGGGGAAAAAAAAAAAAAAAGACAAAAAAGAAGACATATAGTTAGACAATACAGCATCAAAATAGATCCACTATTACTTCATTGAAAACAGGTTGTGGCAAAACCTCTTGATTTTCTTTTCTGATCTTTTCTTAGTTGTAAAAGCTTTATGTTTAGTTCATGAATTTGTGGCTCTGCTATCAAACAACATAATGTTTGTTCAGCTGGAACAAGCTGAATACTGTCTGCTAAAAACAAACAGTGTAGGTGAGGTTCAGGACATTACATGAGAGGCATCTGTAATATTATCACAAGATTAAGGGCTTCAGAGGGAAGTCCAATAGGAATAAAACCAGTAAAAATATACTACTATACTATCAAGAGGTAGTAAACCACATTTTTTAAAACATCCTGCAATGAAGTGTGATCAGCCACCTCAACACTTTTTCCTACATATGCTGTGATTTACTCTGTCTAAGTGAGGTGAGATGATCCAGGGTGGCACAGCAGTGCACGCGTGCAACAGGTGACCACAGACACAGGGAAG
This sequence comes from Chloroceryle aenea, assembly GCA_013399075.1. Classification (NCBI taxonomy): domain Eukaryota; kingdom Metazoa; phylum Chordata; class Aves; order Coraciiformes; family Cerylidae; genus Chloroceryle; species Chloroceryle aenea. The sequence goes on from VWZY01012101.1 coordinate 282,311, forward strand.
GAGATTTTTCTCTCCCTTGCCATACACAGCAGCAAATTAATTCAAAACATATGAAGAAAGAAGGAAACCATTCATTTAAACATGATTTTCCAAGGGAATTCTGATGACACCTGCCTCTGCTGAGGTAAGAACCAAGCCCACCCTTCTTGCATCACAATGTGAAATCATATGGGGAAACTGTTACTAAAGGCAGTGTTGATGTGGTCAAAATGGCAAATTGAGTTAATCTGGATGACTCCATAAACACAGCAGGATATATTCCTTCAGTAAACAGATTCTTCAGAACTTGACTGCGAAGTTTCAGAAAAAAAAATTTAAAAAATTAGTACCAGAAATGCCAACAGCCTGTCTGAAGACATTCCTCCCATCAAAACCTATTCTAGTCACTGCTTCTGCAGATGCTGCGTGGCATAGTCAAAATACAATCAAACAGCCTTAGTGCTTGCTAAAATACATAGGGTAGGTCATGCCGAAGGGTATAGCTCTGTTTGAACCAGTGGAGTTACACAGACATCATCCAGATCAGGGTATCTGGAGTCTTGGTTATCCCACAAAACTCTTCACTGTGGCATTTCAGGTGAGTGTTACAATTTACCAGCAAGACTAAAAATTTATGTGTGAATAAGTTATTGCAAATAGCTTTAAGTGTCAGGATGTTTTCTGTCTCGAATTTTGGGGTTTTTTCACTGTAAGGCATTAAAGAAATAAGGACTCTACTGTAAATTGGAAGCCTAGGGACTATTAATTAGACAGTATTTTCATAAACAAAGCTGCATACACTATTAAGGAGCTGTGTTAGCATAACAAACTCTTTGCTCACATAGTGCTAATTTAGAAACAATATTGGATGATCACAAGGCTGATGATTAAAAAAAAGGGCAATAATTAGATGTGTGCGATTCCCATGTCACCATTTAGCAAATCTAAGTGGAAACACAATTCACGTTGGGAAAACATCATTAAGATTCCTCTCATAAAAGGCTTCACTTCTATTTATAATCCTGTTGCAAAGAGAACGATAAGCTGCTATTTTTGTATTTTTGTTCACCTCACACCTTTGTTTTATACGTATGAGAAACAATTTGCTTTGCAAATCTAAACATGGCATTTGTCTGAAAAATAGTGATGCTTTATCAGTGTAGTGTCTACTTTCTTATCTACTGTGTTTCCCCACTGCCTTCGGCATCAGTGTTCTGGTATTAGAGATACCCAACTATTTCTTTTCAATGTTCTGGGCACACTAAGTGGGGATGGCATCATTTGCTGTTCCAGCTGAAACAGAGGTGAAGCCAGAGGACACTCTTTTACATTTTATAGTGTTTGATTTAAACAGGTTTAATTATTAAGTTTTTGAGACAGACTGTTTTAAATCTTCATCCTTAACCTGCTCGTAGTGAAACAGCAATTCTATAAATGGATATGGAGCTGTGGACCTCTTCCTAGAGCCTCACTGGCCAAAACTCATCCAAGGTTTGCTGCACAGGGATATGTCCTACTGACAAGAGCATGGAATGGATTATTATTGGATCAGACACCATCTTTTTCTCCAGTAGAGAGAAATACTATGTTTTTCACTCCGCCAGTGAGTAGAGATATTGCAATAAAAGGTCTATTTTAGCAAGCTATATGTGTCCTTTTGTAACATATAGATAACATTAGTGTCTCAGCCCTGTGTTTACTAATTCCTCTCCTTATACCCTCTTCAAAGTGCAGGAAACTCCCTTCTAAGTGATGTATTGCTCTCCAAGAAGTGAAATAGGGTAAGACAAGTCTGTCCTGTCAGAGCTGCCTCTGAAGCCAAGTTGCAGAGCAGAAGCTTTCCTGACGTGCCTGGCACTTCAGTCCACACAGGATACCAAGAACACCAATTTAGAAAAGCAGTTAAAATTATGTTAAATGTTCATTACTAGTGAGGAAAATGCCTAGAACCAAGTTCAAAGTGTATTACAACCAGTGGTAATATTTGTATTGGCCTCAGTAAACTCCCCATCACCTCTTTAATTGCAAGCATGTGATTACTTTGAGTCAAAGAAAGAACCTTTCCCAAATTAGGGCCTCTGTAGCACTATTCACTGTGGCTCTTTTGATAACAGCATGGATATAGTAATGTAAATGTTTATATGTAAATACAACACTGAAAATGAACATATTTCATATTTGCTTTTCTCATACCCGTTCTCTATAAACAACACAATAGGTCACCTGAAATGTCACAGTGTTTTCTTTGCACTGTGTACAAACTGTCAAAGACAATTGATGATGACAGTCAGTCAGGGCTTTATTAACAGCCAGCAGGGCTGTACAACACTTCCACAATTACGTTCACCAACAGTTCTTATTTGACAGTTCCTATTTGTTTGTCACTACCAATTATTTACCCTATTAGTGCCCTGGAAAAGGCTGCGCACAGCCTTTGAAGAAGCTCCACAAAACTGGTCCCTGGAGGTCCCATTCCTCCACTTTGCAGAAAAGGTGTATTAAATGCAGGTCTAAGTGCCATCTATTCTTTGAGGAGGCCAAAGGGCTCTCAGTCAATGCTCTCAGATTAAGTCTTTTCTTTATTCCCTGTGGAGTTCATGGAATCTTTTAGGTTGGAGAAGACCCTTAAGATCTTTGAGTCCAACTGTTAACACTGCCAAGATCTCTGTATTTCTTGTTCTGCTCTGAGCCAAACCAGAAACTCTCTCCTACTTGAGCTGCCAGCCTGGCATTAGATACAACCTAGGACGTTTACTGAGCATTGATCTAGTCTTCTATATTTAGCTGTTTCACCCTCAAATAAGCCTGATCAATTGGTAAGATGTACAGTGCTCTTCAGTGTTCTGTATTATCATAACATCACATCCATAAAGACATGAAGAGTAACAGAAGACTTTGGGGTGTGTGGAATTTGGCTTGTCCAAAGATACGAGTCACATCCAGTTAAATGGATTTCAAAAGTAACACTTTGTTCCCTAAAAAAGGTATGATTTGGATTTGTTATTTCAAAGCCAAGGTTGTACACAATTTTCCATCTCAGACTGTTTCTGGGGATATCTGTCATCCACTTTAACAGCCTCCTGTACAACATCAATACATCATGAAAATATTGTGCACTGTAAGACAATCTTGACTTTTACACAGAAGATAAAGCAAGTGTTCCTCTTGATCAGCTGAAGAATCTTGGATGCTCCTTTAAGAGAGAAAGCTGGTACTGTACATTGCCACTTTCTAACCAGAGAGTTCTATTAACAAAATGTGACACTGAGAAGATCACAAATATTTAACATATTGCAATGCTTCCAAAACATGGCCATGGAACACTCTCCTCTTTCTTCAGTGTTTATGATAAATAAATTTAAAAAGCAGTATTTTTGCTAAGATGGTTGGCAGTGAAATAGCTAGACAATAATACACACTACTTTTTAAAAGAAATTTGAGTCTGGCAATTGACAATCATTGTTCCATTTGACACTCAGTAAAGAAACTATGAAGTTCTAAGATTAGGTTTTGGGTTCTAAGATTTCTTGTAACGCAACCCACAATCTTCTGCCTACCAGCAGCAGATCCTAATTAGTTCATTTGTTTGGACGTCACTGGACTCTATTTTGACACAAAGGAAACCAGAAATTGGGAGAGCACAGTCAAAGAGAGCTCACAACTGACCAGTTCTCAGCTGCTGTTGCAAATTTTTTCCTTGCATGAAAAGTGGAAAAACATTCTGTTTTAAAAGCTATTTTTTCCCCAAAGATATTTCTAACCTGATCAACCTGTCTTTCTGCAATGAGAATCTAAAATACACTTTATTTTATTGTTCTTGACAGTAATTATGCCAATTGAGTTTCTACTTGTCTAATCTTTGTGCTAAGAAATATAGGCCACGAAACGTCTACCGAAATAAATGTGTGACTCAGTACACAATTGCTCAATAAAAATGAATGGTGATTCATGCAGTATAAATACCCTGAAAATTCAGCACACAGCAAATGATTCACACACTTCAAGTCCAAACATATTATCTTTATAGCTGAAGAGAAAGCAACCAGAAATGTTTCTTTAGGACAACCCACACCTATGCCTGTGGCAAATGGAGCAAGATTAAAAAGAATAACAAAAACAACAGCAAAGTTGCTATTTGAGGTTAAAGGAACATGATTAACAAGCCTGGTAGATTGAAAATTAGGCTAACGGGATTTTTATTTTTTTGGCTAGTGTTGTTTGGTGAGTTTTTGCTGATTTTCACAACTGTGAATACAGAATTGGACTCTGTATATTTATTCTGATTATCCAAAACCACTGAAACTTAGGAGACTTCTGATGGTTAAGTCAGGGTCAAAGCTGAAAGGAAGGACACTGTAACATTCACCACTCAAATATATACAGAAGAAAAATTATGACACATGATGTGCAAATACTCCTCTTGTCCTGTAGTGTGACCTGTTTAAGGTTGGATGATGTACAAAATAAGACTTTGTGGTTCTTAACTGATTGATGCCTTTAATAGATAAAAACAGGGGAAAAAAAAAAGATATTTTCTTACAATAAATTGCAGACACTGTTTAATAATATTTTTAACAGGTAGAATTCAGATCCTATAAGAGCTCAAGCCCACACCCATCCACACTTCATCCAGAAGGTCACACACCAGCTTCTTGGCCTACCTGCCTCATTTCCTTGTAGTTGTGATGCTTGAAGTCCAGATTATCTGTGGTTGTCATTTCATTTCTTCTATGGTAATAATTATTTGGGTCTGAAAAAAGAAATAAAATCATTTTCTTGTGCTTATGATTTTCAAATATAAGATGCTAAACCATAACGCATGCAAGCAATGTAGAAACCTGAATTCCACTGTCCTGTATGTATTTGAACAGGTTTTCCAAAGCAAAACTCAAAGAAAGAACAGATTTGAAATCTTTCTAGTTATATATATGATCCAAACAGAAGCAAGGAGGCATGAGGCATCATCTCACTAGACAGCTACTCTGCTTGAACAGCTAAACTTTAATAGAAAAGCAAAAGGACATCCTGAGGCTACAGAGGAAGGCAAAAAGACACTGGAAAATGATGAGTCAGATGCAAGATAAAAGAGTGGAAAGAAATCACATCAGAGGAAAAAGCCCCAGTAAATGTTTTGTGTCTACTTGATTAATTTATTATTACAAGGAATTATCTTTTAGTTTTCTTGGTAAGTATTTCCAGAGTCTGCACTGCTTGCAAAATATAGAAATGATCTGCTGTGCATATTAAACATTCCCACTTGTATTACTAAAGCTTTTTTTGTGGAAGTCTGAGGTCTTTGTTACTTTAAAATTAGTATATTTATTTCTATATTATTGTAATTTATAGTTTGTGTGTTTTGATGTATCCAAAGAAGAATATGTGGAAAGAACAAAAAACTTTGTTGTCTTGACCTTCCAGGTCATTCACCTGGAAAAAAAAACAACAAACCAGAATAAAACTGGCTTAATATTTTCTGATATATATCTGCTCCTTAGTCAAACCTATTATGATTTATTTTTAGAGTTAAACAAGTCTGTTTGGAAAACACTGGACACATTCCTTCATTTGCTATATCTGGGATGCCTGGAATTTTGAGCAAACATTTGTCAAACTGGTGGCTGTCAGGCTGATATGAAAAATTGTTTCCCTTTGCACAAACATCATCCTCATTTGGTTCAAAATTATTGGAAAAAAAAAACAAAATCTGAAAGCCGAAATAACATCCTGTCTTATTGTGACACAGCCAAAAGACAGTGTCTCTAAAGAAGAAAAATTTATTCTTTAAACAGTTTCACCTATCAGTTGTGATTTTTTTGGGAAGAAAAAAAAAAGCTGAATTATTTCTAGGAAGATGATGTAGATAATTTTTTTCAACAACAAACGCTTGATAAAATTATGGGAAACTCATAACACTTAAAAATACCTTATACCCTAATATTGCTAAGCTTTGTATCTCTGACAATTCTCATATTGTTCTTCCCATAAAATTCTAGAAGTACTTTTTTTTTCTTATGTGGAAGGAAAGTAAAATTTTAATTATTTAAATTATTTATGTACTAAAACACATGAATTCCATTAAGCTTCACTGTTCCTTACAGCTTCATACACATGCTTAGCTCTACTTCCATTCCAAATCTACAGCAGAAATACCAGGAGGTCAGTTGAAAGCTGCTCTACAAATAGGACTGAAAAATGTTAAAAAATGTTAAAAATGTTAAAAAAAAATCTTGCCTCAGCAAAATCTGATTGTTCAATGCAGTGTGTCCTTTCCAGAAAGGACTTATTTGATTACAAGGCTGCCTGGAAGTGGGATTGAATTAGAGCCTAATCAGGTGAGAAAATATGATTTTTTTATTATTATTAAAAAAAAAATTTTGAAGAGGGTTAAGTTTCAAATAACTCACCTCTATTTTTAGATCTTCTCAACCTAACTTCAGGCTAAATTGATGCAAGTCCTTTGACAGCAATGATGCTACACTAACCTGGACTCTGGAAAACCAAACTCTTAAAAGGCAACCCATAATTCATAGAAATTATTCCATAATATACTGATGATTGAAAAATGGAAAACCTTAAAAAAATTACTGCTAGAAACAGAGAATGTGTTTAATGCCACGCTGAATATCTTCACCATTATAAAAATATTCCTTTGTTGTAGAAATATAAAAATAAACATCATAAAACTGCCAGGAAGTTGAAGGCTTTTCTCTATCACCACGAGCCAAAATATACAGCAACTGGTATTTTTTCCAAATACATTAATCCCATTCCTTTCAAAGTCTGGCATTTTTTCCATAGATCAAAATTAATATCATGGGAATAACTGTGAATGCTGTAGAGTTGGTGGAAGCTTAAAAAGAAAAGAAAACTAAAAAAATAAATTGCACAGTGAGAATGATTGCATCTCTGGTCTTTCCTCAAACACTCTGCCCAATTTGACAGCTCCCTAGAGAAATAACATTCATATTTTGCCAGGCTTTACTGTGAGTCTGCTTGGATCACTGGACTTCAGCTACAGCAGGAATAAGGATTAGAAAAATTAAAAACTAAGCTGTAGAAAGACATACAAGTCCTGTGCAGAGCTGGTTAGGTCCACAGAATTATTTTCTTTAATAAAACAGAGAACTGGAGACAAAGAAACTCAAACCACAGAAGAATTAGAATTGAATTACACTTGTTTATTCATGACACTACTTCAGGCTGTCTTTCTCCCAGGGATAAAAGATCCTGCAGAAGTGTGTCACTCCCATTTATAAATCTATATTTTAAGTATTTTTCTACCACTAATCTATCTTCACATTACCAGTAGGGTTTGTAGGTAAAGGCAGTTTGTCACCTTTATAATTCCATCCTCTGTAAAGATGCTCAAGTAAGCAGGGAGCTTTAAAATGCACAACTACTCTCAAGCATGAGTGCTCTGGGGATTGCCCATGAAACGGACCAAAGAGGACCAATTGCTTAACAACTTGACATAGAGAAGGGATTGTTATGTTATATATTATAATTATGAGTGATTTGGATAAGTTTTTAATGAAAAGAGTAGTCTGGTCTAAATCCTCTGGATTTTCTTAAAAGCCTCAACATGCCATTCTGGAAATGACTGTTTTATTTTTTTTTTTCATTTCCATGTAATGTAAGTGAATTTGACTTGTCTTCAGAAAATTGAACATCTCAGAGTGCAAGTGTAATCTTGAAAAAGTCCACTGGCAGACATATCAGATGATTGTAAGGGGTTTTTTCACATGATCTGTCTCATGACAGTCATGAACATCACGTATTAAATCAGCACTGAGATAATATTCTGTAACTACAAATGGTTTCTATTCTATATGTTGATGTGTGCTCAAATCCCAAGAGAGTTATTGAATTTTGTGTCATATATATTCTGTCTTTTCTCAGGAAAACTTCAAAAAAAGTTTTAAATCAAGATGAAGTTTTAGCTTTGCAATGATAAAAGCAGAATCTGAGGACAGACTGTCACTCTAAGCAAAAATTTACTCTCACAAGTAGTTCACTGAATTTGGTACTGCTGTACACACGATCACCTATAATGACAGATACTTGTAGAAAGTCACACTTCTATACAAAATGAGAACACTTCTCAACTTTACCAGGCAGTCTGGCAATAAGAGACAAGCAGTGAACAGAAGACTGAATGATGAATCCACTGCAAAACTCAGGACTCCATTAGAACAGATCAGGTCGATTCTTTATCATGGGTTGAAAGTGCTGGTATAATCATGATACCTATGCTAGTTTTCTATATAAGAATTATTAAAAACTAAATTTCACCACAAATATAGTCCATTAAAATAATTGCCCATTGCCTTGAATACTCCACAGCATAAATAAATGCATGAAGAGCTCAGCTAATTTTCTTTCTTCTATCTCTGGGTACTTTTGATCATATGCAGTTTCTTTCTGATTTCCCTTAGTTTTGAGAAAGAACAGGCAAGGAAAGTACATCCATCCCTCTGAGGCAATTGCAAAAGATTGTGTGTGTCAGTCTACATCTATGTAAATACCCAATTCTTGGAAACTGGAGAGGGACAAAAGCTGGTGCTTTTGTCCCCTTTTTCCCATGTGAGAAGTGGCAGCACTAATCGTTTTCTAGAGGTAGGATTTTCTGGCACCTTTTTTCCATCACTAACTGCTTTTCCCTTGGTGGAACAGCAAATCACTTCCGTGGCCTGAAAGATGGTCTTGACACAATTGGATAACACAGGTTTCTTTGCAGAGCTGCTGTAACAGTCTAGAAAAGGTTGTTTATCAAAACCAGCCTACAATACACCAAAAATGTACATTATGAATAACATATAAGCATTTAGATGATCTTTAATGTCCCTTCCAACTCAATTCTATGATTTCATTGATAAAATTTCCATCATCTTATATAATACCATTGAGATAATTGGGAATTTCTCTGTTCCAATTAACTAAAGAGTGCTTTCTCATGATTTGTCCAACTTTTAGTGCACCTAGTACATGCAGCAGGTTTTATTAACAGAGCCCTGCCCACAAGCATGGGTCCTAGCTCACTTTAACCATCCCATCCTATTCTGCCAGTGCCAGCAAGCTTTCCTAGAATATTAATAACTTATTCAGGTTTCTTTTTTTTCTGGTATTCCTTTCTTACCCTCCCTTGTGAGTCTATATGATGTAAAGCACAGACTGAAAAGAAATAGTTTAATTTATTCAGGGATTAATAGTGACATAAACCCTAGCATTACAAGTTGAAAAGATGTGAAAAGAAATCCACAGTCGTGAAAAATGAATTGCTTTCATTCAGCCCCATTTTTTTTTTCTTAGGGTATTTCCCTACACTCCATCTGCCCATGCATTATCACAGCCTCAGGAGGACATGGTGGGTGAGAGCTCCAACATACAACCCAACAGCTACTCCTGACAACTTGATTTCCTCTATGTTCACACTCAGGGTGCAAATGCAATCAAAACCACAACAGATATTAAAGGAAACCGAGCACCCCAAACTTCTTGCATGAGTCTTTGGGCTTTGGAAAAGACAGAGGTGGGTGAACTGACAAAGCTCCACCTCCTGCTTTTGGTGAATTTAGGAGACTTGCTGCTGTTGTATGGAGGAAACCCCTGTCAGAAAAGAACCCTTCATTTCTAGTTGCACAGTCAGTGATGTGCTTGGCAGTGCTGTCGAAGAAGCTGGACCCACAGCCAAATCCGTTGTTTTTCTAACTTGGAATGAGGGAGAGGATACCAAGAAAGGGTGAAAAAGTCCAGTTACAGGGAACTGTAAAGAATGTCATGTACTACAGGAGGAAAACGTGCGTGGAAAGGCCTCTTCAACCTGGGGAACAGCTTTGTATTGAAAGCCTTGCGTGCGATGAACAAAATGAGCTAGAAGAAAGAAATGTCAGTTCTTTCTGAGCTAAAAAGACGGGTCAGCAGCTTATCAAAACCTATTAGTACTTTCAGTCCAATTACACTTTGAATAAACACACCCCATTCCCATTGTGTTTCTCAGTTAATGATTCTGGTATTTTCTTTCAGGAATAAACTGAATCAGCCACTGCAGGCAATTAACTCAATAAATGACTGCCAGGGAGAAGCACTGATGCTGCTTCCATGCTAATCAAAGAGCTGTGACAAGTTGTCACAGCAGTCATTCCAACCCTGGTGGAAGCACAGGTATGTTCTTAGCTCATTAGCACCTTCGCCCACTGGTACAGCCCCATGAAGCTGAAGGGTGACAAATCCCAACACTGCAAAGCCGAATTTCACCCTGTATGGGTGTACATCCAAGAAGAAGCTGGTGTAAATAACTGCTGCATTTCATAAAAACCATGTTTCCAAATATCAGCATTTTTGCCCTTTCTTTCTTAAGCACAGTTTTATGGAATAGAAAGAGATCATGAGAATTTCCCTACCAGTTGTCCTCCTAAATGGTTTGAGAGTCATCTCTGCTATTCCCTGGAGACTTCTGTGTGTGTCCTGCATGCCAGTAGAGTCATGATGCTGAAGAAAGATACATTTTTCCTTCAGCATCATACCCTGTACCATAGAGAAGAATTCCTTTGCAAACCCACACAGCAATGTGGAATAGATCACTGCTGCTCTCTGAGAGCTTGCCAGCAATTTCAAGAGCTGAGGGGAAATACTGGCTTCTAGAGTTGCCCCTCCAGGGTAAAAGATTCAGTGAGAAACGAGCAATCCACAGAGCTGGAGTTTTCTAAAGCCACTGTTGAAATAAATCAGAATCCTACTGAAAACAGGAATCTTCACATACACAGGACACACCTGGCCACTGCCATGCATGTCCAGGATCTGAAAGGCAGTTGTCTAAGTGCTGCTTTCACCACTTCATGGTAATGCACCTACACGTGAAGTTTTATGATGAAATTTGCCCCATGCTTCTCTTCATCAGAGAGTTACCCTTCTGTGCCCCAGAGTGTTTTGTTTCCCTTGAGTATTTAAATATCTAAAGGACAAAAATCAGGCCACCTCTGTCTAGCATGTGAAGACCCTACATCAACTGGAGGCAGCAAGTCTCTGAGCAGCAGCAGGAACAGCTTAAGCAGTAATGACAGGCTCTGGAAAGACAGTTGTGTTTCTGGCTCTAGTATTTCTGAAAATACTATTCATAGCCCCCCAGAAAAAAAAACAAAAACAAACTAGCTAACCCCATGGTGCCAGAATTTAAGATCAAAGGAGAAAAAAAAAATAAAAGGGAGATGAGAGATGTAGAAGGAGAAGTGAGCAACTTAAAAAAGCTTGAACTAACAGTTTTTCAAATATTTATATACATCCATAGACACAAATCCACCATGAAACTATTTACAACGTGCTTCCTAGAAACATGGCTTCACCATAATTTGCATATCAAATGCCCTTTGTTTTAAAGTGGCCTTGTACAACGTTTCACAGTAGACACTGTTTAGCAAAACCCTAAATGTATTTTTGCACTCCGATGATAAGAGAAACAGCTGAGACATGACTCTTGTGCTAAACATCAGGTTGTGTCTTCTCCAGTCTTTACCAAGGATAGGACCATTTACCTTCAACTGAGACTTACTGGGGATCATGCTGGATTTTGCTAGAAATTCTTTACATCCCCAACTCCCCTCCCTCCCCCTACCAGACCAGCACCAGTTCAGTCACAGTGTTTGCCTTCAAATTTATTTGAGGAAATCCTGTGGCCTGTATAATGAAATAATAATTAAAAAAACCCATCAAATGAAAACCAGACTACACAGTTATAATGGCTCTTTCTTGCCTTAAAAGGTTAAGACTTCTGCAAGTGACTGTTCTAATATGTAAATCTACTGGCTCCCTAGTACATGGACACTCAGTAAGATAAATTGCACTGCACTTTAGCCCAAAAAACAGAGCAAATCTTGTTAGATCATCCATGCAATTTTGTTTTATTAATAAAGCCACTTATAGATACCATGGGGTTGCATTTGAAGAGTTATTCTGATACTGTCTGTATGTCTCAACAGATATTTCTGTTTCTTTTTGCAAAACTCCACTCACTAAAGGCAGATATTACATCAAAGGCAAAAATATCTGAAGGAAATAAAATTTCTGGCATAGGCAGCCATGTGAACATCAACTGAGAAAGACTCTTACCTGGCAAAGGGCAGCCTAAGATTTCCAGTCTCATACAGATGCTGCCTTCTTCAAACCAGGACCGGGGGTTTATGCGGATGTAGCGTGCAACCAGGGGCACTGGTAACATATTCAGAACTGGGATCTCCTTCTCACTGTTCCCTTCAAAAATCTATGTAGGCCAAACACACACAAAAAAGGCAAGTTCTTCAAAGCTTCTTTTAGCACTTCTGGCAATAGAAACAAATAAAGTCACCTGGTACAGCCTCAGGTTGGTGGGTGGCTCAGGGCAAAACTGCTCTTCAAAGACCACAGTCCCTCCACATCCCTTGGAAAGGGGCAAAGGATCCAGCACTCCACACCCTCTTTCCAACACAAGGCACCTCATGGGCATGAGATGTCCAAGGGAATGGCAGACCTGTGCTAACCCTCGCATGGACCATGCGACAAAAAATCATGTCTCATCACAGGCAAGACCACTGGCAGGGTGGCATTCACCTCCACAGGCCAACACATGCAGATCTGCCACACAGGATACCCTGGGTCCCTCTCTATAGGATGTGATTTGCTCTTGAGAGAGATGTTGCCTTGTAGCCTTACACTGACTAATATGCCAAATCAAAACTCTCTGTGGACAGCCCCAACTTTTCCACCTATTCTCTTCCTCAAAAATACCTGTTTTGTGATACTCACCACATCTCCAGATTCGTTTCTGACAGCAGTCCATGCATGACTGTCATTGCTCACCAATACTCTGTAGGAGGTCACCCAGTTACTCCTTGAAAAAGACAAAACGTATCCAAGTTATTTTTTCATAACTTCAAATGCCTGCAAATTGTGTTTAATGTAATAAGCCTGGTAAGACTGCTAGAATGGAAATGCCACTTGGCAAACTCATGTCAACACTTGGCTGAAAATGTGACATGCAAATTGAGATTCAACAGATAATTACAAGCAGCTTAGCACACAGAAGCAAAAAAACCAGGATAAAATTCTATGATTCCAGGAGGTGAGAGATTACTGTTCTTCTTTCCTTTTAGCTGCAGTTTGGGATGAATGGCTTATCTAGAACTGATGCATCCAGTGTTCAAAAAATTCTTACCTTTTCAGCTACAGAATATGTATTATCTCTGCTGTTATTATCAGAGAGGATGGAAAAAACCTGCAAATCCTCTAGAATGAAAAGTCAATGAATCTCAACCAGCAAAATTTCCATTTCTTCCAATACAAGAATGACAAGAGCCTGCACTCATTCTTGTATTATAGGACCAAAGAGACAACTCTGTCTCTGCACAGCAGAGTCCAATTGATCACAGTACTAGTGCACTGCTACAATACCCAGAGCAATCTTCAGCAGGCTGATCTTTCCAGTGGTCTGTCATCTGATATACAGCAAAATCCCCTTCAGTCTAAAAAAAGCAAAATCTTCATTTGTATTTCAATTGTACCTTGTCTGTATTCACCTAAAGAAAAATACGAGGAGAAATAAAATGCTGCTTCCTCTGTTCTGAGAACAGTTAAAGCTCTGTAGCTTTTATGCTGTCTGAGCTTTCCCCATGGTAATAAGTACAGAGCTATGGAGAAGCTAATGCTCTGACTCTCATTTTTGTTGGTCTGAAAGGGCAACAATATTTTTATCTAACACCTTCCTGGCTTCAAATAGGCAGTGACTTAGAGGAGAGTTGTGGCTTAGCTGTATCTCTGTGCCATCAAGTCAGTCCAGGATGATTAAATTCTATTTTCATGTATATAAACTGGTGGTGTGTAACCAGCAGTCCTCCAGAGCAGTCACATTTGAACATGGGTTCTTAGCTAAGCTACACAGGTGGGCATGAAACCAGGGTAAGGAGAGCTCTGGAGTCTAGAAGGAAGAATAGAATACAGGCAATTTGGGCAGTTATGGGAGAAGCAGCAGAGCATATGGAGGTAAGGGAGTACCTGGAAGGACAGACACACCTAAGAACGGCTTCCCCTTGTACTACACCCACACAAATGCAACTTTGCTTTTCTTTTTAAATCAACAAATAATATTAGCAAACTACCTATGAAGACACACACTGACTCCACTGTGCTTATGGTTCAAGGGACAGACTAGCTTTTATATGTTCACTAAGAGAGTCTGGCTTCTAGCAAAGGGCAAAACAAGGGCAGGAGCATAACAAGAGGAAATTCATCAGCCATAGGATCAGCACAAATTCACCCAGCTTCATCTTGTGCAAAACAGTGGCCTTCAAATAACGTTTAAGTCAATGCTGGAAGTAGAAACTTGTTAACCTTAGATTTTCATCTCCTATTTCATCTGAGTAACAGTGCTCCTGGTGAAAAGATGTCCAGACTTACAATGACACCTAAACCCAAAGATTAAATAAAGATTTAGAAAAGCACTTCTGCATGTACTATACTAATACCCCCCCAAAGTGAAATATCACGTGAGTTTGAAGAAATGACTGAACAAACCCAGCTCTGTTTTAAACACTAAACCAGTCCTTTGCAAATCTTTCACCAGACTTCTTCAGTGAATAGATTTTGCCATTCATGTTATTTTAAATGGAAAAAATCTTCACTACTGCCAAGCAGACTGAACTTTTCATTATTGTAATGAAAGGATGAATACATCTATCACTTGTATCTTGGACTTGATGATCTCTGGAGGTCTCCCCAACCCCGACCATTCTATGATTCAACATTTGCTGAACAACTTGAACAAGTTAAACAGCACTCTGAAAATACTAATTTTCTGCCTGTCAGTGGAAGATCAGAAGTAGGGGATTTACTGGAGATCTGTGAAGTGCTGTTTTGGCATCTCAAGCCTTCATGGCTGTAAAATGATATATAACAAAATAGTGACTTCAACACATTTTATAAGTTTCTAGTAACTCTTGTAAAGAACTTCTCTTTCTTCCCTCAACTTCTCTGTGATTGTAAGTTGAAGGAAGGCAGATTTTCTCCTAGCAAAGATGGAAATTAGGAACTGTGGAAATGGCCAACATCAAAAGTCTAGTAAGAGGAACAATAGCTTTTTCTGACCACAAAAGAAAAGACCAAAAAAAAAAAAAGCTTGAGAGCAATCATAGCTTTGAAGGAGAGTAGTGGTGGTACTGTACATCTTTGGTGCACATTTTTGTTTTGTTGGGGGGTTTTGTGGGTTTTGGTGGGGCTATTTTTAAATACTCTTGGCCATTTTTAAAGATCAGGTTAAATGACCAACAGAGGCAACATTACAAACCAAAGAACATCATTCCTTCGGAAGTATTACAGATTTTTTTTTTCCACTTCAGCTGCACATGTAAGATTAAGAGGGCAAACAACACACATACATATTCATTACACCTGGAAAAGAAATCCAAACAGAACACCACAATCACATAAAACTGAGACAACAGTGGACATTCTTTAGAACTGAGAATTGTGTAAGAAAATCATGGCACATACAGGAAGTTTTTAAAAGAACCACAGCATTTTACTGGCATGACAAAACATCGTTACGCTGATATTTCCAACCTAGGACTTTCATTTACTGTACTTTAATTTTCTCACTGTTGCAAAGGTTCAAACTTCTGCCAGTGGAAAATGTAATCCGTTGTACACGTTTTCCATCTTGTGTGGCAACAAGTAACATGCTTTCCAGAGACAGTACACCAATTAAAATACAAATGGGACTACATCCAGTCTTGTACATTTGCAGTATAGAAGGACGACAGTGGTTCATGGGGTGTGTTAAATCAGCATAATATATTAGGTGAAACACCACATTCTATTAACTGTGCTTGCCTGTAAGGAATAAGCATCCATTTTGCATTTGTTGAGATGCAGAATAAAACCATCACAGGTGACCAGATCCTTCTCCCACTGACCCTAAATGCAAAACCACCTCTAGGTCTTAAATTCTGCCCCATTTTCTCCAGTGCCCTAAGAAAAAGGGCTTCTGTCAATATTAAAAAGGCTGCTGTAAATTCAGATTCTCCTCAGACTTGTCATCTTCTACTTTAAACTCACATTCCCTATGGTGGGGAAGGGGAACTCTGCATGTACTCCTGTGTTCCAAGTATGTGGAAAACTAGTAGAAGGCAACTGCACAGGGTTTCTGAGCAGGCAGCTGAGTATCTTTAAATCCCAAGTATTTCTACAGAGACCATCAGAAGAGCAGTCAGATACTAAATCTTCTTGAAAGCTGCAGATTTTCTACACGTGCAGCAGAGGTCTAATGCTTCCAGGAAGCAGATGGATGTGTTGCACATGCTCGAATCAGCAGCCAGTCTGTTTACAGTAAGCACAGTGCTTCCTGGAATTGAAGAGTTTAATATATCCATGGTGCTCAAGTGGTTCATGTAGACACAGAAATCTGAGCCTTTCAGGGAATTCCATCACAGAAACATGACAGCTAAAGCAAAGACTTGTGCTAGAAGAAATAGTGGGGAATGTAATCTGTGGTGTTACCTGGTGACAAGAAGATCCATCTCATTGGGTTTGGGATTTGCAGGCATTAATATCTGCAGCACAACACATTGAATCTTCTTGGGGCCCATCAGCACTGAACAATAAAGCTATCTAAGGAAAGCTGAAAGCAAGCTATAGGGATTTCCATTACTTAGGGTGTCCTTACTGTTGCTCTAGAGAAGCTCTTCTGAATTCACTCTATAAAACCTCCCAGGACCTACTATTATTTTCCTCAGCCATTTGTTGGCTTTATAGACTCAAGGCCACATAATGCAGGGAAGTTCTATGCCAGCATTCAGAAAAGAGTGCATTAATTATCGAGCTCTTTATTGGCAGGAAGCAAGCAATACAGAAGTTACTGTGTGACAATACCTTCAAAAGCATTCCAGGTTACCTCTAGTTCATCATGCTCTAGCACAAAGTGCTGCTTACATGACTGCTTCATGAATTTCATCAATACTGGAAAATAATCATGAGATACAGATTTGACAGGAATCATTTGGATTCAGGTGCTTCCCATTAATCAATCTTTCTAATATTTATGCCAGTCTTATCTCCCCAGGAGGAACCTATCCGAAAAATCTCAGTATCTATTGCCAACATTAATCAATTCATTTCACAGCAAGTAAATGCAAAGATCAAAATATAATTCAAATTCACTTGATTTGGTGGATTCTTAAAATTGTTATTAATTACTTGGGGTTTAACTGCAATATCTTTGCTTTAGAAAGGCTTATTTGAACATCTTCAATTTTAAATTCAGGTTCTTGCGATGCATGGAAATGTTGGGTCTTGGCTGGCCATGGACACGCTGAGGGATTAAGTGACTTCCCCAGGGAAAGAGAAGAAAATTGAATCAGAGCAGAGAATTAAAAGCAGGACTCCTGCAGCCTTGGCAGGTTCCTGTCCAAAGAATGAGCTTTTCCTTGGCCAATTACATCACACTGATCATAGGGAAAAAGCACCAAAAACCACCTTTCTGCCTTACCTTCCCCAATACAGTGTGCTTACTTTTCTCTATGTGTATTAGACACAAAGATGAATCCCAGCTCAGCACAACACACAGTGAGTGCTAAAAGAGGAGTGGAAGGATGCCAGACTTTTGGCTGCCCAGCCTCCAGCAGGCATCCAATATTTTTGGGCCAAGCTTCTCAATTATGGAAAGCTGAATAAGCAACAAGTGTATTAAACCTGATTCTCTTATCCTAGCCCCTAAGGATGCTTTTCTGTTTCACTAAAACCTCACATGACTTGAGATAAACTGGGCAGGTGAGTAGGTGCTGGTCAGCAGAAGCTCAAGGCCACAATGGCAGAGTCCACATGAGCATCATCCACAATGGACCTGGCTCCAGCTGTCCATATTTTCTTCTGCTGTCATGAAAATCTGATTTATGTGCATTACAACCCCCTAAAATTAACAGCAAACTGAACCAGAGAGGCACACAGATATGTATCCTACAATAATATATAAACTCATAACCAAAATACTTCAAAGAGTGGAATCTTTATACCCAAAAATGCTAAACAAACCTTAGATTAAACTGTGCTTGTGCAGCAGAATCAGCATGCTGGCAAATAACTGGCTTTCTGCTTGGAAAAGTAATTTGTCATCTCAAGCAATTACATGTAAATCCATTAATATTAATATCCTGTAATAATATTTATGTTGATCAAATTTTAAACTCACCCACTAACAGTTTCCAAAACAAGCCAAGTCCAAAATGCTCAGGCTAACCACAGGTAGCCCACCAAGCTTTACAAACTAATTAAAATAAATATGATTTAAGAGTTGGAGCTTGACTAGCAAGCAAGGTTATTTTTTTAAATAATTGAAGTCTTCGAATGCTTAATTTTTAAAGCTGCTTCTAGCTGACTTCTGTGGATGCACTGCTGTGAAATCCAACACGTTGGAAGCCCTGGGAAGAAAGCTCAGGAGCAGAATTGTGCTTGCTCAGAGTGAATGAAGTACAGATTTCTCAAAGCTCTCTCCTCGGTGAGGAGTTGTAGTTTGCTAAGGCATTTCCCACCCAACAGCTGCCACTTACAGCCAGGTCTGGACAAGATTTTAATCTCTGACTTTCTGACCTTTCTAGAAAACCCAGTGCCAGCTGTGGGTGTTTCCTTTTGCTGTTGTACATTCAGATAGTAACACCTGAAGATGCCAAGCCTCCTATGTGGGGTCAAAGCCATCCTCTGCTCCAAAAATGTATGGTCTTAACACCTCCAATTTCAGGCCACTTTCTGCAAAGAGACCTGCACATGTTTGAAATCCTTCCTACCCCAGACTTTCCCCTTTCATATCTTCTGTATCTGCTAAAACCAACCAAACTGTGATTTTTTTCTAAACCTCCTCTTTGGTTATTTTTTAATTTTCCATACTTGTTCTTATCTATCACACCTTTGTAAACCAGTCACGGATTTGAGGAGAAAGACCTGAACTATATAAGCACTGCCTCACTCTGGTTTTTCCTTACTGTGAATATTAAAAGTAATGGAAAATGAAAAGCTCTGACAGTAACCAGCAAATGGTGCCATTTGTGTGCACAGCTGTGAGCGTATTTAAAGTAATGCTGAAGGGGCCTCACATCAACTGAGTGCACACAAAGATGTGGCCATCGTGCTGCATGCAGGGGGGATGCTGACTTGGGAAAGCTGCGCAGGGCAGGAGTGGAGGGGAACTGAGCAGCTGCCTGATGTGCCCCTGGTAACCCCCTTCCCCCAGTCATTCTCCTTGCAGTGAGTCATAATGCACATACAAAATATACAGATCGAGGCTGTGGTTAATAACTCTGAGTAGTCTGTTGCAGCAGCTGCCTGAATTTGTTTGATGGATCCTTTTCCTAAAGGTTTCAGCTCATTTGATTTCAAACCACCCATTATCGTCCCTTCCATGGAGGTTAAAAAAAGCTTTCCTTCTTCTGAACACCCCTGGTGAGTCTCACTGTAGAAAACAGGTTCTCTGCAAACACCACAACCCTTCCACAGTCTGAAGTGGTGGTCAAGGTCAGGTTGCCCAGAGGGGTAGGAGATGCCACATCCTGGCACCATTCCAGGACAGGTTGGATGGGGCTCTAAGCAACCTGCTCTAGGCACAGATGTCCCAGCTCAGTGGAGTAGAGGACCTTTAGAGATTCCTTCCCACCCAAACCATCCTGTGATTCTGTGGAACAGTCTACTCCTTTAACCAGGTAGCATCCCTCATGGGATGGCAGTGACCTGCTCCCTCCCAGTGCTGCACGGTGAGTCACACAGCCCTTGGCAAAAGAGCTGTAACTGGAGCAGGAGCACGACGACAAATCAGACCCACAACTGAACATCACCAGGTCTGACATTTCTGTCAAGCAAACTTGTGAAAGTATAAATACATTTCTGAGTGTGCTGTCAGAACTCCACCTACGCAGGATCATCTGAGCTGGTCACAAACCCATCTCCCCAGCACTGGGAGAGGATGGTGAGTGTTCACTGGCGGTGGTGAGCACTGTAACAAAATCCTGTGTAGGGCACAAGAAGCAAGGTGGAAGATTAATGTGGCATGGGGATTGAAGTTAAGCAAATAGATGGAGAACACTCAAGGCTGACGCTGCCAAAGGCTGGCTCTGTGCTGCAACATCTGAAAGCCTGTGAGATAGTTCCACCAAGCCAGAGTTAAGGGAAAATATAACTGCTTAGCAAAACCAATCATAAATACTAGTACAATATGTAACTAGTGATAGCAATATATCAAGGGAGCTTTTCTTACATTCAATTCAGGTTGGTTTATAACTCCCATCAACATATTTGATTTGATTTCAGAACATTTGGAACAATTAACTCTACGAGAGTCTGACTCTGGGGAAGCTGTAATAATGTCAGCCAGTCAGGGTAAATACCAGTTTGCCCTGATTTGATGCTCGATCACAATTCAAGTCAGCACAGAGCAACTGCTTATTTTATTATACAGTTTGTATAAAACCATCTAAACATTTTCACTGAATTTGCTGAAGTTCCATCAGGGTGTTTTCACAGCCTCTGCATGGGGACAAGAGGTACTGCTTTGAAAGTCGATGCCAGGTATGTCTGTTGTCCTTGCAAGCTGGACAGGATTTAAGAGTTTCACAGAATCACAGAATGGTTTGGGTTGGAAGGGATCTCAAAGATTATTCACTGCCATGGGCAGGGACACCTCCCACTTAACCAACTTTGTAGTTTATTCTACTATGCTTTCAAAAGCAGCATTGCACTCTTGTTGTATTTGGCCCTTCTTTGCATGTACAGTGCAAAATTTTGCTTGCTTAGGTATCAGTAGAAACAGCTCAAATACCTATGAGTAACCACTACACTATCCCAAATGCTACCAGAGTTACACTGAAGGGATTATCACTGCTCTATATACTCTTATTATTGAGCTACTGAAGATGTTGATGTGATTATCTCTCTATGAAGCCAAACTTACTACTGAGACCATGGTTTTTATACCATGACTAGTTGATAAACTGAGGAGGAAGCAAGGATTTTCACCCTCTTGCAAGCAAGGAAGATTACCACCTTGGAATCCTCAATGTGCATAAAGGCAAATCTCAGCTCCTGGAAGAATGACCAGTGAATACAGCAATCAATTATAATTTGGCACATCACATTCATTTTGTGACTAAAGAAAGAGCAGAAAGTGTACCGCCAAAATTAGAAACAAGTAGACTGCACTGACCTAAATTCACTCTCAACTTGATCTCTGGAAGGTACCCAGCTTGCTACAGACCTACAATTCCCTAAAGGCAGTTTCTCAGAAGGGCTACAATACCCACAGAGAAGGCTGAGAATGAGGGTCTACTGTAAAAAAAATTGCTAAATTATTCTCCTATTCAATTACAAATATCTTGTCTTTAGTAAAAACACTATCAGACAAACCCAAATCTGATGGATATTTGTTATCCCTACAGAGCAGCACAAGGAAATCAAACGAATGACATGGTAAGGAGTGTGTAGTGGTGTCTACACCAGCTTCTGGTTAAAACAGTGAGGAATAAGCTTGTCTGTTTAGAAGTAAGCAATATATACAAGTCATGGTAATTATTCTTGCTACAAAAGATGGTGCTGTTATCAAAAGATAGTTTGGGTTGTGGGAAACATGTTTCCTCTGTTTTTTTTAAGATTCTTGCCAAACTCCTAAGAATGATTAATATTTTCTTTCCCTCTGTCAAGAGAGTGCATATTTTAAACTATCACATCATTGCTTTAAATATATGGCACAATTCCAGGGTGATGCTTCCAGTGTCCCCCTCAACTGCCTTGAACAGTTGTTTAAAGATATTTAGTTCATAAAACTGAAAGCTGTATTGGCAGCAACATAGAGAATTCCAGACTCTCTTTCTCCCCCAAATATCCAGATAGAAACCCTCCTGCAGGCCAGCTATGGCACCATCCACCTCTCAGAGGATGCCTTTCTAAATGTCTTATCACTCACACAATTTTCTCTAGCATGAGAAAGCAAATAAAACAGCTCTGCAAGGAGGTGTCAGTGATGTTTATCAACTACTGAATATTCATAATGGAACAGTGTGGTAAATTCCCAGAGACGCTGATCTCCAGATGTTCTGGGATCATACAAAGGAACTGATACTCTGCCCACTCTCAAAGTGTTAGAGCTTTTATTCGTATCAACCAACGCTTGCAGCCTTCTGAGGTCTGTGTATATTCAGTGTAAAATAACCAGAAAAAAGTCCTGGTTCTTGCAGCTGGGCTCTACTTTATCTGTGAAATTCAGCATCTGCAGATCTCTTGGATAATCTAAGCAGAGTTTGTTATTTACAACAGTAAAATGTCACTTTGTCATGACTCCAGGGTTCCCAAGAACGACTGTGGTGTTCAACAGCCTTGAGTCCATGTGCTCACTTTGACTGCAAAAAGGAGGACTGCTCAAACTCTGAAGCTTTTCTTCAAAGCTTGTTTTCACTTGTTAAAGCAGGAAAAAAAGAAAAGCAGAAAGATTTGTTTCCATGTGACTATCATGCAATTCACAGCCAGGCACTTCAAGCACAAAATTTGACCCAGAAGTGTTTTTCCTAAAAAAGGAAATGATTAAACAAATCAAGTATTCATTACTAACTAAGCATGGCTTCCTTCTTTCTTTAGTTAGGTCATATGTGCTTTCAAGAGCTGTTTCTGCAGCTTGACCTCTTCCTCCTCAAGGCTGTCATGTCTTAAGCACAAGAGCCCTGGACAGGCAAGCAGAGCCACAGCCCACAGTGGGACACAGACAAGAAACAGCAACTTTCCAAGTCAGACTGGGAGAGGAATAACTACGGTGAAGAAGTTCCTGACAGCTTACAGAAAGTGACCTTCCCATGGATTTTGTGTTCTTTGCATTGTGTCAAGTGTAACCTTCAATTCCTCATTGCCTATAAAGCTCAAAACAACCCTCAATAAGCAAGGCTGGATGTGAATAGACTGTCCCTGGGTCAAGTGGGCCATCAGCAAATCCAGACTACTGTTGCCAGTGTTGCTGTGAAGGAGTAAAGAGTTGCTTCCACTACCAGAATGCTGGTTCTGGCTGCAGCATCAGACATAAAAGCAGAATCAAAAGCCAGGCTGCTAATAACCCAAATGCTGTAGCCCTGCAGTGAGGGACAAAGTTATTTGATGCAGGATTCAGCAGGGTGTCCTTGCCTGCCCTCCCTTGTCATTTTGCACATCCTCATTAATTCAGAAGCAGGAAGATAAAGGGATTGGGACAGGCAAAAACCTAATCTATTATAGAAGCTGAGAGAGGACTTCCAGTTAAGGAAGTTTTTCTACTTTTTTAAAGTTTCTTGTTCAATACAAAGAATGGAGGAAGAAAAAAAACCCTACCATTGCTTTTATGATTCTCTCACTATCACATAATAGCATAGGTGAACTTAGCATATATCCAAGTATCTTGATCTTTTTTAGATAACACTGGGAACATCTCCAAGGCTTAAATAAAAATCTTACCTTGGCTCTTAAGCTTGGCAGGCCTTTTCTTTTAATACAACACAGATCAGAGGGGTGGTTTTTGGCTCTCCTACCTGAAATAAGCTTATTCTTCAATATATGCTTCTATTAGTTATGAAAGAGCTCTATTCTCACCACATAACTTTGTGAAGTTGGGAAGGTGTCTGGGGTAACAGAATGGCACCTTTCTGTAGAAACTTTCTTATCATAAATAGTCCTTTATGATACCATCACAGTTAGTAGCTAAGTATAACAGAAGGGAACTAATGAGTTGACTTCACTTCTAGTGGCCATTATAGCAAAACAGTTGGAAAAGAACCTGCCCATGCCAGTTAATGTCCTACCAGCCTTTTTCTCCTGGACTGGCTCGCAGAAATCTATGTGCCTATGACTATGATCTGCTCTTGTCTCCTGAGTTTACCACGAGAACCAAAGCTTCCACCAGTGTTTCTGAATCCCACCCTAAGTCAGCTTCTGCTCCATGCTCAGGGTCTCTACTGTTGTCTGTACTCAATCTCCCTTTGCGTACCTCTTCTCCACACCAGGATGTAATTTTTCTTTTCATTTCTGTTTCTTGACTGCTGGAGGAATTGGGGTAGGAAGTCATACTGAGATCATCTTTCAGATGCAGCAACAGGATTCATTCAGAAAGCAGCATCTGACATCTTCTTGGAGTCGGATCAGGGGTTGGACTCGATGATGTTGGAGGTCTTTTCCAACCCAATCTATTCTATGATTCTATGATTCTATTCTATGATTCTGGGATAAGATATTCCTAGGTGCTGAGACTCTGGAAACCCCAAAACACTACTCTTGGCCCAGATGAGGGCTGTGTAGATCAGCCTAACTCTTTTGAAAGCACGAACATCTACTTTGGTAGCTCAGGGAGTATAAAGTTATTTTTAAAATCTAAAGGCTTACACATGCAGATCACACAAGCATCACCTACACTGATTTTATCTGTTCAGCCTGATGACAGGAGAGAGAAAATAAGGTGGTGGACTCCAGGGAAGCCAATCCCACAGTCAAGCCTGTATCAAAAGACAAGTGAGATGGAGGCAATCATGTCCTGACAAGAAAAGCCACCTCCGTGGCAGTCCCTTGTGTGCAAGCCGGAGGTAGGGAAGAGGTCTTTCCTTTCTAGGACTATTTCTCCCTACTCCCCTGACACCTCCACGAGCTCAGTCTTACAGGACATGTTTTCCTGGAAATACTAGCCTGCCTCACAGTGCAGCTGGTCCTGCTGAAAACATCTTTGCTCCTATGAGGCAGAAGTGTGCCTGTTTCTCTACAAATCTAACTCACAACCCAGGAGGAGCCTGGACCTGCTCTCCCAGAACCAGTCCTGCTCTTCCTACAGACCCTCAGGGTTCTGCCCACCAACTCTTCAGGGGGGAAAAGCAAGATTCCATCATTTAAAAACCAAACCAAAAAGGTGATTCTGAATACTGGCTATAAATAGTGTCAAGTCCTGCTGTAAACTTGCAATAGAGCTGAACTAAAAATAGCACTGTGACAACCCGAAGCAGTGCAGCACTGGTGTTGATAAGAACAGCAATGTCAAGAGTATGAATATAGAAAAGAATAAGACTTTGCTAGGGTAATTATCTACCTAACACAGAACAATGTGGAATAAATATAGAACCCTTATTGCCAAAAGGGCTCCTACTCCCACAGCACCGTTGAGATGGAAAAATTGAAATGGAAAAAAATGAAAACCAAACAAACAATAAAAAAAAAGGAAATTAGAAAATGAAAAAAAAAAAAACAAAAAAAAAAACCCAACCAAAAAACCCTCTTACTTTTTCCTTAGATACAGTGGTATTTTTCTGGTTTGCCTTTTTTTTATATGGCACATTTATTTTCTTAAGTGAGAGACCTGGCCAGAATGGATCTAAGGCTGTGCATCTCCTGCATACTTGGTCAAAAGGTCTAGCAGCCCAAGTGGGATTGTCTGCTCACATAATGCAGTAAGACTCCATGAGAAGTTAGAAGACTGAACAAAGACTGTAAAGATAGGGGAAAAAATTACCCACCACCTCCAGCTCCTGTTTCTGCCAGCTGGTTTCTGTATTGCTCACATACAATTCTCACCTCATTTACTCTGGCTGCATTATACACCCATCTGGGCAGCTATGCTCAGAAGCAGGCCACAAATTATTAGATCACAGAATCATTTTGGTTTGGAGAGACCTTTAATATCATTGAGTCCAACTTTTAACATGGCACTACCAAGAATACCACTATGCTCCATGCCCCACAGCTGCCCATAAGTCTGTGCAAGTCAATTATTTCCTGCTCTATCTATTCATTCTGTATCACAAGCAGTAAGAAGAAAGCTCATAAATGCTTTTAGTGATGGATGTAGGCAGCACTACCAGACCAAAGTGGAGTTTCTGAGCTACACATGGCTGGGTTGCCTCCTTAGACCAATGCAGCAAGGCTGCTGCCTTATTTGTGGAAAACACTTTTAGGAATACGAGCTTTTTAGGAAGCTGGTTTTAACTGCATGGAGTCTTCTATACTATGGAAGTTTGCTACCCTTAAACTTGTATTTCATGCTATAAATAATCACTGTGCCATTTACTGTTCCTCCATTCAGTTACTTGATGTCACATAACATTTCCATTCTTTCTTTTTCCCCTTTGAAGAACCAAAACACAGCACAACATGAATTCCTTGGTCTGAAAGCTCAGAATCTCATGAAGTAAAGTAAGCATGTACTTACGACCAGAGGGAGTTTCTTCCTTGTGTGATGACTCCAGTGAATTTTGTTAGCCTTCGAGCATCTACTTCAATCCACTGATATGGGTCATTTCTTCCTGCACACCAAGCACCATCATAAAAATCATTTTCGTTAACACCTGCCTGAAAAGAAAGTAAAATGGTCAACATAAATCAGAACCAAGAAACTGAAGGTCTTTCACAGGAAAATGAAAAGAAAACATGAAGTCATTGTTCACTCCACTTATTCCTTTGGCTCTATTTGAAGACCCCTGAGACTGCCATTCCAAACAGTTCTATGGAGTGACCAAAACATTTTCTTACTCAAAGCAGAGACAGAAATTCTGCAAAGTCCCTTTAAAAATGAAGAACCGTTATATATAAATTTGAGTTATAGTTAGAAAACATAAACAGTCCACCTGTCAGTGCCTGATAGAGCCTTTACCCAGAACAAATTATCCACAGTCTTCAGAGTTATGACAAATCTAAAAAAGGCTGCTCCAACCCATGTAAGTAATGGGCAGTGCTGGAGCAATCTCCCTTCCTCTGGAAGCAGCAACGGAGGGGGTAGGGCCTGTGGAAACAGCAATACTATTTCCCATCATTTTTCAGCCCCAGAATTATTAATTTTCATCACTAGTATATCAAAGGTTAAAAATTCAGGAATGCCCAATGGTACTCCAACTTGTGTACCAATCTACACCCCAATTTATGCTGGAAAAACTACCACAAGCAACCTTTTCAACATTTTCAAAGAAATAGCTGCAAGGTATTTTGAGTAAGCTGTATTCCAAATGGATCTGAAATAGCATTTAAAGAAACACAGTAGCTGAGCTCTTCAGATGTTTCTCTTCTTATTAAAACCCAGGAAATGTTTGGCACTAAGCTGGCTACTGCCATAAAGAGCACAGAAGCTATTCCATATGATCCTCTGAGGATACATGTATTTTTATGATATTTCATCTCTGTTTAATGTGGATTTAGCACTGCTATCCATGCAATTCCAAGAACGGATATCCTTAAATATTTCCCAAATAGAAATGAAAAGTCTGGAGAGCTTTGTAGATTAATATTGGCAACAGAACTCAAAGCTGTGGACTACACCTACTCTTTGTTGAGTGATATCTTTTCAGCTGGTGCATGTGTCTGAAGTAAAACAAGTAAAATGCCCAATAAACACAACTGTCAATTACATTTCCTGAATTACCCTTCAGCATCCCACTGAGAAGCATTAGCAGACATAAGGCAGCTTAAAATTTACTTGTTTCCCCACATCTACCAAAATTATATTACACCACCTACTTCTGTGTATTAACTGATATTTTAGAGTGAGGTTTGTATAAAAGTTGAAGTACAAGGTACAGAGAAATACTCTATTAATAATGGAAGATAAATTCTTCAAGGAGAACTAAACAATGGGAAAACATGAGAATATAAATCTGATCACTGACCTGAGTTATAACCTTTTTCAAGAAAAAGAATCAAGGCATTTTAAAATAAGATGGAATTTGAAGTAGCCTGAGGGTTTAAAACCAATGCTTGCCAGGAAGTGTTAAGATCTGCAGAGCACCTTGGACCAGCATCGTGCTAATCCCTTTCACACTGATGAAATTCCACCGGTTTCACCAGACCAAGTACCCAGATCTCTCATTGCTTCAGCTGGGATCCTTGGGCTTCATTTGGACTGAAGATATTTCCCACTGGTTTGATGCTCATCAGGGTGTAAGCTTCTCCTCCACATTACAGGGAGGAAAGGGAAGCAGAAGAGTGAAAGAGCAGCTTGTTTAGGAGAAAAAAAAACCAAACAAACTTATATCTCCATGGTTTCCACTGGACTTGAATAAAACTAGGCATTTGTTTAAATTTTTATATCAAATATGGTGAGTCTGAAGGACATACAGTTATTCAAAGCTTAAAAATCCTTAAATAGGAGCAAAGAGAGCATAAAAAAAATGAGAGAAACTGTGCTGCTCCTTCTTCCTCCTCTCTTCTTTCCTGACATCAGCTTCCCTGAAGCTAAACCAAGATATTTACTAAATGAAAAGAAGCAGGTGTCCATGTGTAACTACTACAGAGTACTACTTGATAAAGAGAAGTTATTATTAGAAATATTTCCAAAGAAAAAGAATCCCAGTAAGTTTATGTTAAAACACCTCTTTTCAGGCTTCAACTCTGTATTTTTTTTACTTAAGACTGAAGTTTTGAATTTGCCCTATGGACACTTCAAATTATTGTTTCTCTAAAAAACAATCTTACAGACTCAATCAAAAACTTCACAGTTACAACTGCTATTAAATAGTCTGGGTTGGAAAAAATCATTCCTTAAAGATGAGAACAATTATCATCAACTATGCAATCAAAGAATATAGATCGAGATATCTTTTCTCAGTAAGATGTTTACTTGAATTTTAAAATTGTATATTGAATTAATGGAGATAACGGATTCAAGTTACAACATGTATAACTAAGCTATATGATAACAAAAAAATCAGATTATCTTCCTAAGTATGAGAGTGAAGGAGATAATGAAAACTGGGAGCAAGACTAGGTCTTAAGCAAACCTTCTTTTCCTTCACTGAATTTCCAAGAATAACTCCAAGTCTAACCCAGTTTGTATTTCACTTACAGCCAAAAGCAAAGACATTTCTCAATATGCAGTGTCTCATGAAAATACCTTTTTGATCTCAGAAAAGGGATTTATTTTCTGTGACTTGTGGGTAAGTTATCTGTAAATGTGAATATTGAAAATTAAAATTCAAGTAAAACAAATAACTGTTCATCATGTAGCCAGATGATAAGATGAAAGGAAATCAAAAGTTTACAACTCCTACACAAATGATATGGCTTCTGATTTTAATTCATGTTCCTCTTCTGAGTTAGACATGTGCAAGACAGAATAAACACTTGCTCACAATATCACTGTTCCAAAAGCCACATTCTGCAATGAGGAGAAAGTTAGCACTGTCTGAATGTATTCAAATGAAGAAATAAATTT
The DNA here is from genome assembly GCA_013399075.1 of Chloroceryle aenea. Lineage (NCBI taxonomy): Eukaryota > Metazoa > Chordata > Aves > Coraciiformes > Cerylidae > Chloroceryle > Chloroceryle aenea. Next base: position 311,475 of record VWZY01012101.1, read on the forward strand.
CAGTCTTCTGCTACAAGTCAGCTGGAGCAGCAGTAAAAATATACCCAATATCAAACTACTCCTGCTTAAATTCTTCTCCATTCCCAGCAGGGTGATCACAAACATTATTTTACCATAGGAAAATGGGGGGGACACGACAAAACTTTAGTCATCACTAGTATTTATAGCAACCACCACCAGTAGGGAAGAACTGAAGTGCACAAGCCAAAAGAAGAACTTCAGTAATTTTGCCTTTTGCTTGTGCTTTGATCATGGAGCTTTTCAAAAAGAACGAGTGAAACAAAGAACTGCAAAGACCAAATGCAGTGCCTCCTGCTTATCTGCACACCCAGTTGCATTCCTTGGTTAATCTTCAGTGTTATTTGGATTGCTTCAACCAGGAAAATGAGGAAGGGAAAGTACCATCATTTAACCAATTATTTAATGCTTTAACCACTGCTAATTATTGCACAAGTGACAGAAACTAATGACTTTTATCCCTGAAGGCAGAGCTCCTCTATGAATATTATTTTAGGCTATGATTTTTCCTGATGATGTTAAATTACTAATGGCTGTGCCACTAGAACAGTTGCAGGCTAGATCTCCAATGTCCAGGGCTCTGGTAGCATTGCTCCCACACTCAAGAGGTCCAAGGTTAACCAGCACATTCACACTGGACTGGGAGCACAATCAAGTCCCCCACAGCACAAGGTCACAAGAGAAGCAGATCCTAGAAGGTCTTATCCAGTCCTTCTAAGCTTGTCCTTCTTCAGAATAAAGCATATACTGCCTGATTAATTTCATACGCTTCAAATAGCCTAAACAGGAAAAAAAAATAACCTCAGAAGCCTTTGAAAATCTTCATTATTCTGCAAATTCCCTGTGAACTGAGGTAGTGCTAATTACCTGGGGTGAGCCCTAAGCTTCTCAGCTGACTTTGCATCAGATGAGGTTGAGCAGAGAGTGGATACTGTGTAATTTTAAGGAGGAGCACAACAGTCACGTGAATATGGTGATAGCACTATGGTGATACCCAGACCATAGCACAAGGCCAGCAGTCCATAACATTGTTCATCACCATAGATTTAAAATGCATAGAGCTCTGGTCTATCTTCAGCAGCACATGGAACAGAGAGCCTGACCTGGGCTGAGTTTTTTTCTTCATGTGCAGTACCAACCAGCATGAAAACACAGCTGCCTAAATATCAGTGCCTTTTGCCTTTCCCCAGCATGCCACAACCCACCCTTCTGAGCAGCAAACAGAAATCACCAGGGACCTCATTACCCATTTGACACGTCAGTCCCCTGTAGTTCCTATTCTGGTGCTAAGCACTCATCTTTTAAATACTACTGAAATTCATGAGTCTTAATGCAAAGTAAAATTAAGCACTGACACCCAAGTGACAGGGAAGAGAGCTGCCAAGTTAAAGTGGTGATGAAAAATTTCAAAGCGCTCTTAATTTAAAACTAATTCCAAATGAAACAGTATCTAAAGAAAAATAAATGCAAGCCCATACTTTTAACCCTACCAGACATCGTGGTAACTCGAAGTGGTCAAGGATTTAGGGAATTACAGTATCTATAGTACACAGATAAGCTTTCATCATAAGCTTTTGATACGAGGATTACTAAAAATCTTGGATATAAAGAGTTAGCAGAGAAAAAGGGCTACATTTAAACAAGAAAAGTGAGCCAAAGAAGGCACTTTGCTGTAAGTCAAGTGTTGGGTTATTTGTGTATGAGCCTCCCACAGTCCTGGGATCAGGTTAAGTCCCTATACCAGAAATGAGTAACAGCAGCTTTTGGATAACAAGGAGAATCGATCCATGGAGATTGTATAGCTCAGGAAAACACCACTATGAAAATCTGTATCGGGGGAAGCATGGCATTGTGTATTTTGAATGGAGAAGAATAAAACCCCAATTTGCATGGGCCAGAAGGTCCCTTCACCCAAGGCTCTACACAGCACTCCAGGGAGGACACAACAGCCAACACACTGCAGAAGAGGAGGGCTTATTCTCATAACAAATGCAAAAGAAATTGCTGCCACAGAGCTGGTAGAGGCATTGTGGTTATAACCAGCGCAGCCCAGTCATCTTTGCTACCCAGCAAGTGAAGGTGGGATGGGAGAAGTGCAGGCTCTGAGGTCCTAGGAGACAGGACATGGAAAAAAACATACTTGGTCTAACCTCAGCGCTGGGAGCTTTTGGGAAGGAAGGCACCTCACTTCTGCTTGCTTCCCAGCAAAAGGCTGTCCCCTTGGCTTCTGCTGAAGGCTCTGGAACATATCCATAAGACTCTTGCACTTCTCTCCCTGTGTGGCTGCACAACAAAGTGTTTTATCATAGAATAATAGAAAAGTCTGGGTTGGAAGGGACCTCTAAAGGTCATCCAGTCCAGCCCCCCTGCTAAGAGCAGGGATATCATCAACTGGAGCAGGTTGCTCAGAGACTCATCAAGCCTTACCTTGAATGTCTCCAGGAATAGGGTCTCCACCACCTCTAGGGCACCCTCTTCCAGTGATCTGTTTTACTGAGCTTCCTGATCAGTATTAATTCTTCAAAACAATGAGGAGGAGGAAAAAAAAAAAAAAGCGGAGGGTTGGGGAATAAAGCAGCTTCCCTTCCCACCCTAAGCTCACAGATCTTCTGGTGCAGAGGCAGCAGAAGAAGCTGAAGCAGAAAGGTGTAGTTGCATAGTAGGGCTTTTAACCAAGAGTGGTCCTCCTTCCATCAGCTGCCCACCATTACACCATCGCGTTCTACCATCAAATTACACTGCTCATCAGGGCTCATCCTTTCCAATCCCAGTTTTAGCTTGTTAACTAGCAAACCTCCAGCTGGAGGAAAACAAAAAATAATCTAATGGAGGGTCTAATAATAAAAGGTAACTAATAAATAAACTTCAGAGTTTTTTCACTGTCAGCTTGGTGCTAGTATCCTGTTTATGAGTTTTGAGTTTCAAATGTACTTTGTAATGCAAAACACTGGAAAAGACTATAATTCAGAAAACAGCCCTAATGAAGTAGGGAAACTGAAATGCAGGAAATGGGAAAATACAATTTGGTCCTGCAAAGCACCTAAGCACATCTTTAATATTAAATTAAGGAAGCTAAACCAGATTGTATGCTGGTGACTTCTGAACTGAAACATATTTTGGTAGAATAATCATTGCCTCTGAGAAGCCTGAGGGCAAGTGCTTCACTTGAAACCACCCTTTCAATTAACCATTGTCATTAACTACAGGCAAACAACAGCAACAGAAAAATAAAGCAAGTTTCTGTGTGAACTTCCTTTCAGGCTGACTGTTAATGAAGCTCGGACCATCTCCTGCAGCTGGGAAGGGAGCAGTTTTGTGCTGTCTCCACCTCTGCTTGCGGTAGAGCTCTGTTTGGATTTGTACCCTCAGCACACAAAGTTTGGAGGTTTTTTTCCAGCTAAGCCCCACGAATCTAAAGGTTATCCATCAACCTTATCCGCTTCTATAATTCCAGTGTTTCCCCTTCATTTGAATTACATGAGCTGACAAAGTAGTCAGAACTGATAACCATCCGTTGGTTCTCTTTATACAACAGTACAACCTGAAGCCATTCTCCTGCTTAGGAGGAAAATTGATGTTACCTGAATATTAAGCCTTCCTCTGTGGGCCCCAAGGCCATACCGCTTTGCTGTAGAGGCATGGAGCTGGAAGTCAGTAATTTTTAATGTCTCTAGACCAAGTGGAGGGCAATCTACAAAACAAAAGATTGATTAAAATTCAATTAAGGAAAAAACCCAACACAAAACAAACAAGCATTGAAAGTTTCTGGGTTTCAAGCGTGCCAAACTGGCTGGGGTCCTCGGCTGCTAAGAAGAAGCCCAGCACTGCTGAAGTCAATGAGAAATGGCAGCTCTCATCAAGCCAATGAAGCAGAGCTGGTTTACACCAGCCCAGGATCTGGGCTCAGATAGTTATTACCTCTCCCTGTGTGCTTCAGTTTTTCACAGATATGCATGGTTGTTTCCTATCAAGTGCTTTTCAGTGCAAAACACCAGTAAAATGGCCTTTTCTTTTCCTCTCTTTCTGGCATTTTCCTTTTCATCTCTTGTTTTGATTTTTTTTTCCTTCCCTTGTACTCATTCCAAGCTACTGTATGAAGTTATGTTTCTAATTAAAATCTGTTCTGGACACTGCAATGGCAGTCCCTCATGTTGCACAATAGCATCTGTTACAGAGGTCTGGGAGGCCGGACAGCAGAGCTCTGTGGAAGCAATGGCCAAACACAAAGAGGGCAATTCTGCAACAAGGGGCCATCTCTCTAAGTGCCAAATTGTGCAAAGCCTTGAAGTAAGAAAAGCAGATGCCATTACTTTAGCAGCTCGCCAGCAATGCATGGAAATAGAGCCTGAAGCTCTGGCTTTGGAAGATGTTGGAAAGAGTCTCCTTCGTGGTTATCAGAAACATATTCTGCTCTGCAATGACCCCGGCCACCACAGTAAGTCCTTCACAATGCTTGGCTTATTTCTCCTCAAAATAGCATGGTGAGGTGCCGAAGAGCCACTCTCGGTATTTCACAGGAGGTGAACAAAAGCAGAGAGACATCTGGGAAGCACCTAAATTTTACATCAGAGCTCAATTTAGAGACCCTGAAGTCAGTGCCAGCTGAAACTGGAAAGCATGCACAGGGCAGAGGTGAAGACAATGTTGTATTATTATTTAGGTCAGGTACTGTTAGATTAGACTAAACTTTGCATTGCCATGGCTGTATCACACTTCTGGGTTTGAATAGAGGACAGATTTTTTTCTCCAGTCAAGTGTAACTCACACAAGGGGCTGTGGCAGAGACAGGAGACGAGCACCAGTAATGGAGCCCAGGTCACATTTCCAGTCCCTGAACCATCCTTCCTCACCACCATCCCACCTGCCTGATGGGACTGTAATCCCTCTTATGCCACAGTTACTGGAGAACTGGCAAAGAGCCCAGTCCTGTGCTCTATACCTGCATACCACTTACACGTGTAGTTTTAATGACTCACCAAAATGTCATGAGAGTGCAGACCTGAGAATCTCATGCTGGCCTTGTCTAACTTTCAGATGTAGCTTTGCATTGCTAAGCAGCATCTAGCAAAAGGTCTGAGTTTTCCTATGCTCCTCCTTAGCTCCTAACAACCTAAAATCCCTCAGGAAAAGTGTAACGTGCTGTCAATCCACACTAGTATTTCTTTGTTCATCCTCAAGAAAGTTTTCACACAAATCCAGGGTCAAATGTCTTCATCAGAGGCATTAAAGACTAAATGCTGAATAGTAATGTGTTTTCCAAAGTACCAACAGTGATCTTAGTCTTACACAAGAGACTAAATGTAGACAGTTCCTCATTTCGAAGAGCTTTCAATCTAATTATCCAAAACAGAGAAGAGACAGGATGTATAAGGAAAGCCAGAGGAAGGATTGCTCAGAGGAGTTCTGTTTCATTGGTTGCTTGTTTTAATTGCATTTCCTTATAGTGTGTTTCATCTTTCATCATACACCGACTGGTAGAAGGCTCAGGCTCTGACAGATCTCTACTGGGAGTAAATTATGTAGCTGGGAAGTGCCACAAAGTGAGCAGCCAGCCCCGTCAGCAATGGATCCACTGAAGCTCAGGCTCTTCCAGATTGCATTTTGCAGCCTGTTCTCCACTACTGAACAGGAGCAAGAGCTTATGGAGCTGCCCTGGGGCACCCAGTCCATGCTGCTCCAAAAGACATACAGCCATGCAATCAGCAGTTCCCTTTCTCACCACTGCTCTTTTCTGTACAAAGACTTGTTTTCACAAAATCTGTAGGAAATTCACTATTTTAAAGCCTGGCAGCTGCCTGTCAGGCATGGCTGAAGTTACCTGGAGTGACAGACACCTGCCAGTGTATGTACGAGAGGTGGGTATGGTTTTATTCAGACTGAAATGTTACTGATTTACTATAAAACTGCAATATTCTTGGTTTGCCTGTGGATTTCAGGGAGGGTTTCTTAGACTGGAAGATGGGTATCTGCAGGCTGAAAATGTTGCCTGCATGTGTGTTTATTTTCTCTTTTTCTAGAGAAACTGAAGCCTAATAATAGACTCAAATATGTTCATATGGATGGTGGTTAAACATATAGAATCATACAATCAGAGAAACAGAGAGAGGTGTTGCTTGGAAGGGACCTTAAAGATCATCCAGTTCCATGGGTCATAGGCAGGGACACCTTCCCCTAAACCAGCTTGCTCAAGGCCCCATCCAACCTGCTCCTGAACACTTTCAGGGATGAGGCATCCACAGCCTCTCTGGGCAATTTAGTATCAAGGTATATAATTTCTATTATTATTTATGTAAATTATGAGAAGGACACCTAACTACTTTCTCTAGAAGTGAATGGGACTTTAACCTGTCACTTCACTAACTCACCAAATTGTGTATGAATACTTTTTAATTTGGTAAGAAAATCAAGTATTTTTCTCGAATACTTGGCTGAAAATTAATGAAAAGAATTCCTTCCACAGTTGGCCCCTGTTTCTCCAACGACCATCCCAAATGGGGAACAGAGCAGCAGGGTTCTCCATAAAAGACCATTGACCTTTAGATGTTTCCATCTGTTCAGCTCTTCACAGGAATGATATTCTTGGAGTCATCAAGCCTATTGTTTGCAGTGGCTTTGTTCTATGGAATTTGTGCTGTTTTCCACAAAAGAAGACCTTTGATTCTGATTTTAAACAAAATGATGTCTTCTATTTATAGCCATAATATTTTACTATTAAGATTTTAGGAATATTAATTTCTTCCACAAGCATAGGAATTCTGGTATCAATAAAGGGATGTGAAGAGGATCACATTAGACTGAAACATCAACCTGCAATATACAGAGATTGTGGGGGCAAATTTTTCAGTATGGCCTTATCTGATTATCCCAAGTTACTCATTATAATACAACACAGTTCACCTAAAGTTGCCATTTCTCTGTTGAAAATAATAATAAAAAAATCCTGAGTCATACTGTGAATTTCACTTCAGATAAATTATTTTGCTGGTGAATGTCTCCTCTGCTTCTTAAAGTACTAGAGATAAACAGGACAATCTATTTTTAAAAATCATAAAGGGAAAGAAAATGATTTATGACATTCATAAAGACTGTACTTTTTAAAGTATTGCTTTAATATATTTTATTTAACTTCAAGGGATCTTCCATATAACAATAAAATCTGACACACAATCAGACTGTCTTAATGACCTTCTATTCTCCATCCTGGTTTGAAAAACACTTGCAGAAGCTCCATATTTGGGTAGCATGAATAATCAGAGCAGCTCATACCTTATAGATTCAACTGGAAATGATCTAGTAATTTGGTCATTTCTTTAACTGGTTGAAAAAGTAATCATTATAAACCACAAGGAATCAAACTATGGCTTTGCAGACATTTAAATCCACATACTGTGTACATAACAACATGCCGACAAAATGCAGCTAGACTATTTATGGTTTTGAATGACCAAAAAGCAAGCATGAAGCTTGTAGATGCAGAGAAGGGGCTGAATTATGGATGCTTCTCTCTTCCTAGTACATAAAAATAATAATAATAAAAAAGATTCTATGATTTCATGTGTGCTTTGCAGTGATGAATAGATATTTACTTTAGAAACAAGCCTTTACTAAGATGTCTGGATCAAATTAATTAATTCCAAGACCTAAAAAGAGATGGGGCTTGAATTCAGACTTAACATTTGCATCTTGAACAGTGTTCTTGTGAGGTTTCCNACAAGCAGGAGAGCAACCCCAGGTCCCTCAGCCACTCCCCATAAGATGTGATCCTTCATCAGCTTTGTCGCACTTCTCTGGACACACCCCAGCCCCTCTTGTAGTGAGGGGCCAAAACCACTCTTTGAGGTGCAGCCAATAGCTTTCCTATGAGCTGTGTTAAATGGCTCTATCTGAATATCCATGATTTTCAATTCTCCTTCTAGTAGCCAGACAGGTGATCATATCCCAGGGAAGGGCAGCAAGGCTTTTCTGATACTTCAACACTGTTATCAGTCAGTGTCCCCTGAAGTCAGGAGAGGGAAATACTTGAGAATTACTTCAGTCACAACCTCATCTCCTGAAATCTGCAATTACCAGTCACAATTCAGTGTTTGCCTTTACGGAGAGCAACACTTGAAAGATGTATTGAGCTCCCTTCTTGAGCCAGCATCAACCCAGCCTGCAATCTCAGCAGGGCTCTGTGCAAGGATATTAGCCCAGCCTGAAAGCAGTTTCAGCCTCATGATGGCTGTGCCCTGCTGATGCAGCATCCTCCACCGAAACTCTGGTCAAAAAAACCCCACCTTTTGCAGACCCCACTTGTTGTCTTTACACCTGCAGAATAATTGCAGCTGCTCTGCTACAACATTGGCTGTCCTTTCTGATGAAATTGTATTAGCAGGCATTCTTACAAACGTATTAATTCCATAAGCAGAAGATAAATGTAAGAGCAGCGACACTTCTGTTCATCTTCATTGCCTAAATTAGTCATTTATTTTATTGTCTCCTCGTCTAAATAAAGATTTTCAGATAAGCCCAGATTGTCTTTATAGCTTTTGTATCTAATAAGGATGCATTTAGGAAACCATTCTGTGCTGTTCTTTCGGAGGCAGAGTAGACGAATGATTGTTTTATTTAAAGAATATTTTCCATCAATTTAGGAACATATTCCATTTTTCAAACGGAAAGAAAAGAAGCAGCATCATGTTTCCTCTGCACTAATATTTTTAAGAGCCATACCTACAATCCTTTTCAATTCCTGCAAGTCTGTGCTTGTCTAGCTCCTCATGCCCAGTGCTACTCAGATCCAGGAATGGAGAAAAATCAGCCTTGTGCAGTCTGACAGTCTCCTTGACATTTGGAAGCAGAACATACTCTATTTTTTTCTGATTCTAAATGTGCTTTAGCTCCAGGTGCTTTGTCATTTTTAAATAGGTAAGAATCCCCTTGCAATTCAAAATGTTTGTTTGGAGAGAAAGGACATTATGCTACAGAGATACAGAAGTTCAGAGAAGACAGGAGGAGGCCAAGGCAGTGCTGATGGTGAGTTAATGTAGAATTTTCTCTATGCAAAGAATGGCTTTAGTGCCAGGTTTTTGTTATTGGTGCCCTTGGTATCTGTAGCTTTGCATTTGGGGCTTGAGCCTGCCCTGCAAAGTCAACAGAAGAACATCACTATGATAAAAGGAAAGACCTCACCCCCACTTCCAGTGTAACTGATTTCCTTAAGTCGTGTGTTTTCCATCAAAAAATACCCAGATAGTATAGTTTTCAGTAATGCAGCACACCCCAAGCTATCACTGCATTCAGCAGCAACAAAGGACACTGAAGTATCCTTTAAAATGATGCTGGTCAGTTTAGAGGGTCAAAACCACATAAAACATCTTGGCCCTGGTGTGGCTAGAGTTTGCCCAAGCCAGCGGACGACAGGGATGATGTGTTTCTCTTCTAAGGGAAGCAGGTACTGTGTCTTCATGATGTGCTCTAAGGATGCTATTTCTACTGCTAGTAACAACCAATCACTGGAATTAATACCTGTTTTTTCTTTCTATAAACCCATTTGCCCATTAGACTGGGCTATAGACTCTTCTCTGGAGCCCTTGTCCTCTCTGGACTCTCCACAGCATGGTCAGCTATGTCACAGCAAAATCCCATGGAATAAGTCAGATTCAGTTTTAGGTTTTGATTCCCTGTTTCTCTTGGGCCATCCCAGGGATGATGCAGAATTTATTCTGAGATCTTTATGGTCTTGGACAAAAATTCTTCAGGAGGTCAATATAATAAATTTTACTTTAATGGGTAACTTTAGAACTTTTCCTATTAAAAATATGGTTCATAATTCATCTTCCAACAGCAGAAACAGTTAATGGAAACTCTGGCAGTCTAATTCCTGCATCTCAAATAATACTTAGGTCACTGGTATGCAAAATATTTTGATACTGCAATGCACCTGAAAGGTGAAATAAATGTAAAAGCACATTTCTGTTGACCTGCTGCTTGTGAAAATATCTTTTTATTGCTTTCCTGTGACAGACAGCCTTTGTAAGGGCTGAATTAGAACAAGCATCTGCATTTTCTAAATATTTTTTTATATTTACAGTCTTAGGATGTTGGGGGTGGGGAATGTGGTCTAACTAAAGTGTGCTGTTTTGATGATGTGATCATGAAAGTGTGAAATTTCCACAGATGTTCATGAGTCACACTCTACACTTGGTATGGCCCAGCTTTTCCCTGGAAACAAGTCCCCAGATTTCAGTCTGAGTGGTTTTCTGACTTTGTTCACATCCAAGGTGTTGCTAGCAATGCCTACTAGTTTCTTTTTTGGCCTAAATTCAGGCCACCAACCCCATGCACCCCAGATTAATTGAAGCAGTACAGGCTGAGGAAGGTTCTTTAAGCACGGGCAGTTTGCTTTTATTTTCTTTTTCTTATAAACCCATTCCCAGGGCACTAAAAGAACAAGGCAAGCAGTGTGCCATTAGGACAAATCCCATATATAGACACATATATATGTCAGTTAAAATACTGAATTATAGCCCCAGATCAAAGATGAGATAAAGGATTAAATAGATGCCATAACTTTCTGTCCTAAACCAACATAAATTGTTCTCTAATGTTGCAAGCGTAAAATCTCTCTTCTCCTGCTTCCAAGACTGAGGCAAAGTTTGGTAATTAAAGGCACATGAAGAGTAAGTTAAGAGTTATCTTGGTTCTTTATGTCAGGCCTGAAATAAAATCAAACATTTCTGAGAATCAGAATGTACAGTTTTGATTTTTTTCTTTCATTACTCTTCACATTTTTCTTCCCTCACAAACCCAGTTTGTGGCTGGTTCTAGATGCAACAAACCAGCACATTTAGCAGGAAGAGCTTCTATTAGTCTTAGCACAGCTGGAAGCAGGAATTCCAGCTCCCTGGGAGTTTTCTGGCAAAGCTTTCAGACTCAAGAGGCTCATCTAAACTCCAGATGATCCCATATTCATTCCCTGAGCTGCCATCATCCAGCCTGCCTAGGAGATGACATGATTTATGACATGGATAATGCAGAAACCTGATGCCACATGCACAGAGTGTGCTTGGGCACAAGAAGCATCTCCCATTTTTTCTCCTGGCACTGTTTCCTGCTGCCTGTAGTCCTTCTGCTCAGGGGGAAGAAGAAACCATACCCATCCATGCCTGCTGCAGGTGAAGAGGTGGGCTGGTATGGAAACCCTGCCCATATCTCTTGTGTGTCTTAAACCAGCTTCATCTCTCTTCCCCCATGTCTCGTTAGGAGAAAAGAAAGGCAGTGGAAAGGGAGGTGCAGACAGACATCCCAGTGTTTCTGCCTTGCTGCCCATGGCACCCCCACCTTGCTGACTGGTGAGGCTGTGAATCATGCTGCAAATGGGGTCATGGTGTCCAAGCCACTAAGAAAACAAAGGATGGGAGGACAAGCTGCATCCAGTGAGGACCATGAGCACTCAGAGGCACTAAGTACCACTAAGTATCACTGTAGGCATAGCCCCAGGAAAGGTCTCCAGATGCTCATGACACAAGGTACCCTGTCATTTGTATCCAAACCTGGTAAGTCCTCCACTTTCTCTACAAAGGAATATTTGTATTTAGTCATGCTGAAGAAGTCCTTTAATGGCCAAAAAAAATACAGCCTGAAAAAGATCATATATCAATTCTTAACTTTTTTTTATGAGCTCTGACTACGGCTGAATTTTGTGCTGTTAATTTTAAAATATGTCCTCTGATGTTTTGCTGAAGAACAAGATGAAGACTTTCTGTAATTCCAGCTGAAGCCACAAAGCTGAGTACAGCCACCAAAAATGAGAACCATCCTTCTTTTTCCAGAGTCAAACAAATACACTTAGCCAAACAATGAAGAAATAAAAACTTAAACAGCACAATGGCTGTGTATAGGACTAAAATTACCATTAAAATGCCTATCTGTCTAAAGTCTTCATGTCAGAAATAGCTGAAAATATCAAATTGTTGAGGCATACTGCAAACCTAAAGATTCTACACTAAGAACATTACTTGTAGCCATTACAAAGAAACACTGAAGCTTGAAATACCATTAACATCTGCTATCTTAAGATACAGTCCTGGCTCAATAAATGAGACACCTTAAAGGTGCTGAAGTTTAACCACTTTAATAATTCCATTTCAATGTATTTTAATGAAAATAGTACAACTGCAGAAAAAAAAACAGTTGTATGAGTATAAAACTGGCTTATGGTGCAATTATTTTCCATGAAAGCTGTAGCAGCAACTTTATACAGAAGTAAATACAGCCGTAGTTAGGTAGAGCACATTCACTAGGCAGTTGTAGAGTGACAGCGCAGTCAAGAAATTCCTTAAATAGAAATAACCTGGAAAATGTCTGTAGCTTCAGACCCTGGAAATACACATCTGCCAAGAATTCTGCCAGCTTTAAGGATTTTGCAGCAGAGCCACGCTTTTGGAGCACAACAGGGATCCCAGGAAAGGGGCTGTGTATGCTCCATCATGAGGATCAGAGCTGCACACCTGGGTGGTGACCTCATGGTGAAATACACGAGAACAGCTTCAGCCATTCTCTAAAAACACCTAATTTCACTAAAATAGATGGCACTACTATGATATTGCCCAGTTTTCACCTTCTCACTCTCCCCAGCGCACACGTGAAGCCCACACAGAGAGCAGGAGAAACTGGAGAGGTCTCATAAAAGGTCTCATTAGTAGTGACAAGCCATTAATCTATGGTTCCACTTCCAAGAACTAAATTTCTATTTGAGAAAGACTGAAGTCAGCCACTTCACAGTCAGTACTACTTAAGATTATTCAACCTTTAATCAAGCTCTAGTATAGACCAAACTATTTTTCTTTTATTTTTATATAAGGCAGAAAACATGCTGAAAATAATACTGAAACAGATGCATTAGCTTCCTTTGATGAAGCATCCAAAGCCTAACAAGTAAATCAGGGATGAAGATAGAATCACTTTGCTATTCAGTTTGGGGTTTCATAGTAGGCTGCTTTCCACCAGTTTATCTTCCTGACTTAGCTCTTGATGGGAGCCAGCAAACTTCAGAGCCAGCATGATGAAGTAGTACAAGCTACGCCTTTAGGGGGAAGACAATCATTAGTCATCTTAGCTGTGATGTGAAATGTCATCTTTCATTTGTTCATGATTAAAACTAAAAATAAGCATTTACCAACAGAATGCAGAACAGGAGTAGTCTGTATCTGCAGGAAGACCTAAGTGAATAGGACAGGATCTTCTCTCTGAGAGTCATTCCTCCCCTGCTGGTTTGTGAAAAATGAGTCCTTGTCAATCTTAAATCTTCCCAAAGAATGTGCTGCTAATCCAAAGTGACATTAAAATTCACCTCCTCTACACGTAGGCAAACACATAGTTGCAAACACACCTACAAGCACAAATGAGACCCTCAAAGGTGGGCTGACCACTTCAGCAGTTTCCCAAGCCAACCATACTACCCCAGCATCCAACTCCACTGCTTGCACCCCTTGCAATTAACACCCCTCCTCCTCTGGCAGCAGTAACTGCTTGGACTCTATGATTTAGAGGTCTTGTCCAACCTAAATGATTCTATGGTTCTAACTGTTCTGCCCTCTATGACTGCTCAAGCCTCAGAGTTTATTTGTGAGCCATCACCCTGCCCTGGCAGGTCTCAGTTGCTGCCTCACTCTTCTCCAGGTTGCACATCTGGGCTAAATACTCGACCTATATAGAAAGTCTGTGACAGGAAATAGCTAAAATCCATCCAAGTAGGTTTCAAAACCTTTTATAAAGTTTAAGTCTCAGTTTTATGGAGACCTGGCATGTCTGCTCTAGCAGTAAGTTTAGACATGTAAGCTTTTTTTTATATATATAAGAAAACAACACATCTGTTGTTATTATTTCATATGAAATATGAGGAACGAATAAAACCAAAATCTTCTCATAAAAAAAAGAGAAGTCACCATAGTGCCTGGAGCTATTGCTCAGACAATGATTTCAGAAGAAAGCTGTGTGGTTACAATTAACCTGAACTCAAACTTTGTACTCCTTCCGAACCCTGAAAAAGGAATCAGTTTGTATTTTCTACAGCACAGTTAAGGGGGAAAAAAAAAAAGTTTAGTTGGCTTGTTTGCTTTTAATTTAATTATTCTTCTCGATGGACTTTTTAACTACTCTGAGACAGTACTAAAAAATCAGAAGTGGCTGATATATTTAAAGTCCCAAAGAGTGGAAAACTGCTTCAGTGCAGGGATAAAAAATTGGCCAAGTTCACATAGAAAATAGCCAGAGGTTCTCTGGATATACCCAGAAGTCCTGAAAAGCAAAAGATTTAGGGATTCATATAACAGAGCTTTCTTCTTTTCTTTACAGCACCCTACATCCAAGCTGATGGACTCTTGAGAAGGATCCTGAAACCAGACTACTGAAGAGTCCTAAGCAATGGGAAGTAAAACTTGAAAAAACAATTAAACCTCTAAGATTTGAGAAAATAAAATCCAGGCCTGGTTTGAAAAGTTACTACCCTAATTAAATAAAATAATAATAACCAAAAAAAAAAACAAAATAGAGGAAAGTATAAAGAACAGAGGAGTGGAATTGCTGGGGTACAAGGAGAAGTGAAGGAGGAAAGCTTCCCCTGGGAAGAGATCTATGACTGACATTTGGGCTCACTGTGGGGACACAAACCCTAATGTAGCAAAGGAATCCCCCTGGAAAATGAACCACTGAGGAAGAAATGTAAGGACTGAGCCCAGCTTGCAAAGCCAATTAATTATTCCCTAAAATAATTTTGAAGGAGCTCAGAAAATGCACACAGACAGGCTCACCCTTTCCCATATTTCACCAGCTGTGCTTCCCATGAGCTTTTCCTCAAATTCCTGAAGAATTTCAGCTTCCAGAAGACTCTTTAGCTTTCATGTGTCCATGGTGAAGATGGCACTTTGCATATACTGTAGTCCCTCCAATTTACATCCCCTTCTCTATCTGTCCTCAAACTAGTCATGGAAGAGCCAATTTATAGAGCTTGGAAATAAATGAAGAAATAAATAAATACAAAAATAAATAATGCCTCAAGCCCAAAGAATCACCAGGATTCTGTGGTTTTAAAGGATCAGTTAATATATTTTTTTTTTAGTTTTGAGCACTCAGCATTTTCACAAGTCTCAGAGCTTCCTGCCTGCAGAAAAAGAAAAGCTAAAAATACCATGAGAAAGAGATGGCTCTCAATATTCCTGAGCTGATTGTAGCAAAAATGGGAGGTTCAGCAGGGAAGCTGTTCTGAAGCTCCAGCTCCACACTGCAGACTGAAGGAGCTCTAACAGTTCAAGCAAGGTTCAAACAAATATCTCAAAGGGTGGGCACCTCTCCAACTCAAATGACTGAGTGTTCAGAGGTCCTTCCTCCCTATTCCAGCTTCCTACGAACTTGCAGCTTTATGCAGCCTGCAAAAGATTCCCAAAATTCATTCTGTCTAAACATCTTCTCTGCTTTGTTTAGCAATTCAGCCTCGGTCTAGCAAAAGCTCACAATCACAGGCTAAACATTTAATGCATAGGAGGCTTCTCTGATCCAAAGCTAAGTGTGGCAGAATCTTCAAATTATATGAAATGTGAATTGTTACTGAGTTTAAAATTGCCTGCATGCATAGAATCACAGAATGGTTTCAGCTGGAAGGGACCTTGAAGTACAACTAGTTCCATTCCAAAAGGAATGGTTTGGGTTGGAAGGGACCTTCAAGATCACTCAGTTTCCACCCCCCTGCCATGAGCAGGGACTAAGGAAGCATGTCTCCTTGCTCAAGGTTGAAAGCCCAATGATCCAAACTGAAGGCAAATGCATTTACCAGCCTGTGACCCCAGTGAGGACTGCTCAGGGAAGCATCCAGATAAACCTTAATTTGTACTACTTGCCCAGTGATGTTTGACATCCTTTCCCTGGAGAAAAGCATCGTGCTAACAACAGCCCGTGTTGTCACCAAGAAAGAGCTTGACTCCACAGCAAAACATGAATGTGTGGGCCATGATTTAGGACTTATCATTAATTCAACTGCTGCCTTGGAGACCCTATCCCTCTTTCCACCCACAGGAGCTGGAAGTACTTACTAAGCATAGGTATTCTGCAGTGTGGAATAGGGAAAGATGTGAGGCAAGCTTCTCTGAGCATAAACCCCTCCATTTTCCAACTTGCTAGTTGGGATGAAAAATACCTGATTCCCGATTAATGAACAGAAACATGGAACAGTTTTCCAGAGGAACAGTTCTGTGCTATTTTCTCTTCATTTTTTCAAGGAGAGATTAGATGCTATGCCTCATGATTTCAGTGACTAGATGCCTCATGATTTCAGTGACTAGATAACTCAGTCCTCATTCCTGCTGGGCTGCAAGTTTGGCAGCTGAGGATGTTATCCATTTTCCTCTCTGAGCCTCATCCATCTCACCCATCTCTAGGCCCCTTCAGTACCTGAGCTCACTTTGTCAGCAGTTTCAAAGGTCTTTGGAAGAAGACTCATAGCTTTCTGCCTCTATATATGATTCTCCCCAATCATCTCCTCCTCCATCAACAGGATTTGTTGGTGCCTCTTTTTTGTCACTTAGATCTGTCTAATGAAATACCTGATGCAAGAGCACTGGACCAGATGTCAGACACTTGTCTGAGTTGTCTGAGTTTTGGACTGCAATTCTCTATCGAGATCTGAAAACATCCAGAAGAGACAGAGGGGAAAAAACATCTGCCAAAAGAGATGTAAGATGTTTTTTCTTTGTCTTACCTGGACTGTGTGCTGGACCCTGGCTGTGACTGGCCCTGGCTACTACACCTCTCCTATCCTCTGCCTTCTATTCACCAGCAGCATAAGAGCTGATGCCTCACCTTAGGGGAAGAAGCCTCCTGCTGAGTGACATACACTGAAGACTGGGGCATGTCCCAGGCTGTTGGGTCACTGCATCCTGCAGTGGATCTGAGTCCAGACGTACCGTGGGAAATTCCAGCCTTCCCTCCAGTCATGTATATAGGTCACATATAACCCAGACATACTTTTGGCAGTGTTCTTGATGGCATTTTTGCTTAGAAAATGCAGTTTAAATACCCTGTGGGATAAAACTGGGTCTATTCTTTGGGATAAGGTTCTTTGCCATCCAACTTCTGATGGCAGCTATAACTCAGTTTCTGAAATGGTTTCTGTAACTTCTCAGTACATAAACAATTCCAGGGAAAAAGAGAAAAATCATGTTGTCAAAGGCTGAAGTTTTAAGTTCTACTTTTAGGCAATTGCATATGAAAGGCTGTTTGGCTGAAATTGAAGTTTCCCTTCTAAGTCAGAGAAAACTGGTCCTATGTTCAGACATCCTCTGTTGTGTGTGTGGGGCAAACTCATTACACTACTGAAAAATATCTTGGGGAATAAAAAAAAAGGTGTGTTAAGGCTGAATCTGACATAAGGGGTGGTTAAATGGTGGTGGTAGGGAGAGCTTACATCCAGATTTGAAATCAGCTCTTCTAAAACACTTGGAAATTTTCCCTTCATTTGACAGATGTTTTAGGAGGACCCTGAAAGTAGAGAGGAGCTGTAAACCTGTCACCATAAACCACTGTATCTCTAAAGAGGAGAACATAAAACCACTCTAATTTCGGGGAAAGAATGAGAAAGATGATTTTCAGTTGCTCTCACTGCAAACAAACCCATCTCCTGGCACACGGTGCTGATTAATGCGCTCAGGCAGTTTACAGTAAATCTTTGATGTGTTAGAGAAAGGAGATAGCTGGCCTGGCTGTGTGCTCTCTTGTCAAACATAACTCCTGAAATGGGAGGCTGTTTTGTTTTCTGAAGTTCATATGAGGAAACAGGTAAATGGTGGACAAGGGAGACTGCAGACCACCTGAGCCCCTCTGTGGGCCGAAGAGAGGAAGTGTGAAGAAAAGATCTGTAAGAAGAAGTCAAGCTTCAATCTCAGCAAATCCAGTTTAGGAAGCTCTGATAACCATTGTCTAGATGAGCTACTGAGGTACAAAAGAAAGAACGACCTGAACACAGGACCCTGGTGCTTAAGCCAACTGAGTCCCATCATGGAACGGGTGGACGCCATACCTAGTGTATCCAGGAGTGTCTCTTTCTGGATGGTGAAGATCTATCTGCTGTGGACTAGGATTCAAATCTGAGCATTCCTCTGTCCATGTTTTCTGAATGGATCAGTACACTGCAAACTTGTCCAGCACAGTGATCTCTGGGAGAAAGATGGGCACCAGACAAGGCAGTCGAACAGGATGTTCCCCTTCAGCTGACTTCAAAAGATTTCCCAGATGGCTAAAGAACTCTCATGGCTGCTGTGAATGCACATCTCACAGGGAAAGCTGCTGAACAGCAAGTTACTGAGGCACAGGGGTGCTGTCAGCCCACGCTGCAGGAGATATTCCTTTTTTTGATAGAGCTCAGAAGGAGCTGAATAAGGGTTGGAGAACACAGATTACTGTGCTTGTCCAGTCAAAGGGCTAGAAGATGAGAATGATGAATTTGGTATTTGTATTACCTCTTAACAAATGAAATAGAGAAATATAAGCTACAGTTTCCATCACCACCACCAAAAATGTCACTACCTGGGGCTGTATTTCTAACAACAGAACCTTCTGTCTTAGATTGCAATCTGCTGTCAAGCACAAAACCACACCTCTCTCAAAACTCCCATACTTTTAAAAGTATAATATATAAAAAAGTACATACATCACATCATTCACAAGCAGCCAAGGCTGACACAGTCATGCAAGATGTCTGTCAGAAAATTCATTAAAAAAACCCCCAACCCAAACTCTGAACAAACCACAAAACAGATTGGTAAATTATTAACAAAACCAACCAAACAAAAATCAAAACAAACAACTCCCCACAACAAACCAACAACAACAAAACGGCACAAAGAGAGAGTTCAATTAATCAGGTTCACTATTCACTTTGAAAGTAACCTTTTCTCTGTCAGTAGCTAGAAACTACAGAGCAGATACACTCTGTACCAGGAAGATGTAAACTGCCAGTACATAAATGTAAATTTAACTCACATAAGCAACCACTTTGATTACATTCTTTGCTTGGATTTTTGAATACAGCAGCACTTTTGGAAATCCAGCCTCCTGCTTGTGTGAAAGCAGGAGCAGAACTATATTATTTACTATTATTTACAGATCTGTATGCTTACAGGATCCCTACAGTGTAAATAACCACAAGTTAACAGAAGATGAATCCTCTATCTGGGTGCTTTCACTACTTCAGCTTCACCCATGAGTTCCTGGAAGTCACCCTGGTCCAGTGGAGCTTGCCAGCTCTTTGGTGATTTTCTGCAGAATCAAATGCCAGCAGACACTGCAATGCAGCCCACGCAGCTGCGTGAAGGAAACCATTCACTCTTCTTAATCCAAGAGCAAAAGGTGTTTCTCCAGCTTTGGCACAGCAGTAGTTACACATTTTTTTAGAAGAAATTCTTGCAAAATACACTTTACAGTGTATTGGGTCTGATTTATAGGATGGCTTCTTTAGACACACTTCCAGAATCACAAAGTCACTCTGAAGCCTCTTTTTGTTTAGAAAAATGATGCAGACCACTGTGAAAATAAGGAATGAAACCCTTATCTTTCTTTGTCTTCATTTAACCTATGATAACACGGTACAAACCCTTGCTTGCCAATGCCACTGTGTTACCCACCAGCAGGGAATGTCCAAAAGAGAACTTAGAATCTACCTATCAGCAGACTCACCAGATGATCCTATGTAATCTAATTCAAACAGGGCTAGAGAGATTAACAGCTATATCCAAGTATTCTAAAGATGCTTTAAATGATCCCCACATACTTCCTCTGATGTCTTCATAGGCACTCTGACTCTCAGAGTCACCATCTGGCATCTCTTCATTACCCTTCTTGTTTTTCCCACCTTCTTTTTGTTGCCATTTTTAGCTATGGGTAGAAAAGAGAAACCGTCTTCCTTTTACACCTGTCAAGTTGATTTAGCACTGCCTGGTGACTGCACGAAGAATGAAATGCCTTGCTCCCCTCTGAAGGTGCTCCATCCCTTCCAGCACACGGCAGACACTCAGAGTACCCTGTTCTTCCCCACACCAGGATGATAAAACCACAGGGGAATGGAATCATAAGTGTTCCTTTTGCTGTGCTCCAAGGAAATCAGAAATGTGTTTGCATCAGAAGGAATGAATTAACACTGCAGTGTATTTTACTAATGGTTTAATGTAGGTGTTTTTCATTACTTGATCAGATATGTAAAAACTCCACCAAATGCCTTGTGATGTCAATACAAAGAGCCAGAGAAAGGCTCCCAGAGGAGCAGGTTTAGCCCTTGGAAGAAGTTGGTGTGCTCAGTGATCAGCATTATCTGTGGCTCAGGAAAAGGAGTCCCCATCAGGAAAACACTCGGACAGCAGCAGTGTTAGTGGCCCATCTTAGGCCTGGCCACAGTGTCCTCTAAACACCCTTATGACATCGTCCATGCACTTTATTCTTGTCTGGGCATGGCTAGTATGTTCAGGCAGATTACTGAGAAGTAACTTACACATCTCACCTCTCTGAGCACCCTGCTCTGGTTGTGATGTCCCTGCTCCCTGCAAGGGTTTGGACTGGATGACCTTGAAAGGTCCCTTCCCACCCAAACCAGTCCAGGATTCTATGATTTACGATTCCACAATCCTACGATTCTATGATTCCATGATTCTCCACTGGATGTGTAATTGCAGAGAGAGATGGCCATGACCATCCCCGAATGAAATCCCATGCAAAAATGAAGGAAACTTGAATGCTCTCTTTGATTCACGGCCTACTGAATTAAATAGGACCAAGCTGTCCATTAAGGTAGCTTGCAGGGACAGAAAGATTGAAGGTGATTGCTTGTTTCTAACATGAGTAATTATTCCTATCACCTCTGTTTTCTCTTGGTGAATGCTTGTTTGAGCTGAGTAAAGGCTATGGAGTGTTTTGCATGTTTAATCACTGAATTTTAAAAGGCAAGTAATTTCAGCTCCAACAGAGATTTGCTTGTTCCCGTTTTCCTTGAGTATCCAAAGCCTAGTGTGAAAAGCACATGTTTCTATGCTGATTTCAAAATGCCTCATTTTACAAAACAATCAGTACCACAAGACATAACATCACCAGAGGCCTGACAACACCAAACCTAATGCATCCTTTGCATAATACAAGCACAAGCACCTACAACGTGTGAATATCACACACAGATCTCAGCTCTATGCCCAGAGAAAAAAAATCTTTTGCTAGTCTGCTAGAGTAGCAATTGGGCAAGACTTAAAAATCACAGGGAGAAAAGGCTCAGACACTGAAAATCCAAGAAATTACTTCTTCTGCACCATACCTTCCACTACTTCATCTTTTTGACAGGTTCTAAGTTCACATAGCTGACAGAAGTCTTCATTCCAAACCCAAAAGAAGAAAGTGAAATTTGATTGTGAACCATTGGACCGACCCATCTGGGCAGCTCACAGAACAGAGAATAACATTAAAAACCAGGAACGAATTCAAATAACGAGTGACTTGTAAGATGCTGGCGTCTCAGGAACAAGTTTAGACTCAGGTTCATACTATTAAAATCTATTCTGTGAAACTGTCCCTTTTGTAAAGAGATATTTTTCTCACCTTAAAAATTAGTTTGAATTCAGAGAAGGCTGCTAGGAGAATTATTGTGGAAAACGGTTTATTCTGATTTTTTTTTACCCTGTGTTACATTATTCATTGAAGCCATGGGTAAGGAAAGATGCTAATCAAAAAGGTTTGGCCAATTTTGAGGGCATTGCTCATTATTCATTCTTAGTCATCCTTTGTCCTCTTTTATTGTGACATTCTCTACAGGGTGGGCTCTGAAATGGAATGGCTGCATTTTATTTCATTATTCTACATGTTAGTAGAAGTGCTGAGGAGAAAATAGAAGCGGGTAGATGAAAGAAAGCTCATTAAAAGCCACATGTTTTCATCTTTCCTTGTCACATCTGGCAATTAGGATGTGATACAGGTCATATTAAAATTCATGGAATAGGCACCTAGGGCCAGTGAGTTTGTTCTTAAAGTTGCTAGCACAAAAAGCTAAAGCGAAAGCTTTAAAATTACAGTCTGCAGTGGAGGTCACAGGAGTGCTCCACTTTCTCTCGGCTTCTCAGGAATGGAAGCCAGCTACAACATTTAAGAGAGAGGATACCAATGGGCTAGAAAACAGCAGCACTGGTAATTACCCAGCATATGGGTAATTCAGTGCTTATTCCTTCTTGGTTCCAATAGGAGTCATCACTGAAGAGCCCTCACTTAAATACCAGCCTATGTACACAGCCACCCTCCAACTTTGATTTTACCCCCCAATTCAGGTCCTTAATCCAAAAGCCTGGTCACCCTGAATCTCTTTTGTATTCCCCATTTCCCTTCACGCCTTTCCTCTCACCACCCTGACACGCTGCTGAAAGCTGCTGCTGGATGTGCTCCCTGCCAGCCCTACGCCAGTCGCTGGTTCCTCTGGCTTCTGGCCCTCACCTACCACTCAAAGGCACCCTGCCAACGTTTCTGCTGACTGCTTCCAAACCAAAGTCCTGAGGAGTTAGCCCATCTTCAACGTGCCAGCAAAGTTCAACACGCTGGACTTCAAACATCTTTGGAAACTTTGACTTCAATGACTCTCTTAGCTCCTGGACTTCCTCCAACTCTCTAGGTACACCTTCAGCCTGCCTGTCTGTTTGCAGTCTCCCCCCTTTCCATCTCTGCTCCAGCTAATCCCATCCAAGACCACAATTTTGCCAAGCAATGCTGATTCACAAGCTACCTTTTCCTTCTCTTCTAGCTGGAAAACTGGTGTTATCTTGGTGTCCTCTTACGTGATTTCATATCACTCTCTCGTATCTTCTACCATTCAACTGCCAGTAACACCATAAAATTTTCACATTTTTAACTTCACACACTCTTCAGGTCTTCACCCCCATCTTGCACCAAAATCTTTCTGTTTTTATCTAACGTTTCTGTGATTTAGCTTTTTTTCCTTATTTACTCACTGATCCCTCTCCAAGCCTTCCCTATCCCATATCTTGATGAGGCCTCAGTTAATGTACTATCAGTCTATTTTTATACATTCAAATTATTGCCAAAAGATAATTTTCCTGTCTGCTTGCATGGGCCATTTCATCCTCTTTTTGCCTTCCCCCACTAATGCCTTCTCAGATACGTGGTCCAATACGATCCTGCCTCATCCAAGAGATTCCTGTGCCCTACATAAATTAAAAACATCCACATACCCAAACCCTTTAGAATTACATTGTTGAATGGGTGGCAACATTACACAAAAATAAACGAGTATGGGGCAAGTAAACAGTGATGCATCTGAAGAGTTTCATCAAGCCCGAGGAAAGCAACAGATAAGACAAAGTAAGTCATGATTGCTACACACACACACACATTGAATCACACAAACACTGGAAGACCTGGGAGATATGATATAAATGTGCACTAAAACTCATACTGAGCACTGCCATATAAACAAACATCAGTCCTTTATCTTCAGAAGGTGGTCCAAACTGAGGTACGGTTACTACAACAACTACTATAGCAAGTATAAGTTTTGTATAGCAAACCACAATACTTACAGGTTTAATTGTAGTCGACTTGGGCACAACAGGATTGACAGTGGGAACAGTGCAGTGACTGCCCACAGAGCAGAGCTCATGGGGACCCCAGCCCCATAAACCTCCCAGGGATGAATTTTTGCCTGCATGTAGACAGACCCCCAAACCATGTGTAGGAATCTGCCCCACAGATGGCAGCCAAGAAAACAGATATTAACCTCTATTAAAGGCCTCATAAAAGAAAAACATTGATGTTAACAAGACTCTTTCGACTGATTTGAAGGGGCTTTGGATAGAGGCCTAAACAAACAAGGACGAAATTAGAGAATGGAAATATATATACACAGGAACCTGTCAATCTAACTGTTTACCTTCCAAGGATGACCTAGTACCACTTCATTTTTGAGTCATTTAAAGGGCAAAGAGGCAGACTGATATTTTTAACTGTTATCTGAGTCAAGTATTTGCCAATATTGATTCTAATAATACTTTCTTAAAAAAGGCAACCAACATGGCAACGCCACTGGCATCCATATGATTTCTTTCTACATTAATCTTTCACAGATAGAAAATATCTCTATTCACACCACCTTCAGGAGTTAGCTTAAATAAACTGAGCCTGTGTCATCTGTTACGTGCTGTGTCCTTCAGCCTGCTGTGTTTGATTTCCACTTTGATTCAAAGCTGGGGCTGATCAGTACCAGCTGCTCAGCCAAAGGGCAGATCACACGTTCCCCTTCCTCTGCTTTCTTCATCCCAGCTCCCAGCCAGGCTATTGTTTGTTACAACTAATTAATCCCGCATGCCCCGGCTGCCAGCGAGCATCACCAAAAGCAAATTTTTGTATTTACTGCCTTGTCCAATAAATTAATTTCAGTTCTGGATATATGTATAAACATAAAAATGTATAGATCTATACACAGCACAAAGTACACGCAGCCAGATTTATAGTTACTATTCACAGATAGTTGTTTGGCAACTGCTATTCTTATTTCTAGCTGTCCTCTTAACCTGCCAAATGTGAGATGGTTTAGGTATATTTTATTATTTAGGCACCTCTGTGCAGGGCCAGGTTTTCAGATCTTCATTTCAAACCGAACCCTGGTGACATGGTGACATGGCACTAAGCACTGGAGGCACTACACCAGCAGGACTTGGCACTTGCCTGCCTTTGGGAGACATTTCAAATAGCAGAGCCAGAACTTTTGACACTGTCTGCAGTTAAAATTGCCTGACACATCCTGCTAAAAAACCTCCTGTTTTCACTTACATCTTCAACAAATGGTAACCTGGGTGTTTGCCTTGGGGCTTATTATGGCTGCTTCAGTTAAAATAGTTCAGCTGCTCCTAAGGAAATATGCTGCATTTCCCCATATTAAAGCAAGTCTAACAGCCAGTTTGTTGAGCTGGTGTTAAGCCTCCATGTGCTGAAACAAAGAGTGAAAGTTTAGTGGAGGGGATTGTTTGGTTATTGTACCTCTGGCTATTTTTTTTTTTTAAAGCTTAGAGGCTTTAAAACCTTTTATTGCTGCGCGTGGCTGGTGAAAGGATGGAGTTTGGTAGCTCAGCTCTGTCAAAAGAGCACAAGCCCACTGTGGAAGCAGAGAGTGAACTAATTCCGTTGCTTTTGGTAGTGCATCTCGAGCCTCTCCAGTGCTCCTCTTGACCTTGTGCATGCTGAGGGAGAGGAGAAGGCCGAGGAAAGACCTCATCTGACTGAATACAGAGATAAAATGACTCCATGGACTCAGAAAGTCAGGTAGAGTGGAAAATAAAAGGCTGTAAATTAGAAGATGAAGCTTGCACAAGTCAATTGGATAGCACACAATGGAGCATTTGCCGAGGAAGCTTTGATGAGCTCTGTTTTTCCCTTTCTAACTCCATAATTAGCTATATATAAAATTGAATGTAATTTCTTTTATAAAATCAATCATTCTTAGGAAATGACCAAATTCAGACTACCTGTAAAACCTCAGTGTGCTCCCCTTGTAGTTCAGTGGTCTAATATAGTTAGAATTTGTAGAAATCAAACCAGGTGTGGAAGGGCTGAGTATTCCACAGTGACAGAGATGGTTATTGGTAAGGTTGCTGCCTTCTCTGTACTTTTAATGTGTCCAGTGCAGTGGGTGGGGGACAAAGATGACACCTGTCTGTAAAGAGAAATGAACACTGCCCTCACAGACTGGATGCTCTCCTCATCACTGTCGTGATGCTCCGTGTTTGGTGGAGGAGGTGTGATGCCGTGGTGATGGGGAAACTGGGAAAAATCCACTGGTGTAGGTGAAAGAACTATAGAGCATCCTGCTACAAGCTAGAAATCTGTATTGTCTCCAGCAAACTGGAGAAGAAAAAGCCTACCTGACTAGGTGGCTTTAAAATTCATGTGTTGTTAGATAATTAACCTAATAAGCCAGTCCTTGAGATGTTCCAGGCAGTACTGACTGCTTGGGAAGCTGCTGGCCTCTGAGGGAGCCGTGATCACAGATGTCTCCTGTCTCTGCTCCTTTGGGAAAGGTATGGTTGCTGTCAGCAGTGATTTTCAGTTACATGAGTAATCCAAACTGGCCCACAGTTTTCCAGGTTTCAGAAATGGTGTTCTTCTATCACTACTAATTATTACAAAAGCTTGTATCTTTGCTAGTAATTTTCTCTTACTGTTAACATTAAATTGAAAATGCTTTGCTTACTAACAGCTAGATGTAACTGGAAAAAGTTAGAGCCACTCAACAACCCCTGATCCCTGTTTTCTGCACTGCATGTATCAGTGGCTCTAAATGGCAATCTTTGTGCCATATACTCCAGCTGCTAACATTAGAAGTTTCCTTCTGAAGTAAAAGGGAGTTCAGCTCCATGGGAGCACGATTTGGCCCCAGATTTTACAACTCTAAAGTTCACAGGCCAAACTCACTCCTAAGTGTCCCAAACCAGTAAAGCACCTACCATGCAATTGGAAAACACAGAAAGCAATGACCCTTTTTTCAGGGTGGTGCAATTATCTCTTAATGGGAACAACTGGATGGTGAAAGCTGATCCAGTTTCTCCAAACTTTAGTAATTGTTTTGCTCCTATCAAATGTGGAAAATAGAAAATGGAATTAAGGGTGGCCTTTTTTATTCTAAGGCTTTTTGTTGCTGTTTAATTTCCTTATTTTACAGGTCAATAATTAAATTGAGCTTGTTATGGATTAGCTTTTTGACAGGAAGATCTTTATTTATGTATCTTCCTCTGGAAAGCTTTAAAGTGAAATCTCAAAGAAATTCATGGTCTTATAAGTAAATTTAATCCAGGAACCTCTCATATTAAAATGGCAAAGGATAAAGTGAAGCATCACCATATACAATCAGCTTTTACTACTGACTCTGGCTCTATTCTTTCACTTACAGAACAGCAGCTTTAACAGCAAGCCAGTTGTCAAGTGTAATTAAGAAGGAAAAGTCCATATACTAGCTAGACTGCAGCACAATTAATACATTACCACTCTAAAATCCCCTCACTCGATAAGGAAAGGGTTAAAAAAAGGTCTATAAAAGTCCTGCAGATATGTTCTGTGGGATATTAAAAAAAATAATGCGTTGTCATCATCACCACAAGCACATTTATTGTTATTATTACCAAGACTGCCCTTAACTGGATATTCATTAATGCCAAAAGTCACAGTCAGCATGCGATTCAGCAAACTCTGAGCTCTGGAGGAGGAGGTGGAAAGTTACCTGGTGGAGTTTCAAGAGTGGTTTTTCCCTTTTTGTTGCTTTTCTTCGGTTTTAACTCTTTCCTTCTCGGTTTGAACCCTGGGTGCTCCTCTGCCTCTGCAGCACGGATAGGTCCTTCCTCTCCAGGTTGCTCCGTGAAAGGAAAAAACTCTTCACCGGGATACGGAAAGGAGTAATAATGATCCCTGTTGCTAATCTCCTGCAAGTAGTAATCCTGATCGTCCATGGGGACGGCCCTGGACACATCCCCCAGCAATACCAGCCCAAAGGTGCAGAGAGCGAGGCAGAGTTGCGAAGCACATGAGCTTTTCTTGCTAAGGGCGAGCATTATTATTTGCTTTTGCAAAAAAAAAAAACCCCTCTTCTGCGAGTCCCAGAACTTT
>VWZY01012101.1:339626-352781 GCA_013399075.1 Chloroceryle aenea
TCCCCCGGGGGATGCTGCGCAGATGGGGCTGGGCACCCAGAGCCGACCTGGACCCTGCCCGAGGCTGGTGGGGTTCATCTGCCTGTGCTTTGACCCTGGGCACATGTGAGGATACATGGGATGTGGGGCTGTGGCAAATAACTCTCATTCCCTATATGATGGGCTATGTTCCCTTTCCTGTTCCCTTTCCTGTTCCTTGTCCCTTTCCCTTATTCTGCCTTTACAATCACATTTTCTGGGTGTTTCTCATACCTTTAATACTATAATAAGCATAGTTTCATATCTTGGTACCTATTTCTTTTGGTGTATTTGGTTTCTAGGCTGTGGGTGATCCAGTGACATACATTTAATGATCATCATGGTTTTCTTAATCCCCAAACCAAATTAGTGATTATATTATGTCTCTGATCCTTCCTTTTAGACAAATGAAAATACATTTTCACTAGCAAAGTGATTTTCATCCCTCAGTTTTACATTCTTGAAAAAAATCTGGAAACTATGACTTTTTTTTCCTACTTTAAAGGTGGGTATTTCCATTTTCCAAAACTAGAATGGAAGTTACTTTGCTTTTTCACTGCTTTGCTGAATTATATATATACATTTAATTTCATTTGATGAAAAACTGCTTCCCATCAAACTTTTCAAGTAGCATTCTCTGGAGGAGATGCCTTTGTGACCTTTGGCAGAGAGGGTGCAGTGACTGGGTGCAGGGTGGGAGCTCAGACCCACTGGATGAGGTGTGTGCAGCAGATGGCTCGCTCTCTGTGTTCAGTGGCACACCAAATAACCTGGATATCCCATCTTAGCGATTTCACAGTTGTTCTTACTTTGTTTTCTCTTTCCAAAGTATCCAGTCTTGTCTTTCCCTGGTCCTAACGTCTGAGGGCAGAGCACAAGCTCCAGAAAGTGTCTTATCTTTTTGTTACCATTTGCAGCACACTCTTTTGCAAATACTGTGGATGTTTGCACCCCTAGATGAGTAAGAGGAAAAATAACATTTCCATGGTTTCATTAATGACCTATTTTTTTGTGACTAGAGGAGCTTTAGCTGCAAATTATTATTTAGCTCATTGCAACAGTCAAAGGACACAGAGAAACAGAAGAGGATTTACATTTCCAAGCATAACATTAAGTATTTTCATAAAATATAGTGTCAAGGGTACATTAATTAAAGAGCTGTGCAATGCAATAAGAATAAGGGGGGGATTTATCATTATTTGATTTGATTTGATTTTTGACAAAGATTCCAAACCTGCCTGGACACTGCGCTGCTGGGCCCCCTGCTCTGGGTGACCCTGCTTGAGCAGGGAGGTCAGACCAGATGATCTCTAGAGATCTCTTCTAGTCCCCACCATTCTGTGATTCTCCTGACAATATCAGACTTTAATACATGTAAAAAAATACATATAAGTGACATAAATATCCACCCAAATGTTACCCACGTAACAATACCTTATTATTCATGTATCCAACAACTCATTGCTCTATCTACGTTCATGTTGCTTAAATGAAGTGTTGATTGTAAAATTAGGGGCCAAATCATGTGCCAGCAATGGTTCTTTTTATTCTTTCCTCTCACCCCTAATAGTTTCTGGTTTTGCTTGCAGATTACAAGCAAATGCATCCAAACGGTGAAGATCTCAGATAAGTTTCCATGCATTGCAGTTAGCTAAGTGTCCCTGGAGTCAGGAGGAGCCATGCCCAAGCCTGCATCTGGGGACACTCAAGCCGGAAGGGAATCTTGGTGAGCAGTTTGCGGTCAGCCACAAGGATGTACCCAGCAGAACTCAGCCAGAGGCTCAAGGAGGGGCAGGTTTCCTTACACTTCTGCAGGTAAGAACTTNTGGCAACTTTACATGTGTACATTTCAATAATGTATGTATCCAAACATTATGTATTTTCCTTACCATACAATATTATTTTAATTAAAGAGAAAATTACATGGGCTTTTTCTATATAACAATGTGTTACTCTGGTTGTGGATGTCTTTAATAGGTGTGCATGCATAGTAGCTGTAGGTGCATGACTATAGCTGCACACAGTATAGCAGCCCTGCAGCTCCTCTCTGATGAGGAAATGTTGCAAGACCTGGGACTGTTTAGTCTGGAGAAGAAAAGACTGAGAGGGAATCTTATTAATGCTGAACAATAGCTAAAGGGTCAGGAGGATGGGGCCAGTCTCTTTTCAGTGGTGCCCAGTGACAGGACAAGGAGCAATGGGCACAAACTGGAACACAGGAGGTTCCAGCTGAACAGGAGGAAAAAAAATCTTTGCTTTGAGGATGGCAGAGACTGGCCCAGGCTGCCCAGAGAGGTTGTGGAGTCTCCTCTGGAGAGATTCCAAACCTGCCTGGACACTGCGCTGCTGGGCCCCCTGCTCTGGGTGACCCTGCTTGAGCAGGGAGGTCAGACCAGATGATCTCTAGAGATCTCTTCTAGTCCCCACCATTCTGTGATTCTCCTGACAATATCAGACTTTAATACATGTAAAAAAATACATATAAGTGACATAAATATCCACCCAAATGTTACCCACGTAACAATACCTTATTATTCATGTATCCAACAACTCATTGCTCTATCTACGTTCATGTTGCTTAAATGAAGTGTTGATTGTAAAATTAGGGGCCAAATCATGTGCCAGCAATGGTTCTTTTTATTCTTTCCTCTCACCCCTAATAGTTTCTGGTTTTGCTTGCAGATTACAAGCAAATGCATCCAAACGGTGAAGATCTCAGAAGTTTCCATGCATTGCAGTTAGCTAAGTGTCCCTGGAGTCAGGAGGAGCCATGCCCAAGCCTGCATCTGGGGACACTCAAGCCGGAAGGGAATCTTGGTGAGCAGTTTGCGGTCAGCCACAAGGATGTACCCAGCAGAACTCAGCCAGAGGCTCAAGGAGGGGCAGGTTTCCTTACACTTCTGCAGGTAAGAACTTTGTAGAACTTGAAGCAGTGCCATATCCACTCCTTCACCTCCTGAATAATGATAAATAACTCTTTCCTGTCTGTGTGTACTTACCTTAAGAAAGATTTATACACCCAACCATACCTATCAGTTTCAACCTGTGTCCAGAACCATCTCCTCTGTATTTCTTTCTCTTTTTCAATCCTTTCTGTGGGTATGGGTATGGATGCACTGCTGCTCCTTCCAGACCCACCTCTGCTTTTGGACTGTGCGTGCATCCATCCAGCTGGACCACACAAAAGTCTGTCTTTAGGCAGAATTTTCATCTGACTCACTGTAAGATGTTTAAACCATTTTTTTTTCTCTCTGTTGACAACATCCCAGCAACATACAGCTTACAGGAAGGATGTTTTGTCTTCTTAGAGTGGCATGGGAGTATTAAGTTCTCTAAAGTCTCAGATGTTTTTGGCCTAAGGGCTGTTCTTTATTTTTGCCTGTGAAGTATCACAATAGCTTGTAAAAACTTGCAGTCGATGTGGAAAGAGATAAAGCAAACTAATATTTTTGTAGAACAACTGTAAATAGCATTATCCTCCCCTCCTGGACCTCTGCCAGTGGTAATGTATAAGTCATTCTACACTTTGCTTTAAATCTTTGTCCTGCTGAAGGGAAACACGACATGCTGTTATCTGCAAGAGAGCAGGGCTTTCCCCCTCTGTTCTCAAGAAGTTTTTATTTGGAAGATGATGGTTTTACCCTCTAAGCTGAGTTAATACTTCTCAAGCAGTGCATTTTGAGCCAGTTTCAACAACACCCCTGGGAAAAGAGGCACTCTCAGCACTCCCTCACTCCTAGCTGCAGGCAAAAAGTTATCTTCAGCGTGGCCATTCCCAATCTCATCCCCCAAACTGGAGATGTTTGGGTGCCAGCAGCAGGAGGGCACTTGTGAGCCATCCTTTTCTGCTCTTCTTCTGCCTCGAGATGGTGATTCCCAGCAATTATTTCACATATACCATCCTGACAATACAAGGCTTTAGTGGAGCAGATACCTTTAGTGGTTTGTCTTTAGGACAACTGGGCTCTACCTATCGCACTCTTCCCCTTCTGCCTCTGCAGCCTTGTATGTCTGGTTTTCAACAACTATAACTTCATAAAGTTTAGGTTCAGGAATGCATTTTTTGCTGAAGAGAGGTAGAGCTGTGTGTGTAAGCACTGTCCTGGTTCTGGATCTTCATTTGTACTTGCACTACACAACCAAAGGTCACCTGTTTATGCTTTGTTCAACCTCAGACTGACTCCTGCAACTTCTTTGGAATACGTGCATCATTTTAAGTTGGAGAAAAGATTTGTGGTTGGAAAGAAAAGATGTAGAAATAGGCATCCTTCTTTCATTGCCATTCCACGGTAACTTTCTGAGGTAGCACATAAGGTTTCTATATGCCTTGGCAACAAAACAACACTAAAAATAACTTTCCTTCCAAACACCAGTAAAATTTCTGTTCCTTTGTACTTCAGATCTGTAATATATCAGGGAGACAGAATGGAGCAAGAAAATACATTTACACTTTTTAAATAGTCATTTTCTTTTCCTGCTTAAAGCATTTACCCCTGCTGTCAACAAGGTCAAACCATCTCAGAGGAAACAGAAACCTAAAACTGACATTGGGAAATACAAAGTAAAGTGCATTTAACATTTATGTGTCTCTGAGATGTCTGTTTCTCATATGTAACAGAGACAGATACCAGCCAGCTGTCCTTCTGCTCACCTGCAGACACCATGTGCATTCCTGGGCTATCTGGGCATTAAAATAAACTATTTGCACTTGTTGATAAGGCAGATCTTTGAAAGAATGGCTCTTGCTGCAAGAATGACTGGAAACAAAACCAAAATGAAGACATTTTACTCATTTTGAAGAGACATTTGACTTTAAAGGGAATGGCATTATTTTACCAGGTGAGGGATGGCCAAAATAAGTGGGATCTTAGCATTTGTCTCTGAGCAGATCAAAAAGATGATACCAAATCTGAGTGAGTCCAAAGAACACCCAGTTATGTTCCCCTCACTCATGATCAGGCTGCTGTTTCCTTTAGGTAAATAGATTTTATAGCAAGCAGATGACACTAATGAAGGCAATTATTTCCTTTAGCAATTGCTTATTCTAGCTGGTTAGAAATGCAGCATGCCTCCTGACTGGGGAAATTAGCCCACTGTATTCTCTCTAACTTTTCTCCTAAGAACAACATGACCTTCAGATAATCAGTCAGCATATTGCCTTTGTGCTTGTGTCTGAAGAAGCAGCCCTGATTGCCATGGAAACAAAAGTTCCTTGTTCTCTTATACTTCCCTGTGCTATGATATCATTTTCACTATACGAACCCTTTTCTTAGCAAGAAATGGAACTGGAGGGGTTTTGTGTTTAGAGCATCCCGAAGTCATCCTCTTAGGTGATGGCTCAGTTCATGGCAGAAATGCTGTGAATGGAGCAGAGCCTGCACCCATGATCTTAATATTTAGGGATATTTACATCAGATACATCTGCATCAGTCCATTTCTGCTGGAGAAATGAAAAATCTCTATGTACTCTTTCTCAGAGATTTCTTTCAATTTTTCTTCAGTGCTGAACAGATGAGAAGAAACAGCATTTTAAGAAAGGCAACTTTAACCAGTGACATAAACAAAGCCAAAAAGAATTTCTGGCATTTTTGCAAAGAATGCAATAGTTCTTTTTCTTTTTTTGTCTGATGGGAATTACATTTCTCTATGCCCCAGAATGTCGGTGGATTTTATGTTGCCAACACATTGCCCTGGCATTTGGCAGCCACTGCTGGATCAAAGCCAGCAGAATTATCACTAGGAAAGGGACTGAAGAAGCTGCCTCGTGATTATAAAATCTGTAATGCTACCAGTATGATGAGAACTAATGATTTATTTTCCCTAATACTATTTACTTTTGATTGATTTATCAGCAATTGAAAGATGGTAGGTCTGCTTTAGTCAATGATTTAGAGTTTTATTGCATTGTTCAAAACAGGGAAACTTTCTCTGTATTTTAACTGCAAGACTCAGCCAGCATTAGGATGACAGAGATGACTGGATGACAGTAGTTTTGTGGAAC
This sequence comes from Chloroceryle aenea, assembly GCA_013399075.1. Taxonomy (NCBI): domain Eukaryota; kingdom Metazoa; phylum Chordata; class Aves; order Coraciiformes; family Cerylidae; genus Chloroceryle; species Chloroceryle aenea. The sequence goes on from VWZY01012101.1 coordinate 345,646, forward strand.
AGTTGGGGAAAATGGGATGAAATGCCCCTGCTGTGCACACAGCCAGGCTGCGGGTGATCTGCGGCTTCACCGTCCTTTTCAGTTTACTGCTGTGAAAACAGCCACTTCCAGCAAATTCCCATGGACATCACCTACCTGCCAACATTTGAATTTCAAAAAAGTAACGACTCTCACATTTCAGTCTGGTATTTCCTGGACCAAAATTGCTGTACGTGTGCCATGGCGAGTGTGAGCGGTATGTTTAACACATCCCAGGCAGCAGCAGGGAAATTCTGTGTGGAGTTTGTCTGAAACCTCCTCAAAGGCCATTTTTTTCCTGGGATTTCTTCAATATCCACAGCCTAAGTCAGAAGCCGTAGACAAAAGTCTGGTGGGAACTGAAGATGATGAGGGACGTGACCCCCTGAAGGAGGCTGTCCCTGCACGGCAGGGCCACGACAGTGACTCCAAGGAAGAGTTACAAAACAATTGATTCGTTTTTCCACATGAAGCAGCCAACGAATGTTACAGATAAAGGTGTTATCTTCACAGGCCATTATTTTATGGGATGACTAAATTTTGATGAAAGGGAAGAAAGATTTATTAGAAAAGAGGAAAAGATGAGGGAGTGGGAGAGTAAGGAAAGAGATAAAAAGAAAAGGTTCTTACCACCCGTGGATCTCGTGACGTCTCACTGGATCAGCCAAGTCTCCAGTTCTTCGTTGGTGGGTGTACACTGATCAGTATTTTTCTGTCCCTTTATACCCTTGAGATATCTGGGTGGCATTCCCAGTTTCCTCCACAGAGACATTGAGAGCAGTCAACGCTTCTCCCCCTCCAGACAGGTCTTTCCAGATCTTGTCACCACACAAGCTTTGAGACACAATATCCAGGCTCTTACACACATCAGTGCAGTAGACCCTGCCACACTAAGTGCAATAGGGCTGACAAATGCAGAGAATAGTCCTTAAAATGTCTATATTCAAGGATTGGGTTTTAAAGATAGAAATAGCAAGGCATTTTGCTTTCAGACACAAGTAATATTCATGGCTAGGATTCATTTGGGGTAAAAAATACATAAGGTGATACTTCTGTATGGCAGTGTTGTCTCTGCACAGCTTATGGCCAAATCAGAACAGATTCAATGTAAGTTAGGGAAATATCATGACATAGCTAAAGCATTTGTTGGAAGGTGGGAAGAGATCGTTGTGTTTACATCATAACCACATGGTTTTGAGAATTCTCTTTAAGTACCTTCCATGATGCATGCATTTACTAAAACAGTGGAAATGCAAGAATTTATGGGGGAGAAATCTCTGAAATGAGTTTCCACTTGTCGTACAGAAGACATCAAAGTTTCATGTCAGACTTACATTGCTGGTTATGCCAATATTGTTTCACAGTTGTGTAATAAACTTGTTTAAACTTGTCTTTATGGCCATTGAAAGAAGACTTGTGCCAGCATGTTAGATAAAGCTGTTTTAAAAGTGAAGTGATACACTTGAAGATGGGGTGAAGCTTTAAGGCTGTGAAGATGGTTACTAATATATTATGTAACCTTTAAAAGTCCCTTCCAGCGCTAACCATTCTATGATTCTAATATGTGGCATAGCATAAATTATAAAGTTCCAGAGAATTTTTTGACATCTCATATCACAAATGTCCAACTGTTGAATCATTGAATCATAGAATAGTTTGGGTTGGAAAGGACCTTAAAAATCATCTTGTTCCAACCCCCCTGCCATGGGCAGAGACATCTTCCACTAGACTAGGTTGCTCAAACACCCATCCAGCCTGGCCATGAAATGCACTCATAGATTTTTCTGGCACTAATTATGCCAAGGAAGCAGGGTGATGAACATTGCTTTGCATTTTTAAATAGATCTTAAGTATTTCGTTTCAAAGAAACAGAATAGCTTGGGCAGAGATGGACCTATGGGAAACCAGCATCTCCCTTTTTAATCTCCTTTGTATGTTTGAACTATAAGATGTCAGAGAGTTTATTTCTCAGTGTGTCATATTTGCCACTCATTAATGCGATCAACACTGCTAGAGATATTACTGATTTCAAGAAAGTTATATCATAAAGAGTATCATAAACATTTGGGCTACTGAATTTGAGATTTGGAACTACTGAAACTTAGCCAAATACACCCCCTAGTGCAGTTCAGATGGGTTTTGCTTGCTTTGTGCTGGTTATGGTAAATACAATCCAAGTAAAATATCTCAGCTTCACTTGAGGCCAGATAAGCTTGTCAGCTGAGTAGGAAATAATTTCCAGAAGCATCCATCAGGACTTAAATGGCTTATCTCAGAAAGAATTATAATAACAATAATAATATTTTTTAAAGGAACATGACTTGTGACTAATGGTAAGAAGAACTACTGTCTCCTTTTCAACAGTATCCAGATGTGAGTTTCTTATTTCTTTTGTACTGCTATAACTGGATCAATAACAAAAGTGGTACAAAGCCATTTCAAAATTCTCCTGGCATTTTAAGGATTTTGTTTATGAGCATCTTTTCCTCTCCTGCCCGTGGTCCCTACACATTTGCCTTGGGCTGGGCCTCCTGGCCCATGATGGTGGCCATGAAGTTGTATGACTTTGACCAGAGTACATGTGAGGAGAGGCTGAGCCCAGAGGGCTCTCAGAGGAAGGACCATGTTGCTCCTCCAGATGGTGAGGTCTTCAGAGTCAAGCAGAATCCCTGATTCTTCAGTGTCCCTTTCCCCCATTTTAATACACATATTGCTACCAAGACCTTGACACTTGTGACCATGTTCTGCTTCATCGTTCCTTTCTGCTTCTCAGTGGCCACAATCTCTGGGCTCCATTTCATGGGAAATCTCAGAAAATTTGCAGTGGGTTTGGAATGAGATCAGCAGAATCCCTGCAAGACTGGCAGCCTGGGGAATGGGACATCTGCAGACTTGAGCCTTGAAACTGGTCTGATACTCATGTAGCTGTAATACTGCACTATAATTGTCTTTCCCACTTAGTGTCACAGGTGATTTGAAGCCATTTTAAATACGATGCTTTTTCTGATACAAACAAGCATTTTCAAATGCATTCGTCATCTATATTTTATTCACTATGGGCAAAATCCTGGCAGAAACACACAAGAGGCTCCAGATCATTTGCAGGCAACATTACCTAAGGCCTCTTTGTCAGCAAATGAGGAAAAATGAAAACTTAGTTCTTCTCTCTCCAGAGAACTCCATCATGCACTCACATATTTTGATTATTTAATGCTGAGTGACAGCTTTAGGTTTTAAGGGTACTTTACATGTATTTTAAATGAGATTACAGTCATATGAGGTCATGATGTTTAATAAATTGTAGCAGTGACTCGCAAGCTCTCATGTGAAGACTGTGATTATATTAAAAATATCACACCCTTCTTACACATCTGGATTATCTCCAACAAATGCAAACTGCCAAGGGTGTTACAGAAGCATTATTTTTCTATCCTTACTCCCTTAAGCCCCATGGAAGGTAATTTGTATAGTAAGGTTTTTGGAAATGCTTGTCCTATTGTGTTGCACTGTCAGTAAACTGTCTGTCCACTCGTCTTCCCAGATGTCTATCCATCTGCAGTGCCCTCATCGCTAGAGAAGCTGGAAGCCCTGATGGATTTCATTTAAACTGAACAAAACAAAAATCAAGATTGCAGATAAATTCCATTCACATAGTATGAAAATGGGCTGAATAGTGAAAACACAGCCAGATTATAACCCCAGAGATGGAAAACTGCACTGAATGTAATGATTTTCTGTTCTGTTTAGCTAGCTGATGTCTCAATGTACAGATAGCTTCAGACCAACCCAAGCTCATGAACCATCTTGCCAAGACAGCGATTTGAGGATGTGGAATTGCTGCTCAATCAGGACAAGGGAGCAGGAGATAGGAAAAAAAAGTGAACTCACTGTGATGGGCAGACACAGACATCAAGTCATTTGAGCAGAGCCATACAGACAACATAGAATGGAGGTCCAGAAGAAATTATGCTCAGCATCCTTTCTGCCTGCACATACTACCTGTATATATCTCTATATAGGAGGAAAAAATCCTTAAAAGACAATGCTGAAAATGTTCTTTAAGCCAGCTGCAAGCTTAGGGTATTTCATATTTTTTTTCTACATCAGCCTCCCTGTTCCCAAAGGCTGCAACGGTCTTTCAGTCCCTCTGCCCCTGGCCAAAATCTTGTGTCATAAGTCTCCCTGAGGGAAGATGCACCACTATAGAGGGGAGGTATTGCTGCTTTTTTCCTGCAAGAGCTAAAGATGGGCCGAAGCTGTCACCCACATTCCTGGTGGTGTGATTTCCATGCTTCTTACAAGGCTAACAGGCAAGGGAGATGGGCAGACTGCTGAAAGCTCTTCCTGAGTGAGCTTCCAGACCTGTAGGCAGCACATCACCAAACAGAAAGGACTTTTCTAGGCACATTTAATTTAAATCACATATATTCTTCCTGAGTGCAGAGGAAAAAGGAAACTTCACTCACAATACCTGTCCTAGCAATGTAGTTGCCATATGTGGAGTTCAGGTTGCAGTTCAGAACTTCTGGGCTTTTTAACAGCTGTGAGCATGTGTTGTGGTCGGTTTCATAAACCAAAATGAGCATAGTCTTTGGCAGCAGATCAGCTTCCCTGACTTTCTACAATGAGCTGAGCTGTCAGCCACTTCTTTCTTTAATCCCAGAGTTGCAATGATTTTGGTTCTTGCTTCAGCAGGTGCTTTGTTTGGAGCCTTTGGTGAGTGCCATTTCGGCAGGGTGCGAAAGTCCTTCTCTGTCCTGAGCTGCCTGGCAGTTTGTGAACATGGGTGAAGGGCTCGGAGCCATGAGCAGGAGGGGAGTGCTCAGGTTGACATGAGGCTCATCAGTGGCTCCCTCATCCCTTACATGCTGGTACATCTTGCATGTCTCAGCAGTTCTCTGTAGGGCAATGATAGTTATCCAAGACACTCAAGAAGCCACTCAGGCAAACAAAGGGTTTTCCAGTGTCATATTCTCCTGTGTGAAAGGCTTTGCGTCATGAGCCTTCCCACATCCACAAACATCTACTGCCTGCAGGGCTGCAGAGTGAGCTGTGTCTAAGCAACCCAAGGACCAGCACAGCCGGGAAGAAGGATGTGATATGCCTAGAAAGTTTTCTTCTGATGATGTATCTATCATCCATTCTGCGGATGTATCTTCACCTTGGTAGTGGAAAATTAGCTTCAAAAGTTTGGGTCAGCTGGAGGATCACTTACAGCTACTTTCTACAAGCTTTGCTTCTAACTGTGATCCATCAAACATACCAGACTAATGGATTACAGTGCAGCAGCTGTAGCTTCATCTTCCTTTATCTTGGAAAATCTGAATAAGGGTATTAAGTGTGTGTCTCCATAAATAGCTTGTATAAGGACAACCTTATAATTGCAATGGAAAATATTTGTTTCTTGTTATTCCACCCAATCCTGTGTAATTCCTCTTGCCTACTTGTCTAAGACTGTCACAGAAGAAAAAATACTTAAAAGGGAATGTTGAAAATGCCCCGGAGAACANCTCAAGCCAAAAAGATTTTCTTCAGGATGCATCAATTAACGATCCCCTGAATTTATATCTCGATTCCCTTTCAGGCAACTCAGTTATGTTGTAGGTTTTTTTTTCCTGAATGCTTGTGCCATCATTTCACGTGGCTCCTTACTCCATTTATTACAGTGTGGTTGTTTTTCTGCACCTCCAACTTTTCTGATAGCTCTTTTTGTTAGGAAAAGAGGATGAAACTGGAAGGTTTTATTATCAGCCCAAGAGCAATCCATTGAGGTAACATTGCCTTTACAGACAGACATTTCTGCTTGGTCTGTCAGTCTCTTTCATTTCCTTGTCAGAAAATAAATGTCTCCACTCTAAAGAAAGGTTTAAAATGGGACAGTTGTGATTCTGGTCTCCTCGAAGCAGAATGTAATTGAGCTTCTATAAATAAAAGATCAAAAGCTATTAATTCTAGAGAATCAGAAGTTCATGTTCATCTTTAAACAGATGAGCATTCTTTCCTAATCATATTTAGGACTCAAGAGCGAGGAAAACATTTCTTTTCTCCAAGTTTCTCCCTTTCCCCCAGGCACAGGAGTGCTCCTTGCATATTTTCCCTTTGTCCAGCTTCCTTGCACTAGCAATGACACGTGGTCCAGCCATGAGCACAGAAAGTTGAGGAACAGCAGAGCTGAATGTTGCTTTCAACTCTGGCACTGCTTTGCCGTGTGAACCTGACCATGTTGCTTAAACTTTCTGTAACTCATGCTCTTCTGTTTCTTCTCCTTGGGAAAAAAAGTGCATTTATGCAGCTAGTAAGAGCTGTTAGCATCATTCACTTGTACTTTCATGTGCATTTGCATATTGAACACATTGAACCTTATCATTTTGTTTAGGAAAATTTATATCAGGAGCATTAATTAATAAGTTGACTATGAATGGTCCCACACCATCCTAATGAGAAAAAGGCAGGAAAAATTGTGGCATCTGTTCAAACAGTGTCACTTGGTTCCAGTCTGTTCTCCAAATTATTTCTTGAAGAACCTACAACTTGTAAACTACCAACCAGTTTTACAGGCATCCTGTTTATAAAAGGGATTCTAAGAGCTTCCATGCTGTTAATATGACTTTTGAGGTCTCATCTGAGTGCAAATTTCCTGGCTAAAATGGTGATAAAGCAAAATCATGCTTTTTCTTTGCCACAAAAGAAAAAAAAATAAAAAGAACCGGTAAGATGCCAGCTTTATTAATAGTTGATTCTTATAAAAGGCACTTTCCAAAGCAAATGAGGCAAAACTAAATGTTCAGGCTTTTCAGTGAAATTAGGATATTTCCCTAAAGGAGAAACTTGGCATGCAAATTATTTGAGTTCTATGCAAAATAAAACTTTCTTCATAGAGTGTGTTATGGGCGTATGTGAAAGATCTAGGATTGCTTGGTGGTTTATAAGGTTGCTATAAAGTTGTTGAAGTGTACTGTTTATAAATGCATAGCTGTATAGAATCACAGAATGGTGTGGGGGTAGAATACACTTTTAAAGGTTATCTGGTTCCAACCCCCCTGGAGGGAGCAGGGACATCTGCAACTGGAGCAGGTTGCTCCAACTGGCCAACCTCCCCTGGGATGGTGTCAGGGATG